>CM068832.1:61499186-62076686 GCA_028554795.2 Sinohyriopsis cumingii | reverse complement strand
TGTTAATTGTTTTTTATATATCTCATTACATGCTATTGTAAAGTTGTCAAAGAAGAGTTAAGATTATTATTTTTTATTTTTTGACGTAAACAACTTTATAGAGACATTGCATATACTGTTGATCTAGTTCCTGACATTGATTCAGAACCAGTACAGCGTTCTTGTTAACAACTGTTTCTATTTTTTTTAATTCTTTCCCAGAGTAAACACCATTGGATTTAGTCAATGTCATATTGGGAGTACGTGATGTTAGGCATGTAAAAAGCTTATATCTTGTTCTAGAAACATGATCATGTGACCCTCATAAAGAAATCTGTTTTGCGTCTTAAATTAGTGTATAACTGTTTTCTACAGAGAATTGGGGCAGTCGGGCCTAAAACCACTGACGCTTAAAGGTGTTTTGTTGTGACCAGTTTGAGTGTAATTTTTTAATATTTCTTCAAATTTGTTGGATTCCAAGTGATTTTTCCTCCTGGAAATACATGTGCTCTTAATTACGTCTTGGACAAATACATTTATCGAAATTTACATAGCATTCAAAAAACTGGAATATTATTTTCTGTGATTCAACAAAAACTGTTGACACATCAGTACGACACTGACAACATCATACGTCATCGACTTCCATTTTGGATTTCATCGGGATTCGAACTTAGTTTCATTAGGACATTTTATTACTAGGACTTCTATTTTTCAATCCTTGGATTAATCTTGGAATTTGATTCGTAGAACCATAAGTTTCATTTCTCATTTTAACCTTGTTTTTCTAGGGAAAACATTATTTGTTAAACTGTACAAAGCTTGTTGCCTACACTCTTTTCTTGTTGTGTTTTGTAAGAGCCTAACAATAACACTAAACAAATCTACATATATATTGTTTCATTTGAGACAAATTTACTTATATATGAAATCTCAAAGGCATTGAACAAAAATTTAAATAATACCAGCTTCTAATGTAATTAGTAATTATAACGATGAGCCCTTTCTCAAAACACTAACAACTGTTGAAAACTATCAGTCAAAATAAAGTGAATGAAGAGACGGTGGGATCAACAGTTTGGTTTTTGCATGACGTTTGCTACAGATATAGTGATGTTCTAGGAGTTGTTTCCCTTCCTCTGCAAGCATCATAGCATCCTTGATCATTAACCTCTAACATTTTGCAATATAGCCATATAACAACATCATTGACCGTACACTTGCAATCTGGACTATGCATTTAAAGCAAATGAAAAGATCAATACAAAACAATATGGAAAATATACACACAGAACATTGCACTATTATCAACTGTAAGGAATATAGTTTTATTATAAATTTCGTAGTGAGATATATCAGGGAGAAAGAAGATATCGCTACAATAGCGATAAAACATGTATTCCCACAGTGGCAATATCACATATGAGAACAACCTTTCCCCCTACTTAGGAAATATATCTTATTTTATGTATTCTATAGCATGTGTTTCTATCTTAAGGTTTATTTCATTTTTCTTCTTCTTCTGTCCTCTCTCTTCCCCGCTTCCCCTTTCTTCCTGCACATCAAGATGTATAGATCATACAATATGTCATCTATATACCCTCTAGAGTACACATACGTCTTACAATATGTCATCTATATACCCTCTAGAGTACACATACGTCTTACAATATGTCATCTATATACCCTCTAGAGTACACATACATCTTACAATATGTCATCTATATACCCTCTAGAGTAAACATACACAATCAGTCAAGTGCCATATAGAAATAACAAAAGAACGAACTCAAACAACAAACGCAATGTTAAAACATAACCTTTTTCATAACTAGCTGTTTACATGAATCATTGAAGTTGTCAGTGACAAGACTTACAGGACCTGTTACTATGTGCTACCCGTAGTTATAACTGTATTACTCCACGACATACGATGCACATTCCTGTGAAAAAAGATCGTGATTAGATATAGTAATCAGCTTCTGTAAGTCGCAATTTTACCTCGCGTCATAATCGTGTTTGAAAATGATGGATTCGTCGGGCGTTGTTTGTAAACCGAAATAAGGTAACAATCGAATATTGGACAAAACGTCTGTTAACGAGCAGGCCTCTAACTTAGGAAGGTTACACAAACATTCACGTAGAGCCGAGTAAAAATGACTCGAGTTCGCCATATTTCCAAAACCAGACGATACTTTCCGCATGTGCACTGATTATAGAAACGTGAATAGTGTGACTAAAACATTCATTTCCATTACCAAGAATTGCTAACTGCATTGATACAATTTGAAATGCAAAGTATGTCACCCAATTTGACCATCTGAATGTTTTTGGGCAAATTCCACTGACGGAAAGGGCAAAGGAAATTTCGGCATTCGTGACTCCAGATGGACTTATCAATATGAAGTGCTGCCGTTTTGGATGAAAGGTTCGCCTAGTACTTTTCAACGTTTAATAATCATGACTACATCTGGTCTAGATAATTGTGATGCTTTTATCGACGATTTCGTCATTTACAACGACATGTGGAAAGATCATTTAGCGACAATTTGGAAATTTCTTGACAGGCTCACTGATGCAAATTTGACAATTAATTTATCCAAATGTGAGTTATGCCGTGCTTGTGTAACATTTCTAGGACATATCGTGAGACATAGACAAATTAAAGCTATAGATGCTAAGGTCAAGCTATCTCTGTATTCCGTATGCCTATCAGTAAAAAAAAAAAAACAACTGATGCGATTTTGTGGGTATGGCTGTATGCTATAGGAAAGTTCGTACCAATTTTCGTACTTGTTGAACCGGTGACAAATGTATTGAGGAAGAAAACCAAATCTCAATGGCCTGAAAAAATATCAGGAGGTTTTTGATAAGTTAAAAGCTATACTTAAGAATGCACCAGTTCTTACAACTCCAAAGTTCAGTCAATCATTTAAACTGTATATTGAAGCAAGTGATTTTAGGGTTGAATTAGTACTGACTCAAGAAGACAAAAATGGTGTGCATCATCCAATGTGCTATTTTTCTAAGGAACTAAAAAGGCACAAGATAAATTATTCCACAATCGAGAACGATTGTTTCGCTTTGATATTGGCATCACACAACTTTGAAGTCTACATTAATTCAGCTCGCTCTCTAAGTATTGTGTTTAGTGATCACAACCCCACACGTTCATCAGCTATATGAAAAACAAAATTCGGAGGTTATTAAGGATGTGTTTGTCGTTGCAGAATGTAATATTGACATCAGGCATGTTAAGGGAAAAGACAGTATAATAGCAGATGCACTTTCACCTGTATAGAATATATTGTTTTACGTATATTTTGTGTCATTTATAAGATTGCATCTATGGTTCTTTTATCATATGTATAATTGACTTGTAGTAAAAAGCAAGCTTTATTGCGTAATTCTTTTCTTTATGAGGGAAAGTGGTGGCCTAGTGGCTAGAACATCGGCCTCGGATGCGGGAGGTCGCGGGTTGGAACCCCGGCTGAGTCATATAAAAGACTTATTAAAAATGGCACTAATAGCTGCCTCGCTAGGCGCTCAGCATTAAGAGGTTGGTGTTCAGATTGGTGGACCTGGTGTCAGGATAATTTGACTTGGTTGGACATCATCCTACATGTCTGCGGCATGATGCCCCAGTGACATCACCATAAACTGCCACACTGCAGACATCGTAGCGATATGAATTTAAAATTGTCAAAGCTACGTAAAAAATCCAAATCACAAACACACACTCACACATAATATACGTGGTACATATTCCAATATACATGGTGCATATTCCATTATACGTTGTGCTTATTTCGTTATACGAAGTACATATGCCATTATGCGTGATACATATTCTACTATACTTGGCGCATATTCTGTTATATAGGTGGTGCTAATTTCATTATACGTGGTGCATTTTCCATTATACGTTGTGGATTTACACATACTAAGTTATATGTCGTCCATTTAATATTATGTGCAGTGTTTTTTACTCTTTCAGTATTATGATACTTTTCGCTCTTCTTACGATCGTTGTCGAGTACCACCGAACACAGACACTTTATATGTAACGTCCTCGTCCATAAACAAACATTTCTTCATTTCGAAAATTAAACTACATTTATAATGATATTTTGCAATAGTTTTGACGCAATGTTTTCAATGTTATTGAATTTTACGCATTCAAAAATATTTAAAGGAAAGGTAACAAATACACATGAATTGTTTCACAGGAATTCGGTCAAGGTCACACTTTCAAAACTTCCTTTCAAAACTGGATAAAAATAAATTGTAAATAATTTTAATACACGATAACAATCTCCATTTCAGTTTCTAAACTCATTGCTTATCTCATAATGTTAAATATTTTAAGCTACTCTAGACAGGAACTTCAAGATAAATATTGTAATTTCTGAATAAGTGTCACTGGTCATTTAATCCATAATAAGTTAGAGGTTCAATATAAACCCACAGATTCGTATTTAAACAAGATGACCCCGCTATACTAGCTTTAAGCTAAATGTGTATTAGAAGAACAGTTGAACAGTTGTTCTATCAAAAATTGAATAGTTATACGACCTGCCTGATTTTCAACCAAGGCCAAAATATATAAATGGCGTGTAACTTACTCCAAAGAGTGGGGAGGAAGATAGCCATTGTTACCGATCGTGGCTGCTCCGCTATACACCACCACACATTTAAAAATAAAATTAAAAGATACGTACCTACTTATCCAACTTAAAATAAAATTGTTTATGAAGTAAAAAGTTGTTATGGAGTAAAACGTGTGTGTGTCATGTTACAGGAAACAAGACATTTTTGTCTACTCATAAAATTAATGAGTGAATAAATTTGTCATATCAACAAGTTAAGGACTGGAACGTGTCCTCTAAAATTCACATGGCTGACTGGGACAATAATTTTATGTTTTCACTAACTCTTCCCACCCCAGTTTAGATAATTTGACATTTATGTTATGGTGTGCATACATGTCAACATATCTAAAATGTGGTGAGAAAGGTTAGAGGAAACTTTCAGACTAGTTTTTCTGTCGGTTCTAATTTGCTGCACTGGATGGCTATTTTCTTGAAAATGATACCATTTGTTTGCTTTGCTAAGCGAAAATACTGATATACTCTAGGCGAACGTCTTCATTTATAGTGAATATCGATAATCAGATTTGCTCAGAAGTTTACCTGAAGTAGATGGTAGATGCCCATGTCTTCGCAGGAGGTCTTCAGATGTTTCATTTTGTTATTCAATGAGACCCTGTCCCCAAATCGCATCAACCCTCATCCATGCCAGGTCTACATCACAACAGCGACTCGAACATTATATCATCTACTTTTTGGTCTACAAAAAATGAAAATAGCCCTTCTTCGGGGGTACTCGGTAACGCCCGTAAGAGTAGTGGGAAATCGTATTACTGAAATAGACTAATGTTAAAAACACTTCATGTAATGTTGAATGGACGACATATATTGGAATATTCACCATGCATAACATAATATGCACAATGTATAGTGTAAAATGCACCACGTGTAATGGAGCATGCACCGCGTATAAGGGAAAATACAATACGTATAATAGATAATCGAATATGCACCACGTATCACGCTGTGTGAGAAAATTTGCTAACAATTCCTGCCTCATGTTTACAAATTTCTTCTGTTAGGTGGTGAGGTTTTTGCACAAGAAGGGGATATTGTCCTGTCATGCCAGGAAGTGACAAAATCACTTCAAGCAAGTCGTCGCGCAGAAAGAGAAGCTTGGTGAAGTACTGAAGCTCTCGCATGAAAATCTAATGGGAGGACAAATGGGGATTGCCAAGATGTGTGACCGTCTTGTCAAAGGATTCTATTTCCCAGGGGTCGAGGGAGACGTTAAGCGGTTTTGTATCTTATTGGACAAGTGTCTACGGATGGCATCGAAAACAGGTCATCGACCTATTCCCTTTGGGAATACAACTCTTATCGATGAACCATTCTGCCGTGTCGCGACCGATAATATCCGCGTCAGCACAAAGAAATCGTTGTATTTTAACGGTCGTTGATTACACTACACGCTATAATCGCGTTACGCAATATCGATTCTGAAACTATCGCGGAAGCTTTGTTTGGGATTTGGTCACAAGTCGGAGTGCCCGATGAGATCTTAACCGATCAGGGGACTCAGTTCATGAGGCATGTGATGAAGAAGGTTAGCCGACTGAAGTCGATTAAGTATCTCACTACTGGTCGAGCGGTTTAACGAGACTCTGAAAAACACCCGTAAAAAGCTGTGTGAAGGCTGTCCTAAGGATTGGGATCGGTATATTCCTGCCATGCTATTTGCATATCGGGAAGTTCCATAAGCGAGCTTAGATTTTCCCCTCTTTGAACTCCTATATGGGAGAACCGTGCGATGACCCATCGCCGTACTGCAGTTGCAGACTGACAACTATGCTGTTGAAGATGTACCCACTACCTCTCAGTACGTCACGAACTGAAAGAAGTTTGTAAGTTAGCAAAGGAGAATCCTAAGCAAGGAAGTCTCGTCAGGCGAAATACTTCAACTAACGCGCTAAACCACGCCAGTACGAGGTAGGAGACAAGGTGTTGCTGCTGTTACCCCAGGAACACAAGCTACAAGTTTCGAGGAGAGGGCTGTAGGCTACAACCGAGAAAGTTGGAATCAAACCTACCAGATATGCCTACCAGCTAGGGAGAAACTGTACAATGCCAATCTTCTTAAGAAGTACAGAGAACGAGAGCCCACTTGCGATTTCGTTGTTGCCACGATCATCACCGAGGACACCGAAGGCGACATGGTAAACGTGAACACCGTTCCGAGCTGTCCATTGAAGAAGGCTGAGACACCGTCGGACGTGGAGTGTGACCCAATGTTTACTAGGTAGTAGCGGAATGAGAAAGAGACGTTGCTGACAGTGTTTTCCACTGTGCTTACGGAGCTACCAGGGAGAACGTCATTCGTCGAGTTCAGTTTAAAGCTAGTGGACGACCAGCCAGTTCAACGGAATCCATACCTTTTGCCCCACGCGAATCAACAAGCGGTAAGGGAAGAAATCGAGGAAAAGATTGCACTGGGAGTAATCGAACCCGCAGACTCCCCGTTCAGTTCCTCAGTTGTCCTAGTACAGAAGAAAGATGACACCCCTCACTTTTGCGTTGACTACAGGAAACTGAATCAAGTGATGAAATTTCAGGTCGAAATGCTACCTGACCCAGAACATATTTTCGCCTCCGTGTCAGGGGAGAAATGGTTTTCGAAGATGGATTTGTCCAAGGACTATTCACAAATCCCCGTAAGAGAAGATAAGTCCAGACTTGCGTTTGCTACCCCCGACGGAGCTTACCAATGGTTATTGATGTCTTCTGGAGTCCAGAACGCGCCGAGCGTTCTCGGTGCTATTAAAGTATCTGATCTTCATTCGGTACTGCTGTAAGAACAGCGACCACCTTCTCAGGTGTTTATAACACGAATTATTTGGATACGTCTGGTAGTCGAACACCAACGTCAGATGTCAATCTATCTTTCAAAGTTTGGAAGGCGTGCTCACATGCATCCGTCCAAATAACCTTGTTCGGGACCCGTTTCCTGGTACGGTTGGACAACGGTCCCGCAACTGCACTGAAACTGGCCACATACCTCCTGTAGTAACCTTCCAATCCCAGGAATGACCTCACCTCGGTTTTTCAGCCGCTCTAGCTTATACTTCTCCGGTGACAGTGTGCCCTGGCTTGGCGCGTGTCCTAAATAGTCTAAGGGCCGGAATCCGATATGGTACTTTGATGGACGAGCCGTCAACTCATTTTGAAGTAACCGTTCTAAAACGTTTGCTAGTAGAGTTAGGTGTTCACTCCACGTCCACTCGGCTAGCAGGAGATCGTCCATAAAGTTGTTAGCACCCCGATGATAAAGTTTTTGGAGGTAAATTATCTCCGTGGTGCGTAACTGAATTTAATAGTGAGTAGTATTAGAACTTGTACTTGTTTGTATTTGAAAATATAGTTGTGGATTATGCAGAGTTAGGCATTGTTGGCCTTGTGCACGTATAATTATGTAGTTTTAAAATTGTATGTCTCTGTAATGGTCTGTAAGGTAGTAAATGCGTAGTAATAGTGTTCGTGTTGATAGTTTACTATATCGAGAATTATGGATATGTGTGTTATGTATCAGAAGTCGTGATATTATTGTTGTTAGTATAGCCTTTATTATAGAACAAGCGTGTATGGAATATTTAGATGTGAGTGTATGAGTTGACCTAATGATTTAATTGCCATTATGATGAAGAAAGGTCTGTGAGAGCGTATTAATTCTCGTGTGATTGAGCATGGAGACAGAAGTGAAGTCCCTTCTAATCCACAGGAAGCTTTCCGGCTGGGATAGGGCGCCACCAGAAGATTAGAGAGAAGACGTGGAGAACACGTGGAAATAGGCAATTGTGCGAAGGCGCAGGGCCGGAAGAATAGGCAGTTGTGCGAAGGCGAAGGGCCGGCGAACGGAAACAGGGGTTCCGGAAGTATCGAAGCGAGATACCAAGCGGAAGTTGCAGATGAGTGATACAGAAGGAACACGGGAAGGTAACTCTCTCACTTTCACTTTCGCGTGATGAAATAACTGTCAATTTGAATAGGTCTTTGTATTGATTGGAAGAAATGGCGTTGAAAAATTGTCCTGTAATTGTTGAATGCCGTGATAGAGTTAATAAATTGTTACACCTTTCACATTATTATTTTATATATTTATACAGCTAGACCATCAGCCTTGCTGACTGAGGGCTCGGAGTTATTTAATCTTTGAATTGTCAGTCCTTCTCCGGTGTTAGCAATAATTCCGTAGGAGTGGGTGGGTGGGCACGTAACGCCACGTATAATGGAATATACACCACGTCTAATAGCATATGTACCACGTATAATGAAATATACACCATATATAATGGAATATGCACCATGTATAATGAAATATGCACCACGTATAATGAAATACGCACCATGTATAATGAAATATGCACCACGTATAATGAAATATGCACCATGTATAATGGCATATGTACCACGTATAATGAAATATGCACCATGTATAATGAAATATGCACCATATATAATGAAATATGTACCATGTGTAATGGCATATGTACCACGTATAATGAAATATGCACCATGTATAATGAAATATGCACCATATATAATGAAATATGTACCATGTGTAATGGCATATGTACCACGTATAATGAAATATGCACCATGTATAATGAAATATGCACCATGTATAATGAAATATGCCCCACGTATAATGGCATATCCATCACACATAATGATATAAGCACCGCGTATATAAAATGTCAATAGCGGAAGACAGTCATGGCATTCAATATATTTTTTATCGATTCAAAATAGGCTTCGATATTAAGCAGTACAAGTTCCGTGTTCGAATCGTAGAAGATAAATCTAATTATGGAACAATGTTATTCTATAATTATTGGTCGAAAAATGTTTTGAGTAGATTTCGTGTTCTATATTAGATGTATAACCATCTTGAAGATATACAGAAGCTAAACGGTGGTAACTGTTAAATAACATAATCAAAGTGCTGGTAACAGCAATAATTTAGGCTTTTCAGATTAGTTTTATCGTACAATTGTGAATGGGATGCACATTTGGTTTGCTGCATCTGTTATTATTTTCATTGCCTTCACCTTTATATTTTGATGGGTTTTTTTAATTATATTGCATTATACAATTGTCCCATATGTGATCAGCCTAGTCACAAATAAGTAAGACCGCTTCAGTAGATGCGGGAGGTCGTGGGTTTGATCCCCGGCTGAGTCATACCAAAGACTTACAAAAATGGCAGCAACAGCTGCCTCGCTTGGCGCTCAGCATTAAGAGGTTAGTGTTAGGACTGGTCGGCTTGGTGTCAGGATAATGTGACCGGGTGGGGCATCATGCTACATGTCTGCGGCATGATGCCCCACTGCTAGACATCACTATAAACTATCACACTGCAGACATCACAGCGATATGACTGAAAAATTGTTAAAGCTACGTTAAAAATCCAAATCACACCCACCCAAACCACACAAATAAGTACAATAATGGAGTGGTCCATTTGTTTCCCAAGAGAACCCACCAAGTTTGTATTTTAAACTTTGTAAACAGTTTATGATACATATGGGTCAAGCATAGACGAATTAATCAGTGATTATGTATAACGATAATATTCTCACACCATCCGGTTTGTTTGTACCCCACTACCAATTTTAAAAACAGAAGGCATTAAGAATTTAAAAAATACACAAAACGTCAGTAATTTCATTCATTGATTTAGAAGTTCTAACCTGACTTTTGCCAGTGGGCACGAAAATATGTCACCTTGTTGGCGTTTCGAATCAAAAGCCAGTTTTGCTTTAAAGCAAGAAATCTGATGTAGTTCGCCGTCTTTAGTAATCTCAATAATTCCGTAAATTTTAGAGCTACTTCTCTTTATACAAATGCATAGATGAGTTGCTCATATTTATTTGTTCAATTTGTTTTAGAAATATTAAAACTATTCATTGCAAATATTAGATGCAGACTATACAATGTTGACTGAAATGGCCTATTCTAGAAACCAGAAACATACATAGAGCATTCTGTCGGCTTTTTTACATTGGGAGATTCCGTTTGTTTTGCAACGCCAATAAGTCAGTTATGTTAGGGACCCATTGACGTCAGTCATGTTAGAAATTATAAATCAGTGAAGGAAGTGATTAAGTTTTGTGAATGTTTATATACTCGATATTTTTTGGTATTTATAATCGGATTGGGGCACACACAAAAGGGAGGGTATGCGAATAAATTAGTTAACTCATTAGTTAGTTAACACATTAGTAAATCATACAATGTACGACATGTTTACCATTTGTAGCTTTAAGGGCATTGAAGTAAGATAGATTCAAGTTACATGATTGATCATTAAAAATACTTAAGAAATAAACTTCGCGCACAAAGTTTAACAGTCAGTGAGCATGAAATATTGGTCGCATGGACTTATTTTGGCAAAAAAGATACACAGCTTATCAAGATGCATCCACTCACGAAGCTTCGTGATTGTAAGCAGGATAGTATGTATATCGCATGCCAAATGATAATGTGGTTATGAGCAAAACCCAAACAGTTATAAGATGAAATATAAGTCACAATGAACTTCTTTTGGTGCAAGAGTGTGGTATTAACATAAATGCATATTATCATTATTTTTACTACTTCAGCATGAACAATCCTGAGAAATGAACATCAAACAAAAACATTAACCCATGTCAGTGAAGCATGAACAATCCTGAGAAATGAACATCAAAGAAAAATATTAACCCATGTCAGTGAAGCATGAACAATCCTGAGAAATGAACATCAAAGAAAAACATTAACCCATGTCAGTGAAGCATGAACAATCCTGAGAAATGAACATCAAAGATAAACATTAACCCATGTCAGTGAAGCATGAACAATCCTGAGAAATGAACATCAAAGAAAAACATTAACCCATGTCAGTGAAGCATGAACAATCCTGAGAAATGAACATCAAAGATAAAGATTAACCCATGTCAGTGAAGCATACAACTGGTCCATGTTGACCAGATACTCTGAACTGAGATAGTTGTGCTCATAAAGATGCATCCCCAAGTTTCACGATTGTATGTAGGATATAATGCACAGAGCATGATTAAAATATGTGTGACTTTGAACTAAATGTAGTCAGTAAAATGTAAAATATAGGTCACAGTGACCTTTTGGTATGGATGTAGAGAGATGTATAAAATCAACCAGTTTAAGGAGTTTGACAATAATAACAATACTATCAAAATTAAACCAAAGTAAGTGAAATGTGAGATATGGGTCACAGTAAACTACTGTCAATGTGCACCCTCACGCCATGTTTCATGATTCCAGGTATAGCGGTATTTTATAATAAATAAAACGTCTGCATGATGTAATGCAAAGACAAGGTACAATATATTTGTGATCTACGTGATAATACCCATCACGATGCCTTTTCACGCCAACTTTCATGAATCTAGGTAAAACAGTCAATGTGCAGGGTGCTAAAACCTATAGAGTCGTAAGTTAAAAGCTACATTTAACCTAAGCCAGTTACATATGAACATTAGGTCACAGTGATATTATTTTGTGACAAGGGCATGGTACTAACTGAGATTTATACAGTCATCTACTTTGATGATTAGTGCATAAACAGAGCTTCAAAAAAAAACTAAAAACACACAATTTAACCAAAGTTAGTGAAGGATTAAATATAGGCCACAGTGACAAACCTTTGTGATAATAATACATCTCGCTGACTTTCATCAGTTTAGGTATGACGATGTATGTACTGAATGTAAAACAAAACCCTAGATGGTTATGAGCTCAACTCAAAATGTTAACCTAGGCTAGCATGAGAAATAAACATCAACTAAAGAAATAATCGAAGTCAACGAAGCATAAAATAAATGTCACAGTGGAAGCATAAAATATTGGTCACGGTGGAAACATTTGTGTCTAATACTCATCGAGATGATTCTCCTCACAAAGTTTCATGATTCCCAATATAACAGTATTTACGCAGTTTGAAACCCACCCGATCCCCAACCCGAACCCCACCCCCAAACAGGAGTTAAGCTCAAAATCCTTACCATGAACAAGTAATGTACAAGTTGGTATCAATTTAGTCCTCTCAGCCTCTTAACTGTGGGTAGGTGCTATAACACCGAATTCGAACTGTTGCATAGGAAGTGGGAAGAAATAATGGTTAAACAGCAGGAGGAGGTGACCCCCCCCAAAAAAAAAAAAAAAGTGGCGACGACTTCCCAGCAAGGCCCCATTTTGCAAAACGGGGGCTACAAATGTTATTATTAGCCAAACAACGTTGACTCATTAATTACCCAAAGGCCATCCGAGGCTTTGGTGTAAGTCTGGTACTATCCTTCCCCAGCCCCATTTTAAGAACGTTGGTTTTACCTGTGGCAATGCTAATTTATTAATCTGAGGCTTGCATAAAATAGCAAAAGGAAATGACTGTGACCAAGTTGATAGATGTTGAATATCTATTGAAATATATTATGTCAACTGACCGATGATCTGTAATTAAATCGTTGTTGTAATAATAATAACAATGAGTGAATCTGCTCTTCCTATGAGATCTCATACAGCTAAATTAGCTCGACAACGACTAGATGCAGTTAAGAAATATACTCTAGCCCGTGATTCTTTCAAGCAGCAACTACAACTACGCAAAGATGATCATGTGGAATATACAGAGGGTACAGAAAAGTTATTTAAACTAGTAAAAAAGACACTAAAGATCTTCTTTCGTTGTTGGAACAAACCTCTAAACCAACTAGAAAAAATGCAGAAAGATCGGAAAAAACCCACAAATTCTGCGAGAGTTTCCAGCTGAAATAGCTACTGTTCGACCTGAATTAAGTAAGAAATAGAAGGTGGTGATCAAGCCTGTGCTGAGGTCGGTGATGAAAGGGATCTTGCTGCACCGGAACCAGAACCTGTTCATAAAGACACCTGCCGAATATACCGAAGACGTTCGCAAAGTTCTTCGAGAAAACCATATAGAAGTTTCTGCAGTAGGATATCCATATCGTGATACTTTGTTAGACAGAAATACTGCTAATGTTCCAAAAAATCTGGAATCGTTTTGTGTTTAGAAATTACCATGGTATAAATCAAATCATTGGTGAATATAAGGATAAATTGGAAATTTTTGAGAAACAGGTTAAAGAAGCTAGAAAAGTGCCATTACCTGAAGATATGTTATCGCCCGAAAAATCACTATTCAGACTACAGCGTATTGAGGAAATTAAAAGAACCGGAAATGGCACTGCCACTCGTGATTGACGTCGTAAAAACAAAGGTTGTAATGTGATCGCTGAAGCGCCGGTGATTCAATATAAACTTTGTCTCAATAAGATCATCAATGATGTTGATCGACTAAAAATTCTGACTGTTGGAAGACAAGGCAACAATTCCCACGAAATCATTCACGAAACAGCTTTTTGTCAGCGTTTATTTGCCGGTGGTGTCATGAACAGCAGCGTTTATCGGGCACTGATCAATGAAATTACCTACAGTGAGTGATCAATTAGATCGGCGATAACAAAATAGCATGATTATACTGAGTGCCCAACGTGGACCTGAAAATGTCAGGGTAATAAATTCACGATTATAGGCTCGGCAATGTTATTCAGGGTACATTCAGAAGCTTAGCCCCAAAAGCCATCCCGATTGCAAAACAATTAGGCATGAAAGTCATCGAAGTTCTTTGTGATAAGGGTACTGGCGCTGATGGTGATGCTGCTGTTAAAGCATCCTCAGCGATCAAAAACAGGATCGCAGGTATAGTAATATGAAAATCACTGCAGAATGCGAAGCATTCCAATAAAACTGCCTATCACAAAGTGATGTCTGCAAGTGTCAGCAAAATAATAAATCAAGCAGCAAATAAGCGGTTGATATAATCTTCTAGTGGGCCATCTCTTACAAAATATGCCACAGCATAGAAGAAAAAATATATACCAGCAAACCTAATAGCGATTAGTGGTCTTGACCGTCGTCTCGCTGATACAGCACTTATTGATCGGTGTTAGAAAATCGTTTTAGATAACAACGAATATAATTAATTGTTTCAGCATGTATCTGATCACGCATTTGACATGAACGCTATAGTACTCAAGGATGAGTCTGTCCGTGATTATCAGTATTATTCTCATGAAGCACGAGAACCAGACTAACGTGGACGAATCGAACTACAGGTCCAAGATACACCAAGGTATTCCTTGATCGAGCAGGCATTTATTGAAGTTCATGGCAAACTTGTGAAAATGATACCGCATACGCTGTAAATAAACGATGTGGATTCGTTAACAACGGTATTATGGCGTTGTTCAACAGTGCCAGATATATCATTGATGGTAGAAAAATCGAAGCATTCCTTGATAACGTTGATATTGCTAGGACAATTATCGGTCTTGCAAGACATTCCGATGAATATTCACGGTTCGCCGGTCCGTCCATGATGTTCGCGAAGGACATTACTGATCACCCTGACGATAGGTTGTACCTCATGATACAATTAACACAGGCTAGCCTTGTTGATCCTCAACCAGATGGAATGTGCCCCGACACTGCAGAGCGATAATCCAGAATTCAACCTGCGTTTTGCATCTCAAGTTAACGCTGATGGGGGATTTTCGTGTGTGATACCACTGTCACATATCTTCGAATTCTGCAGGCATGTTAGAAAAGTTATCTTTGGAGTATAACAGACGGTTGCACTAGTTCGAAAGGCCACCGTCAACGATGCAATCTGGCTCTGGAATTGGTGGTGGTGGTGGTGGTGTGCTGATAAAGTAACACTAACAAAACTAGTATTGTGGTGGATGCCAACGATGATTCCATCAGTGACAGAAGAAGTGCTGTTGTTATCGTTCATGGATAGTGGTGGTAAATTAACGCTGTCGTGGCTGACAATGACCACAGACACAACTCCAGGCACAGAAGGAATATTTTTATGGCAGATGGCATCACAGCAAGGACTTTCAGCAGCACGACATGTATTCGTGGCATTTCAGCGTGCCACCAGGTATAACGATCAGACAGCGAATCCAATGGTGTTTGATATATTAGCAGTGTTTAGGATAAATAGACATCAAGAACCATCCGAAGACATTATAATACTGAAGTTTGACCAAAACAACGTTGCACGGGAGTATTATAGTCTGATGAGATTCATGGGGCAAGATAACAATCTCAACTCTGGTTTGCAAATATCCAAGCGGGATTTCTCGACATTGTATCCAATATTTTGCTTTTCGTTGGAACACCTCGATTTGTTCAGACAATATGTCGTTGGGGTGCACGTGCGAGCTACTGTTGGTCCAGCGCCTGGTGAAGGTTACAGATCAACCGCTGTTATACTATCTGATAAAAAATGTTGCTTGACAGCGTTGGTGGGCAAATGAGAGTCATTGATGCACCCGTAGAAAACATGTAAGTGTTTTCCAAACATGTAATTAGCTCATTCGTGATGTTATAATATCATATCATCACGTCAATGTTACTCTGACACTTGGTCAGATTAAAAATCGGCATCATAGAAGAATCCTTAGGCAAATATATCTCTGAAATCAACGCCGTTGCAGGCTCAAAAAGTTATCGTGACTGAACGTCAGCTGAAACACTACAATGACGCTAATAAATAAAAAATGGCGTGAGACTTGACCTTTCCGTGAATGAGATCAGCGACACAACAACAGCCCTATCAAACATATCGCTGTGGTCACCGGGGTGTACAGGCTTCCCGTGATTAGCGCTGCGCAATTTAGGATATTTACGACTTATCCATGACGTGATTCCTCTGACAGATTTTTCGGAACCGTTTCAGTCGTGCTCAATCAAAATATCGAGGAAACATTCATGCTGGTTCGAGAAGAGAAACAAATTAACCGCAACGACGTATTGGTGGTGTCTGGAATTCGTCGCGCAAACACCTCGTTTGGTAACTTAGCATATAACATAATGAATCCCACACAGTCCTTTAGCTTGAAGAGATCCGAGACGAGCACATGACAAAACAACAAAATATCGCAGACGAATCATCGTCATCGACAATGTTATATCTGCGGTCTCCTCGCTGATCTCTGGAACAACGACTTTAATCGGTACGTTATCAGCGACGCACGTGATATCGCCCGTGGGTGGAATCGGGTCGGTGTTGTCGATGTTTCTGGTATCCTTAATATTATCGTGAGAAAATAACAAGATGTACCGGTAAAAATATTACACGAGTACACATAAATAACGTACGTGGCGACAAATGCTTGAATAAATATATCATCGATACTGCCAGCGGGGTTTAATGACGGTGAAATATCAGATAATGACTTTTCTGCAATTAGAGATATTTATTGTCGGTATCACAAGGACGGAAACATACAGTGCCAAAGTTGCCAACGCCACATTTAAAAATAAGCGGTATAACTACACGACCGGTACAGATCATCGATAACACAACACCAGCGACGATAAAAATAATATGAGCAACGTCAACGTAGCCGGAATTTGATATTTGTTTTCCAACTCTGATAAAAACAGCTGTTGGTCTGTCACTTGAGATCGCAATGGCACAATTACGCCTTTATTATTGTTGACCAAAGAAAAATCACATAACGCCAGCGCTGTCGGAACGCCTTGTCTGGGACGTTGTCACCGTACCAGCAGGATCAATATCAAATCTAACAAATCAATGAACAGGAAAATAATCAAAGTACACGAACCAACGCTGAGTACCGCCATTAAAATATCGACAATAGCTTACGCCGTTGACATATACAAGTCGTCGATCAGAACTATGCTGGAATAGCCGCTGACGTATACAAGTCGTCGATCAGAACTATGCTGAGATAGCCGCTGAAAGCGCTAGCTTGTGATGGACTACCGAAACAAACAGGATATGCTTATTTATTGGACCAACGAATATTTATGAGAAAACCGGAGGTAATTAATTCCCTGGATAAATCTTGCTGGTGCAGACGATCAGTTAGATTTTAGTCTTTTAGCGGATATCGATGTTCTACGGAGATATATGAGATTATTTGTCACAAAGAATGGTGGTAGCAAAGAATGGTTTTACAGAGATGTAATGATTAGTGAAGAAAGATTAAGGGATTGACACAAATCAGGGCAGTCTAGTGAAACACTTGTCGATAAAATAGTGCGGGAACATGAAAATACACTGTTCAATCTGGAAATTGTTTTTGAGCAGTATATTCTCAAATATCCGAATGATAATCATGGGTAAATAATCATTGACACAGTACAACATCTGAACCAGGTGAATCCAACGAGGAATACTTTCAGAAATCTGTGTTGGAAATTGTAGCTTACTCTGATGATATTACATCCTTAGTAGGATACTGCCTAGATTATAAGAAGTTATTTCTTGATCGTTTTAAGATCACCAAAGACCAGTTGCGTACGTGCAAACTACCCCGGTTGGACTCGATAAAATTCAGCGGTATCTCGACGACACAACTGACTAAAATTTTCCAAAGATTTATGCGGCATTGGGAAAAATATATAAGATATTCTCAGACATAAAAACGATCCAACAGGTCTTGGTAATCATGCATCGCCAGGCATTGTCAATATCACATCGATGATTTATATAAATCTTGCCTGTGACGCAGTCAACTGTAACTATGCTAGTGTATATCTACCCTTTTCCCGTCGCTGCTGTATCATTTCAAAATCATCGTTGATTTTCTTCAACATCAAATTGAACCGCGAGACCATCGTGCTGTAATTGTTCAATCTCAGAGATAATCTTGTTAATATTTGATTGGTTCATTATACAGGAAAATGTATTTCTTTAACAAAAGATTCTATCGAGACCAATTCGATAACGTGTTGATGGACGTGCAAACGTAGTGTGATGAATCCATGCAGGTTGCTTTAAGCAAGCGTAAAGAAGTTTTTAATCTTATTTATGTCCATGTCACCGGAACACCAAGTCAGATGAATATTTCGCAGCATGTGTGTGTCAACACCGTTAAAAATAACCACAAAAAAATAAAGTTACCTCTGATCACTTTGGGAATTTGAGTGTACCGCTGCGTGACGTAGATGACATCTATATGTTTATGTCTGCCTCGTGAAAATATTTTGGCTGGATTATTTTTGTTTGTTTTTCTAGCATGATATCATGGTAAACAACTTGATTGTTGATATCCCCTTTAAGATGCTCGACGGTTGGAACATCATTGATGTCAGTGATAAATTCAATAACATCATCATCATTTTCCGCTTCACTGAATTTGTTAAGAACATTATAGCATCTTTGGTGATACACATATGGCGCTACTAAATAAAGCTTGTTCCATTTGGGCCACCTCATTATAAGGTTGAGCAACAATTGGTTTTACCCGACCCAGACGGACCAATTACAACAACTCGGATGGAATTAGGTAACACTGGATGATGCTTGACCGGTGATTGACCGGTGATCGTTCGCGTGTAGTTGAAAAGTCAATCACGTTCAGATTGTGCAAATGTAGTAATATAATCACGAATTTATAAAGACGGTCACGGATACAACCGGGTTAAATGCAACCACGTTGAAAAATAACGCACGGTCGCTCACAGGTAAGTGTTTGAGATGCGGCATAAAAATATACGTTTGTGAACAGCAATCCGAGCATTTCAGGTGTTGATATTGTTGCGACACTCGCGAAATTACCAGAAACACCATGGGCTAAGTATCTAGGTGGAAAACGTCTTCCCGGATATAATTATTGTGTTCCTGAAACCCGACATGATATTAGACTTGATGATAAAATAATCAACCAACACCAGGTGATTGATCAAATTTTTCATACTCTTGATGTGTATAAAAACAAAGATATGCAACAAAGACATTTTGCGGTTGTCAAGTTCACACGGTGAAGTCGATGCAAAATAAAAACATACGAGAATCACTCTCGAACTGGTTGATAAGATCAGCTATGAGTGGTAAGTTAGCCATTGGTGCAGGGCAATTAATTGTCAAATATTTACATAGTCGAGTCGATTTTTTATAGTCTAAGAGGATATTGGAGAGGTAAAGCAGATATTAGCAAACTCGCCGATTCAGCATTTGTCACACGTGCCGCAGATTGGTTATTACGACAGGCAATATGGCTGATTTACTACCACGTCCCACAACAATTCAGCACGGTTTGATGTCGGGCATGCCCAAAGAAGTTCATCAAGCAGATTTCTTGTTTTTACCGTTGACGTCAAATACAAGCAAGCTGAAGCGCTGTCGACTAAAACAGCAGCTGAAATCTCAGCCGCGTTTGAACGAATTTATTTACGTGGTGGCCTGCAGTGGCTACAGTTGCTACAGGTTGATCCTGGCAAGGAATTTAATCTTATGCAACGGTGTGTATTATCAGATGACAACCCGTCGTAAATTTACCAATAAGTTTTCTGCAAATATCTTTATCATCACGTAGTAACGGGACAGATTTGTGCGGCCTTTACGACATTATCGCTGATGAAACAGTCAGCGACGTTAGTAGCAAACTAATAAAGCAATATTTTAGCCCAACCAAGAAGAAATTTTGCTCAGCAGTCATCGAGATTAATTGTTGTGTCTGATTTATTAAAATGACGACCAAACCAGGCAGGTAAAACCGCTGAAAACTCAAATGATTCAATCTTGGCAAGTCCTGTAAGATCGTCGTCAGTCTGAAGTTTGCCGTTTATTGCTAATTTGGTCATTTCATGTGCTGGATGACCGAATCGTTCAAAATACGGTTGACATTCACCGTATTTAGGAAAGCTAGAAAGATAAAATACCACATTGTCAACTGATGTCATATCTGCGGAATTATATTTTGTGTTCGATGTCCAACACGACACAAGATCGTGATTTAGAGTCGAGAAATTCGTTTTATAGTTAGATACCTTGAATGTTTGTATTGTGCTATATGAGCTACAACATATGAAGTAGTAAAAGAGGTATTGAGTAATTCATCACTGTCGCTGTATATTGTACCGCAATCACATTCATCGCACGTTGGAGAGATTTCTTCCGATGAAGTATACCGGACGCTAGCACAAACTGATCAAATGTTGATTCCTTTGTGGCAGACGTATCTGCGTCGTCATCTTGAAATAACCAGACAGATACAGGGTCACGCGCACTAATATTATAAATCTGCTCAAAAATATCAGCATCATAAAATCGTATTGTTCTTTCTTGTGGAAACTTTGCTATTGATTCAGTCCAGGCGTATGAATCATGGTCTATAATCTCTATTGGGGCTCCCATACTACAGCATTTGCAAGAATCATACAAAATCTCAGTAGTATTGTTGTTACCACGAGCGGAAACTTTTTTCCAACACTGGTACCTCGTTTATTTTTATACCGTTAATAAGAGAGTTTTTACAATGTGCTATTTTGTATTCGTGTGTTAATAAAATGTTCCCTTTCACGCTGGGCCACGCAATTTAATGTGCCTGTGGCCGCGGCATTGATGCTTGCACCACGCATCATGACAAGATTATCAATATCAGGACCGTTTAAACGGTAGAGTACATAAACCAATGCGGACACCGGATAGACGTTATTGTAGTATGGTTTGTTTATTCCGGTAAACGTGCTTGGTTTGGGAGTTTTTGTCCACGCTCTCTTTAACAAGGTCGAGTTTATTATGAAAAATATAAATTGGACCAACTTGGCTAACATGTTCGGTAATTTAAAAAAATTCTGAGCAGCTATCGTTTGTCATCCACAAGATTATTAATAATAATTGCTGTTCGTTTGTCGTTCATAGGAGAATCAATGAAAATAATATCGCTGTCTATCCTAAATGTTGAAAAAACATGAGACGCACCATCTTGCGCCAACCGTTTAGGACATTTCGATAAATTCGTGTAACTGTAACTCAAAATATGGTTGTTTTTTGTCAGCTGGTAAGTCTATCAAAATCAAATCTGGTGTTGTGTCGATAACCTCTCAATTTCACTCGTGGTTAATAATTCGTTAATCTGGAATATTACGGTTTGTTAGTGCAATTTTCGATCTCGGAAAAGGTGATGTTAAACTAGTTAGTTTAAAATGCTGTTCTTCAGATACTAATTAAGGAGCAAATAGACCTGGTGTTCTCAGAATTTGTAGTCATAAAACCTTATAGGAAATATCAATAATATGGGCTTCTTTTTTATTGTTATTTACAACAAGTTGTTTTAATTTTTTTCTCACAAATTTGTATATTAGTGTTTTCACGGTCTGGTAAATGATGGTTTTGTCACCGGTCATATTAATTTTGATATAACTGATAATCGTCAAGACAACCTTCAAAGCGAAAATAGCAGGCAATATGTAGTCCGATGTTCAGCTTTTCTTACTGTCGATTCAGAGTGTACAAACCTCCCACAATGCCCCATTGCAGATATACTCATTGCCTTGCTTTTGTTTTAGTTTTGGTTTCCTGAAATAGCTTTAATTGTAACTATAATTTTTAATAATATGTTCTAGTATTGTCTTAGTGTCATATTTTCCGGTGTTTGCTAGTTTGTTTAATGAGTATAATGATGTTAGCGTAGGTGAGTGCCATGTTTTGGTCCTTAGTCTGCTCGATACATCTGGGTAAGTCAATGCTGATTTAGATTATTGTTGTTTCCTTTGGATGGTGATTCTCTGCTTGTGATATTTTTGGACAGTCATTGAATGTATGATACAGATATTCCAGTGACGTGCAGTATGGAAAATGAGTGCCCCTAGGTCGAGTATCGATTATGTGCTTTCCAATTCTGTTTTATCATTTTCTGGTCTGTGTGGTGACTAACCTTTGGGGCTTTGATGTTCCGTATGAACTTTTTAAGAATGCCGAATAGTTTCCTACCTTTATTACATTTTCCCCATTTTTCGTGTTATTTTCTTTTGATTTTGGTCCTAATTTGGCTATAAAGTTATTGTACACAATAATGGATTGAAATCGGTTTTTGTTCAGCAGGTTTTCGTTTACTCTTTGATCTGCCTGTTCAATCTCGGATAGATTTATATGAGACGGGGCCAACATGAATTCAACTATTTGTTGGTTTTCTTAGATGTTTCTAATAAGCTGCATTGCTTCTTGTAGAAAGTTATCTCTACATGTTGAGCTGCATGTTTCAATGGATCATAGGACGCTGCGCAAGTCTGTAATGGTAATGATTAGGCTGTTGCTAGTGGTATTGGGTTTTGCTTCCCAGATAGTTTATTTGATTTTTTAAGGAGATTTAGGTCTTGGTTACATCTTACTAGCTCTTTGATGTGTGATTTTTAGCTGAACTAAAGGGGTATTCTGGAGTAGGAGCAGAGGGTAGGGTTGTTCCTTTTATTGGATGGGGAAACAACATTACTACTGTTTTATTAGTAGATATTTATCCGCCCATTTGCCAGTTGCGTTTAGGTTGGTTTGGAGTTCTTTGATTATATTGTTGCTTCCCTAATTTCTTGGTAGCCAGATTGGCGAACGCTTCCCTTTATATTTCCGAATCATCGACTTGAAGGAAATCATCCCCAACAAATCACATACAAAACATCCATAAATGAGAGTAGAAAACTGACTTTTCAACGTATTACAAACCAACACACAATTACAAACAAAACAGACTATACTCCATTCTAACATATTTTTTTGAGAATTGAAACCTTTTAAAGACGCTTACAAAATTATATACAATCACCAAACATACCAAAACACAAACTATCACACAAGCTTGACCTCGCGGGTCTGCTGCATCATCAGATTGAACAGTACCACCTTTGTATGTTCCTCTTCTTCTTTCTTCTTCTTCATTTTCCTCTTCGTTTAATGCCTTCATGGCCAGCTCGTCCGGGCGACAAGCATATTTCAAGTGAGTCTTGAGATGTTGCAATTTTTGTAGTCTGCTCATTTTTTAGTGGTGACACGTCAGCGATTTGTAGCCAGACTGGCGGAAACTCTGCGTTATATGCCCGAAACACCGACGTGAAGAAAACACAATTCACACAACCTAATGACATACAACACATACAAGACGCAAACATTGAAAACATTTACTGCGCGGACCTAAATGAAAAATATTCTCTTCACTTTAACATACAAACACACTATACTACAACATATGCATACAACCATACACCAAACACACGCTATCATACAAGTAAAGTTATAAAGTTTGTATAGACACGCCTCTAAACTCTTACGTATAAACACAGACTTACATTAGAGTAGGGAGATGGGTCTTTTGTTACGGAAAACACACACACACACACACTCTAATACCAACACACTATCATACAAACAAACACTTTATGTCAATTGATTAGTGTCTTTTCTAGCGATCTGGATACATGGTTAGTAGCATATTTCTTTCAAGATTTTCAAGTTTGTTTCGAGGTTTTTCAAGGTTCAAACGCATGTTTTTCAAGGTGCATTATTACATTAAGTTTAAAGGATACATAAATGAAACTGCATTTAAACACAAGTTAATACTTACTATTACTCCATACGAGGAACAGTTCTTTCAAACTTTAAAAAAACAAAACAAAATAAACATGAAGTCAATAGTATAATCATTGATATCTTTCCTATTAATATTAAACGTCCTACATATGCGCATTAGAACAATGTAGTCACTGAACAAATTTCATTTTACTCTGTCTACACTACACTATTTACAAAGTCCAAAATATTTTAGAGTGAATTTTTAAGTTCTTGTAGCTTGTCATCAAGATGTTTTTCAAGAGCTCTAAGTTTAACGGTTTTATCCTTTTCACTTTCCCTCAAATTATTTTGCTGTCGTAATAAAGGAAATTTTCCTATGGATATTTGCATTCAATCCATAGTCATCAGCGGTAGCTGTCAGTGTCTTGTTCAGCACCTTCCTTTCTTCTTCACGAATCCCCATAAACAAAAAAGTAAAGATATTTGTTTTTTATATAATCGCTTATTTAAAAACAGCGTATGGATATTTTAAACTATTTCATATTAATATTTCTCTCAGCTAAGCTGTATTCTATATTGTTTAGATTTATCGTGTTCATTGCAATTATCGTCTGTCCTATTTCAACTCAATCCAAAATTACGACTATGCATAGTTTCTATTTTATGTGTTCGCAAATATACCTCTTTTGTCAAAAATGATTTCATGCTGAACGCTTCTTGTTTTATCTGTATTAAGAACCATTATAAGAGCTTGGTTTTCTTCTCAGCTGCATGTGACCGAGTCTCACTCTCACCCTCTTTGGCATATTTGCATTTTGCAAAGCTCTCTGTGACAGATCTCGTAATCCAAACTTTATATTTTTCTTCGTCTAGCCATCAAAGTTGGAATCGGCAGTCAGCCGTGTTGAAGCGAATGATTCAGATTTTAAACTACTGCTACATCCTAGCTTCGTATAATCGGAAGTTCAAAATGTACGACTGCGCAGATGCCAGTTGTGGAAAAATATCCATTCCGGCATAAACTTAGCGATATATTGTTTTTGTTGTATTTTACCCATTTGTTTTTATTTAATTCGGTAAATCGAAAACTATTTATTAATTTATTTTGGTTGTATGAAAATCAATGCTATTCAATGTACCCAGATAATATTTTGAATTTTCAAGGTGTTTTCAAGGCCTTGAGGGAACAATTTATTTTTCAAGGCTTTTCAAGGTTTTCAAGGTCCCCTACGGACCCTATCAGTGTAGCCCCGAAAAGGGCTGTTTTGTTTTGGGGTTTTGACAACATCTTAACATAATCAAGACTTGCCACGTCTCGCTGCAGGTTTTTCCCACGGAATAAAGCCTGCTTGTGCGGTAGTAGAAGGAGAACTACTTGGTGACCACTCCACAAATCCTCAATATTGCACCTACTGCTATTGTTGGTGTTTCTGTTGTTTCTGCTGTCTATATATCCTAGTCCACTTTTTCTCTTCTTGATTCACATTTTAGTGGACAATTTTTTATGAGATCTTTTCGCCATTTTCAACATCCTGACAATCTCTTTTTCTTCTGGGTTCTGAATCAGGTTCTGTCTGACACGATGTAAAGCACGTGAGCCTCATTCAACTTGGCTTATTTTGACGGCATGTTTATATATTAACGAGTCAACGATGGATAGTCAGATTGATGATGATGATAATAAAATTTAGGTCGCATATACAACTAGTGCTTTCACGACCGATTAAGTCCTGAACGTCAGGATTCTTAATTGGTCGGGGATGTAAGTATGATGCCACCACAGCCTCGTTTTTATCTACAAATGTCGCACTCATTAATTTTGGACATGTCTAGGTGAGGCAAAGAGGAAAGGCACCCCGGGGACGCAAAAAGCTACAGGAAAGCGGAACGCCCTAAAACGTTGAAGCGCGTATGATGAAATGTTAGTCCAGTTTAGCTAGTGGACAATTACTTTCCCAATAGTGTGTAAGCCACCTGTGCAATTTTCCAATTTAACTGAGTTGTATAATTTCCTTTACTATTTTGACAAAAAGTTAGAATGTTGTGTACATGGTGTACTTTCAATTTTCTAAATAGTACCAATCAGCTTGGTGTCAGGCACCCTATGTGCTTTTTGTGTCCTGTTATGTTTTCTTTGGTTTTGAATTTTGATGGTGGTAATCAAAGGATCAGATCAGGATTTTGGGGATAAAGCTTTTGTTAAAAGAGGACTTCATAAGCCAAAGGAAGAACCTCAGATAAGAAGGCAATTTGAAAGTCCGTCTTCTTTTTTATTCTTCTTTGTTTTCTTTTCTCCTCTTCTTTCTTCTTTCTGTTGGTCTGGTTTTGGAGGAAGGTGTTTTGGTTCCGACCCGACTTTCAATGATCGAGGCCGGCCATGATGTTTGCGACTGGTCCATGGATGTCATTTCTTGTTTACTTGTTGGAATTTTTGCGAGTACATTGTACCTCTAAATTTTGTTATTTATAAATGTATTGGTCTGATGGGTAATGTTGGGATTTGAGTGTTGTATGTTTAATAATTTTAATAATTTTGAGTCTATGTTATTTATTTTATTTCCGCCTTGTGCGGTGGGCTGACGACTGGGCTTTTGTCACCTTATAGTCTTAATTCTTATGGGGACCTGAGTCTTTGTGGTGTTTGTTTATACATTACCAATCTTTGTCGCCTTGTGCAACCGGGCAGGGGGCCCCGAGTGGCCGAGTGGTCTAAAGCGCTCTTCGTTACGGATCACTGCCATCTCACCTCTGTCTGCGGCGGTTCGAGTCTAAGATTCAGCCAATGTGGGCATGTTAGAAAGCCTGCCAGTAGCTTCTCGTGGGTCGGTGGTTCTTTCCGGGGTTTTCCGGTTTCTTCCTCCACCATTAATACTGGCCGCCATGTATAGCCTATCGTGCTGAAAAATGGCGTTAAACCCCACAACAACAACAACAACAGCAACCGGGCAGGGTTAGACAACTTATAGACATTTTTTTTTTTTGGATAGTTGAGTTGTAGAGTTATTGGAATAGTTATTTCAGACCTGTATGGTTAATATTGTATTAATATCCTGAACACATGCAGTGGAAAGGAGTGTTAATTAATATAAAAAAATATTTGATTATTTTGTATCAATAATATATACACATACCTACATATACATACATACATATACATATAAACATACCTACACATACCTACACATATACACACATACATATAATAATAATAATAATAATAATAATAATAACGATGACTTTGTTTTGCGCCTAATCTTTAGAAGCTCTAAGCGCTTTACAACATTAGACAACACATATAAAAAAAAAAAACGTATAATGATATGATTACAAAAACAAACACCATACAATTAGAAAACATAAAGAAAAAACATGCTGAGAATATTTAAGGCAGGAAACATTATTAGGTCTTTAAGTTTGTTCCTTGCAGTCGAAATGAGTGAGTTTTGCGAACACTCTTGAATGTGATCTCTGTGTCATTGTGTCTAAGTTCAGTGGGCAATTCATTCCACGTTGCTGGTCCCTGGTACGGAAAAGAACGCTGTCCATGTGACTTTGTTTTCATAGTGGGAATATTGAGTATACGATTGTCAGAAGAGAGGCGTAAATATCTTGCGGGTGTTTACACATGGGTGATGTCGGACTGGTATGTTGGACTAGAGTTCAACAGTGAAACGTAGCACAGAGAACAAATTTTGTGTTTGATTCTGATCGAATGGATAGCCAGTATAGGGTACAGAGCAGCGGGGAAGTGTGATATGATCGTGGTACTTTAAGTATGATCCGAGCAGCTGTATTTTGAACTTTTTGAAGTTTCTGGAGCAGATATTGAGATGAACCAGACAGAACTGAGTTACAATAGTCCAGTCTTGAAAGTAATTAAACGCATCAGCTCAATTCGCAAATATCTTTCAGCTGATGCCACTAAAACACTTGTGTGTTCATTAGGAACATACAAGTGTTTTAGTGGCATCAGTTGAAAGATATTTGTGTTCATTAGGAACATACAAGTGTTTTAGTGGCATCAGTTGAAAGATATTTGTGTTCATTAGGAACATACAAGTGTTTTAGTGGCATCAGTTGAAAGATATTTGTGTTCATTAGGAACATACAAGTGTTTTAGTGGCATCAGTTGAAAGATATTTGTGTTCATTAGGAACATACAAGTGTTTTAGTGGCATCAGTTGAAAGATATTTGTGTTCATTAGGAACATACAAGTGTTTTAGTGGCATCAGTTGAAAGATATTTGTGTTCATTAGGAACATACAAGTGTTTTAGTGGCATCAACTGAAAGATATTTGCGAATTGAGCTGATGCGTTTCAGCTCAAGATATGCAGCCTTGCATATGTTCATGACATGTTGGTGCAATGTGAGAGTACTGTCCAGAGTAACACCTAGGTTTCGTACTGACTGTGTGAATTTAATGTTGGTGTTGCTGATATTTATTGTTTGAGGTAAAGGATGTGAATGAGAAAGTCTTTGTGTTGTGATCAGAATATACATATATCTAGACACACATATACATACACAGTTTTTTGAATGTTTTTCTTAAATAATTTTTTTCATTCTCTCCCCCCCCCCCCTTTTCTCAATATTGACTTGCCCTTCGGTTAGCGGTCTTACCCTACCGCTTTAGTCCTGTCTGGTGATTGATGTATTGATTTGATTGTTTTCCTAGTTTGTGGATATATTTATTTATGTGATGTTATTTTCAGGCTAGATCTATATTTGTTTTGGTTTGATTATTTTCCTATTTTGTTGATTTAGTTATTTATGTGATGTTATTTTCAGGCTAAATCTATTTTGATAAGACAGATATCTTTGACGAATTTTAAGTTTGTTAGCCTTTCTACTAGTTATGATAGGTTTGGACTTATTTGTTTTGTTTATTTACATAGCCTGTGGTTAGGTTTACTTATGTGATGTTATTTATGTGATATTTTACTCTACCACTTTAGTCCTGCTCAGCGATTGATGTTTTTTTATGTTATGTTTTTATGTTCTTATGTTTGCTTATATTTTATCATATTTGTTAATTTGTTTAAGGTACCATAGTATATTTTTGTATGTAGTTCGATGATTTTATTATATACCTTGTTTAATATGTCTGTGTATGTTGTAGGGAATCCGTATTTCTTCTGTTGTTCTTGAAAGTTAGTTCGTTGATTATGATATATGGGGCAGGTGTTGAAATATTTTCTAATGTTTCGATTGGCGACTGAACCGTTTATATACACCTCAAGCGCGGACGCTATGGAAAACATCCCATTTCAATTGCAACTAAAACATGACCCAGAGGGTTAGTGAGCGGTTAAAGAGCAAATATTCATAAAATGTTAATTTAAAAACATTTTTTGTACTGATCGCTGCTGCTGCCGATAGCCTCTCAGAGATAGTCTGCATAGAGGGAGTGAACGACTGGGTTGGAATGTTTGGCTCGGGAAGGTCTTTTACTCTCAGATCGAGTTAAAGAATTCTAAAACATTTGCCTCAGGTACGTTAACTCTGACAACATGTATAGTAGCACCGTTACCTTTTGACTTTCACTATCGCTCTTCTCTCCTTTGCACTGCCTCTTCTCTTCTTCATCTCGTTTTCGCCCTTCCTCTTCTTGATGTTGCTGTTAAATGGCAATGGTTTATTCCGATTCTTTCTTCTGGTGTACAAAATTTCTCCAATTCTTATTTCTGCCTCTGTCTAAAATCCTCTGCTTGAGGTATGGATGGGGAAGGCGGTGAAGGTACTGGTACCGGTAAAATTTCTTGCGAAGATGAGAGAAAAGAGACTAAATTCCAATTAAAAACATTCTCTTCTGGAAGTATCACTCCACCGCAGACACATCCAATACATCGTCTTCTTAGTTTCAGCCATGTTCCTACTATGACGCATCGATTCACTGCGCAGAGACGCTAGCACACATATATAGGATATGTGACGTCACACATATCTTTCCTTTGATTGGAAGAGAGCCTCCTTGCTGTCACTGAATGTTGTAACGCTCGCGGTGAAAGATATGAATCAGTTTCAATCCGTCCTTAGATTATAAATAGCCGTAGCTCACGTATTTGATTTCACCTGTTCCCATGACAAGATGTGGACTAACGCTGAGTCGTCTACCCTAATATCGGGGATGCTGTTCTGCCCTGACTATCCCATGTATGTGAAATCATCACGGGTATCAGACAAAATTTGAGGAAATGAAGAAGACCAATGCAGTGTTCAGTACGTTAACTCGATGGCTTTAGGACACTCATCGGTCCTTCTCATAATCACTTAATTGTCTCTGAAAGGTGTTTTTGGGTATGTGTATCCCTATGTGTTGTTTGTTCAGTATCACCTTGGTGTGTTTGTTCGTATGTGTATCTCTATGTATTGTTTGTTCAATATCAACTTGGTGTGTTTGTTCGTATGTGTATCTCTATGTGTTGTGTGTTCAATATCACCTTGGTGTGTTTGTTCGTATGTGTATCTCTATGTATTGTTTGTTCAATATCACCTTGGTGTGTTTGTTTGTATGTGTATCTCTATGTATTGTTTGTTCAATATCAACTTGATGTGTTTGTTCGTATGTGTATCTCTATGTGTTGTTTGTTCAATATCAACTTAGTGTTTGCTCGTAGGTGTTTGTTCGTATGTGTATCTCTATGTGTTGTTTGTTCAATATCAACTTAGCCTTTTCCATACCTACCTACAGTAGTGGGTATTGAGGTCAACTCGAACACTGTTGCTAATTCAATGCCCGAATTAGGTCAGCCATTTTAAGCCATTTTTCTCTAGTGTCCATTACCCAGATGAAGTCAACAAACATTTTTTAAATATTACACGTTCATGACTTATTGTTTAAAATGCTTTTGTATTTTGTTCGAAGAGGCGGTCAATCCGTATGCTTTACTTTATTGTTGGTATTTAACACTACAATATATTGCTTTGAATTTAATGTCATATTCATTCAATCATTCTACTGCGTCAAATGTTCAATGATACTGTTGGTCTTTTGTGCTCATGGACCTTATAATGATTGGTATTGCTTTGAATATTTTCCACTTTGTAAATCCCATTTTCAGCCTTATCATGCTTGAAAATATCCATTTTGATTTTCAAATATCAAAGAATCCATTCGTCGAATATGCAACTATTTTCTACAGGATATATTTTCATGAATCCTTTGAAGATGCCGATCTGTATTTAAAGTGGAAACGGAAATAGACGATAAAAGGTGATGTACTTACTCATTTTGCAAAATCGCCACATAAGTCGTTTTTAACCTTGGTTTTAATGTCAAAATTGGTCATTGATGCCATATAAAATGTTATTTAAGTTTTTCATCTTTTGGCACAGGGAACATAAAATATAAGGTTTACGACTGTCTTAAATTTTATGACTTTTCACACAAAGTATTTATTGGTCGACATCAGCAGCGAACTTTGAATCTGTTTCCATTTTTATAAAGAAAGGTTCTAATCTCTCCTAAATTTGTATTACAGGTGTTCGAATAATAGGTATCAGTGCAACCTCATCAACCCTTGAATAGCATTCGCATTAGATGTACAAAACAATACTTACCTAGAGAGAAAATACCTCAGTTTCGTTTCTCTTGAACTTCATTATTTTTATATTTTGGGAATGAATAATTAGCATATATTTACATTTTGAAACAAAATTTGCAATTAGCCAGGTTTATTTGATTTTGATATTCACTGGCCCTGTAAAGGTGTCATGTGTAATAATAATAGTAGCAATAATAAACATAAACGGTGACAAAGGAGTCCTAGTTGTCATCACCGTCACCATCATCAGAATGTCATCAATATTATAGCTCTAATTTTCTTCACTTAAGATACTCGATTTCAACTAATTTTTACATAATTTTCTTCGTTTTTTAGGTAAAAACTGTATTTTCTTCGGTACAATGCCATTGTTACCCGCCATTGCTACCCGTGTTTGATATTTTTCATATTTAATGTAATGCCATCAACTGTTTCGATAGTTGTTTCAATTTGTCTTTTACTCCTTTACTTTGCTTGTTGGTTGATTTTCACATTATTTTGTCCCTCTGACGGCACATTTTTCTCGGGTACCTCAAACGGGATGGTATACCAAATTCCGTTATGTTTTTTGTAATATATACTCCTTGAGACACCGGAAGTATTTAAATGGTGTCTTTAGAGTCCTGTCCTTACCTAGGTCACATAAACTGTTCAAAGGTAATGAGAGTTTTGAAAATTTAGTAAAATCTTTGTTTATGTGGCGTTTTGGGGGGTTGCGTTGAAGCTATATCACTGACACACAGCGAAATAGTCGATAACGACTATACCTGCTGTCTGGACGATCTATCCTGCTACCACAAAACGTCATTTAAGGAGCCAATTACAATGATGACTATTGGTCTACCTCATAATACAGGCTTCAAAACCATTTACAACACGTAGTCCTCCAGAGTCATAGATACACTATCCATTGACTTCAACTCGTATACTGGACAGTCTGACAAATTAATTGTTGCTTTTTAGCTTCAATAGAATGTAATGTACTGACTCAAAAACAATAGCTCAAAATGTGACTAACGTTACAAACGTAAGATGTTTCCTTTCGGGAAAGCAATTTATTTGACATACAAGACCGCGGCTTTTTACTGGTATAATAAATACAGTGCCCCTCCAATGAGTTTCTTGTTGATGGAACCTGACCTACCTCTTTTTCTTTTGTCATACTTTGTCCTTCAGCGTTAATAAACGTGTCTACCAAAGTTTTAAAATTTCTCCACCTTGCACAAAGTACATCAATTAATAACAATTAAGTCACTTCGTGTACAATTAATTATATCCATTACAACAACTCGTGGCAGAGGCTTGTACCTCTCACCTTTGCAATTACTCCATTTACATTACAATTTTGGAAGGAAAATAACAAAACATCAGGACTTGGACCAAGATGAAAGATACTGTTTTCATTTACAAGACAATTAGTTTAAGAAATATCATGAGCCGTTCTTCTTGAGTCAGTCGATTAAATTCTATTGAAATTCTGGATTAGACTATTGTTTCGTTTCACCATTTTGAGAAGGTAGCATAGTTGTTAAACTTATCAAAAGACTTTTAATTCGTTGTGTCACATTAAAGTAATGTACAGGGTGAAAATTGCATTTAACGTATGCCTGCAAGTCGGTTGTGTATACACATTTATTTTATATATATTCTGTTTAGAAGGTTTGGTGGTAACACACTCGCTTTGCATATGTGAAAGTGTCGATTAGACTATTGTTTCCTGCACGTATTATACAAGATAGTTTTGCCTAGTTTATGCAACTACCTTCGGTACCCCCTCCATCAATCATGCTAATATCGGGGTGTTACAGAAGTCATTCTATATGTCGACATGTAATGGTGGTCGTCGTATATATATATATATATATATATATATATATATATATATATATATATATATATATATGACCACCACTTTTTATTTATTTATTCATTTATTGCTGCTTTTTTCACCATCTTTGATTGGTTCCTTCTTATCGAGGGAAACTTCTTTGCGGACCATCATCAAGTGTTACTTAACTTTGTTCATGTGTGTAAATTGAAATGATATGCCAAAGGGACAAATGATTTTGTATTCTGTACTCCTTTGACACCAGCATTTTCTGTATGTTCTCCGTATCTTTCTGTAATTTCCAGGTTCAAAGAAATTTAACGAGAGTCCGTAAGTTTTAGTAATGACTTTGGTGTCATTGGCCGAAATTATTCAACTCGTATACTTCACAGTCTGAAAATTGAATTACTGCTTTTCAGTTTCATTATAATTTAATATATTTACTCATCAAAAGTCACCCAAAATGTGGAGAAAGTTCAAAACATAACATCTTTCATTTTGGGAAAGCAATTTGTTTGCCATTGCAAGCTAACTTAATGTTCCTGTCGCCTCTGTCATTTATTATCCTTCAGTTTTGATAAAAGTGTCTACCAAGGCTTTAAATTCACCATCTGCTACAGAGTGCATCAGTTAGTAACAATTAGGTTACTTCTTTCAACATTAGTTATGTCCATTACGTCAGTTGGTGGCAGGGGTTTGTATCTATTAACCTTGCTCAGTTTACAATTTATTTTCTGGTGGAATATAGCAAATGAACAACATCAAAATCTGAAATGAAATTAAATGTCTTCCTGTGTTTAGAGGACAAATATTGCATTATTCACAAATCAATATGTGATAGAAGATGACTGTTTTACTATTTTGAGAAGTTTAGTTTCCTACATTTGTTTGGGAAATATGAACGAGTTCTTTTTCGCCCTCTAAAAAATACAACATAACCTTACGAGTGCAGTATGGCTTAGATAAAATTCAATCATAATTTCCGAATAAAATATAGAAAGTTGGTTGGCATCCATTAGTCTTGAGCGACGATGTAAGTGCCCCCATGAGAGATGTCCCGGTTGGTGGTTGTGTATTGTCTGCTGTAGCTACAGAGTCCAACATGGGAGTGGCAGTCTGATGTGGGTGGGATTGGAGCTGCTTCTTCTTCCTCTGAGATCGCTTTTTATCAGATAGCAAGCGTTGCTTGTCCTCGCCGGTTTTCAGGCCAGTGATGAAAGCGTGTCGCCAGCTGGACCTGTCTCTGCCCAAGTGTTGACATCGATGCCAAGGGCTTTCATGTCGCGCTTGCAGATATCCTAGAAGCGAATATGTGGCCGTCTGATCGACCTTTTGCCAGAGGCAAGTTTAGAATAAAGAAGGGTTTTAGAGATGCGTCCGTCATCCATCCGACGAACATGGCCCAACCGTCTGATGCGTCGTTGGCGGAGGACTGTGACCATGCTGAGAATCTTGACACGTTCAAGCACCTCGTTGTTTGTTACTCGATCGCTCCAGTCGATCCCGAGTATGCGTCGGAGGTATTGCATGTGAAAGGCGCTCAGTATTTTCTCTTGTGAGGCGTAGAGTCCAGGTTTCACTGGCGTGCAGGAGAGTGCTTACACGTATCGGCTTGTCCTTTCCCTAGGACCCATTAGCTGCGTGTAGAGGGGGAATCAGTTGCATAGGCAACAACTGGTTTTCATATCACCCTGACCAGGCTTGCGACCTGGAGAGGACACTCCGGCTTGGCTTCACAGCGTCGACACAACACGGGAACCAGCAGTTTACCGGTTATAAGTCATCGCTCGATTAGTATAGGGTCAGACGCAACCCCTGGCGTCTGACCCTACACCAAACGAGCGGTGACTTATAACCAACATGTGTCATTGAACAGCTATAGCCCACCTCAAGCTGGGCAGCCCCCGCCCAAAAAGATTCCGCCCCTCCACAGTTCATCTGCCTTGGTGGGTGCGTAGTGCTTAAGGTACGCGAGTACCTGACAAGCGGACTGCAACTACTGCACCAAGACATAACAGACGAAAGCCAACAAGGACACCGTCAAGCCCGAAGCTAGATACCTGGAACGTCCTGACCATGCTGACTGGGCTATCAGATGATCTCCAGGCAATCGGCGATGTTCGAAAGCCTTCAGACATCAACGACGAACTCGCAAGAGTCCTGGTCGACATTGCCGCACTACAGGAGACACGGCTACCAGATTACAGGTCCCTCAGAGAAAAGAACTACACCTTGCTCTGGTAAGGAAAGAGAGCCGACGAAGCCAGAGGGTTTGGTGTTGGAACTCTCTGCTGGGGATGATAGAACCCTGCCAAAAAGGAAACGGAAGACTGCTATCCTTCTGCATCCACACCACAACCGGGCATGTCAACCTGACCTGATTTAAGCTCTACACTAAGCACCACCGCATATACTAGAGGATGATTTCCACGACGAGTTAAACTCGCTCATCGGCAACATTCCCAAGGAAGAGAACTTGATATAACTGGGCGACTTCAATGCAAGGGTGGGTGCCGACCGTGACTCTTGGCCTTCCTGTCTTGGTACGTTTGGCATTCGGAAAATGAATGAGAATGGTCAGCGAATCCTAGAAATGTGATATTATCACGACCTCAAAATCACCAATTCATTCTTTCCGACAAAGTCACAGTATAACGTGTCTTGGAGGTGTCCCCGGGCCAAACACTGGTATCAGATGAACTTGATTATTACGAGACGGTCTGCCATGAAGGGTGTGCTTCTTCCGCGTACCTTCCACAGCGCTGACTGCGAAACTGACCATTCGCTATTGTGTTGCAAAATGAAGCTTCAGTCAAAGAAAATACTTCGTTCTAGGCAAGAGGGTAAAGCCCGCACTGATGTGAGCAGGACGTCATATCCTGACAAGGCTGAGGAATTAAAGTATGCCCTCTCCATGTCGTTTGATTAAGAACCTCCCAACGGCAGTGCCTAAGAGAGATGGGATGACAGCACAGCCACACGGATCTTTGGTAAGAAGCAGTCAAAGAACAACGACTAGTTTGAGGCTAACTCTGCCACACTCATGCCAGCCATAGAAGATCGTCGCAGTGTTCACCTGGAATACAAACGATCCCCCTGCCAGAGGACACTACAGGCATACAGGTCTACTAGGACATGAGAGGCGCCAACATTGTAACCTTGTACAAGAATAAAGGCGACAGAAGTAATTGCAACAACTACAGGGACATATCCCTTCTCAGCATCTTGGGTAAAGTCTTCGCACGCGTCATCCTGAACAGACTGCAGACGCTTGCTGACAGAGTGTATCCAGAATCGCAGTGCGGTTTCCGAGCAGAGAGGTCCACAATCGACATGATCTTCTCGGTCAGGCAACTGCAGGCGAAATGCAGAGAACAACACAGACCCCTCTTCCTGGTCTGTATAGACCTCACCAAGGCGTTCGATCTGGTCAGAAGAGACAGACTCTTCACAATCCTGGCACGTCCTCCAAAGCTGCTAAGCATGATCCATTTCTTCCACGTTGACATGAAAAGCACAGTGTAGTACGATGGCTCAACGTCTGACCCCTTTGACATCCGAAGCGGAGTGAAACAGGAATACGTCCTTGCCCCCACGCTCTTCGGCATATTCTTTGTTGTCCTGCTCATCCACACTGTTGGGACGTCCACAGAAGGGATCTACCTGCACACGCGATCAGACGCCAGACTGTTCAACTTGGCACGACTGAAGGCTAAGATCAAAGTGCGTGAATCTACCATCAAGAACATTCTCTTCGCAGACGATGATGCTCTAGCCAATCACACAGACGCTGAGCTACAGCACTTGATGGACCGCTTTGCAAAAGCGTACGATGAGTTTGGGTTGACCATCAGCCGAAAGAAAACAAACGTTATGGCTTTGAATGCGGACCCTCCAAGCATCATCATCAACAACTACGAAATTGAGGTAGTCAGGCAGTTCTCGTACCTCGGCTCTACCATCACCAACAACCTCTCGTTCGATGATGGGTTCAGCAAGCGGATTGGAAAGGCATCAACAAATCTCTCCAGGTTGTCGCAGAGAGTGTGGAACAACATCATGCTGACCTTGAACACTAAGATCTTCGTATAGAAACTTACTTATAATATAATAATTTTGCTATATCTGGAAGTCATTAAATAGAGGATGTTTACTTGAAACGAGTGAATAACATATATTTCATTCTGTGGTTAAAGCACTTAGAAATATGTCCATTATTGTGATTTTCTTTTTCGTTTTCTGCTCATACGTATTGAATTAGCAATTTATTCTTACTGGATCCCGTGAGATGTCTGTAGTTAACCGGTTATGTTCTGCTGTGTTTTGTGACTATTTACACAGAAAATAGAAACAGTCCAATTCTCCATCCCAATTCAAAGTAAAATAGCACATTCAGAAAAGTCGTCTTCATTGACTTAACAAACGCGGGGCGCGATTTGGATCATTTTGGGCGTGCGGGGTCCACTCTGAGCACGACATTAAAAATAAACTTTTAAACAAGATTCATATGATGGTGAATTTAAAATTTTCTCCCATCTCTTTAAAATAGCTGTCTCTCTAAAGATATAGTTTCAAAAATTACCAACGCGAGGGGCCTTTGTGAGCGAGGCGGCCCTATTAGGTCCTAAAGCCGACCCTGTTCATCGGGAGGCAGACTTTTTTTACTCCTCTGCCACGTAAGCATCTAATAAGAACTTCAAATGTCACGGTTACCTTATTATCGACGAGGCTGTGAAAAATTATTTATCGTATTTCATTCCTGTGAATTATCAGAATTAATTTATTTGGAAAATCCAGTAATATAAAATAACAAAATGTTCATTTGAACCTGACTCGTCTCTATGTACAAAACACTGAGGTACGTAGGTAGTTATGTTTCACAACCGATGTCTCCTTATGATGTCCGCGCATATTAGCAAAATTAAAGCTCTTTATTATACGTTCATGTTTTTTCTCAGTCATGTCAGAATCGTGCAATATTTTTTCCATATTGTACGATACGTGCGTCTAAAATAGTATTGTTGGGATATATATGAACACCTGGTGCATGATTTTATCTAATTTTTTAAACTGTACTCATGGATGTAAACTGATTAAGGATTAAGAGAGTAGTAATTACATAGGACCTTTAAATAGATACTTACGAATTTGTTGACAATTATCATTACTACTCTTAAAAATAAGACTTTACTAGAACCTTAGTCTCTTTTACTCATTGGGTAGTGGGGATTCGGCGTTTCTAGAATAATGATGCAACTTCCCATTGATTGTGCTCGGTCACATGAATAGTCCGAAGCGTTGCAAACTGAGTAGTGTATTCTGTCACAATGGGTCTGTTGTGAAATACAGTGGCTATATATAGTGTAATTAAGGGGAAAATTAAACTATCACTTTCATTCCGATTTTGGAGTCATTCTTACTTATGTTGTTCATGTTGTAAGTCTGCAGACATGTTTTATGTTATACTTTGATATTATTCGAGAGGGAAAAGCATTTGTTCAGAGTAAATTGAAAGTGCTCATTTTTCGGACTATAACATTATTATGGAACTGTTATAAATTATTCAACATAATTCTGGACAACGCCATCTTCACATTGTCTCGGTCTTGGAGGACCAGTATATTTCCAATTTGAAAGTTATAAGGACCGCTTCATTCATTAGGACTTACACAGACATTTATAATGACTAGTTTATATTTACTTCATAATACTGTAATTTTCTCTCATATTTTCATTTGCAACTTTGATAATCAATTGTTTGTTGCGTTTTACAATACTTGCAGGTTTAGCTTTCTTTTCTGTTACTTAGTTTGTGACTATAGAATCTTAACAAAAAAATTGCGGCTCGACCGTGATACGAATTTCAGAGTAATTATATTATTTTTTAAATTTAAATTCTTTTTTGAGAATATTCTATGTCATTAATCTTTTGATTTTACATAGTAAAACCAACAACCATTGAAAAGGACATATATCTCCAACTTGCCAGACAGCATCATCTTCAGAGGCAAATCCATCCTTGTTAAAACAAGAAATATAAATATATTGGTTCAATATTTGGTTAAAAAATACTTCTAGTAGACCTGGCTCTAACTTGAAAGTTATGGAATGTAAATTGAAAGACAAGAATGAAATGCGGTTTAGAAATCTTGAACTTGAAAAAAAAAAAAAAAATAACGAAGAGGGTCAAATTCAAAAGGAAAAAAGAAACGAAAATGAAAATGCAAATGCAAAAAGAAGATACAAACCATGTCCACACATACAGTGGACAATTTATTTTTTAGTTTATTAGATGCATATGGATGAACTACACAAGCTGTTTCATCTATTTGAAGGTAGAGATGATAAAGATAACGATGTGGACGAGTTTACTGAGACACAAGGGAAACAATCCAATAAGCATGCGAATGAATGTGATATTCGCTGCGCCCGCAACAAACGTGAGACGCCGCATTCAAAATACCATTCTGATCATTTATTCAGTTATTTAAGAGAAATGTTCGCAACGTTTCGTAAATAGAATGGTTCAGACTATGACCAGTGCTTTTTGGGTACATAGGAAAGTATACTGAGGCCAAGGGCTATCGCATGTATATCAGAGACGTACCATTTTATAAGTCAAAGTAATAAATTCGAAAAATGGCAACTGAAAGTTGTTTTAGAAAGTAAGGGCTTCAGAGTCAATAAGCCAATATGACGAAAAACATTATTTCTGCTGGCTGAACGGACTCTTAAAAACTAGCTGCTTTGCAATTGTCAACGTTACCTTTATTTTATACAATGATTCGAGTTTATGCTAGAGATAGAAGCAATACTACAATAGAGATCATAACATAGCTCGGGTCCCTAAAAAGAGCATGCAGGTGAAAAAGCATAAACATATCTTCTTTAGCTGGTAATAAGAATGGCAAAAAATATATCTACACTTTTGCATCTTGAATTTACTCAAAACATACTTTCTTGGCTCTGCAAATCCAATTGACATTAATTATGCTATGGGTTCTAAAACTTTATTACACACCGCGAAATTGTAATTTCAATTAAAATTCAAAATGCAATTACGTTCTCCTTGCTGCACCCAAAATTAATGAACGTGATATTTCATAATGTCTTTTTGCTAATTGCAACTGAAAGAGTTCATATTTGTCTTACATTATGATTCAAAACAATTAATGACAGAACAGAAACAAACATGCAGCTTATTCAAGGAGGGTCCGTCCCTGCTCAAATCACATATATTCATGCGGATTTATTCAGCTATAAAACAATCCTGTCCATCATAAGCAGAAAAGCGGAATTGAGTTGGATCAACAGAAAAACAAGATCTATCCATTCCAGACTAACTGGACAAGTTGTTTCTATGCTTTCAATATGACTCTAAAATATCACCCATAAGTAGACCAAAACAATATTAGTTTTAAAAACAAATGTCGAGTGCGCGACGAAGTTCAAAAGTCTATCACGTTTGTTGTTGATATTGAGACTATCACGTTCATTCGCTTACTTCTTAAAGTTTCATTTGTGACTTAGCGAACTCGTCTGCATCGTTAAATTTATCATCTCTACTTTCAGATAGACAAAACATCTTTCGGTATCCACAAGCGAATCTAATAAAGCAAACGCTAAAGCGTCTACTAAGCCTATATAAGCGTACATGCTTTTTTACAAAGTAGTTTCTAATACACGATGCTATTTTTAGACACCCGTGAAAAGTGAAACCCTGTGGTAAGGAAAAAGTATTGAACGATTCACACAATGTAAAGTTAACGGAGACAAAAAATGAGCATGTAATAATATTGCATATAAAATTATGATCCGACTATGGCGGATTAATACGGATAAAAAAATACTGTTTCAATATTATGTTATATTTCAGCAGTAGTGTTGTAATAAAATAACGATACAAATGTTAATAATCTCCGTCTTAAAAATGAATTAAAAATGGTACAGAATTTCATCAAAATCCTCTCTGTTTCCCCCTTGATATATCATGCATAAGGGAGAAAATAAAAGTAAGTATATGAAATGAGAGAAAAAAGAAAACGAATTTACACCAAGTAAACTACAAAAACCTGGGACATCGTAACGGTTATGTGTACATACTAAACCGAGGGAAAGCGCATATCCCTAAATCCCAAATCCCATATTATACGTTATGATGTTTGTATTTATGTCGTCAACTTTTGCTGACATTAGTTTGTGTATCTTTGACTTTAAGTGTTCTGTTATATAAAACAGATCTCTTCAACATTTATATCTAACATATTTATATTTTCTTTACATCCTATTTCTCCTTTGCTTATTGAACATTTTATTTATATCCACAATTTTGTACATCGTACAGCAAAATTTTGAATAGGCAACGAAAAATGTCAAAAATCTTAACAAAAGAAATCGACAATTAATTGTTTGTTTCACAGAAGAAGAGAATAAACAAAGTAAAATGTATTATTTAGCTGAATGAGCTAGTTATGAGTTGTTTTGTTTATTAAAATAAACTATATCATTTCAAAACACGAGGCATGGCCAGACCTATTCTTAATCAGGTTGCACCAAGTACAACGGCATAGCCTCTGTAGATCACAACGTTAAAGCCTATATCATAGCGCAACGTTTAATAGCGTGTCTTTGCTGGACGGAGACGAAGTGCAACAACACAAATACGTTACATTACAGCTGCCAAGCGTATGTCAGAATGGTAGAACCTGAGCATGGCACAATGACGATACCTACGTTATGTAATAGTAACTTTCCCTACATGCTGTACAGGTGATAAACAAATGGCACTGCGGCCAAATTGTTCCAGTTTAAATGGATGTCAACATGTGAAAGGAAAACACTATCATTATCACGACTTACCAGGAAACATTAAATATAGGGATAACTGATTGCAATGGTAGACTACTTGAAAAAATATTCAATTAAAAGATAGGTCCGCAATCTAAAACGGAGTAAATAAATAGTGACTTCGTTTTAAGATAGCTGAAATTAACTATTAAAAATAGCGAATCGTGATACCTGTTCACTGAACGATTAAATTGTTGTGTTCTTGTTTTGCAAACATATGATCGAACTCGCGTGTATGTGTACGTGTAGACAAATGCTTTGTATGCTTGAACGAAAAGCAATAATTTTAGACCTTGATCAGAAAATATATGTGGACAAAGGGTGCTATCATGCAAAAGACACCCTTTTCATGTAGATCACAGATTTGCTAAACCCCATGGGCTTTGATTTAACAGATTCGTTTCATGTCACTGATTAAAATTGTATTGATTTAGACTTTATACAATTCTCGTGATTACTCTCTGTACACCATTACTCAAGTGAATAGTTACTAAAATGAATCACTATTTTATCTTCGTTAATATAGGGTTTAAAAAAAGCTGCTTTTTGTTCGCTATGTATTCTATTTTAAGTGATACCCACAGTCTTTAATAATGGATTACATATTCAGTTTGGGGAAGAAAAAAAAAAACATTAGTATAACAAGTAGCAACTACATTACGGAAAATTAAATTTTGTGTATTACTACTAAGAATAAAGGAGAAAAGACATTGTGTTTCAAATCAGTGTATGTATATTTTCCTCTTTACGAAATAAAGAAACAATAGAAGCTAAGAAATAGGAAGACAGAGAATTCACTTAGATTGAATTGTCCCAAAGTTAGATCTGTTCAATTGCAGTTGTGCTAGAAATGGAAATCACAGACAATACGGATAAAGAGGATTTCTAAAAACTGAAGCATTATAAAAGGAGTTTGATATGGACGGTCAAAAGGTGGCTAAATTGCAAGCTTTATAATTGGTAAATTTCAGATCTACCACTAATTGGATTATTTGATTTGGAACAATGCTTTGGTTGAATAACTTTCTGTCAGCTGGGAGACAAGGAAATATCCACGGTCTTCTCTGAACAGAATTTAATTATATACTCATCTTTGTTAACATTTAAACACTCGTAGGTGGGGTGCCTGTTAAAGGTATATACCCTCAGCCTTCTAGTCATTGACCAATATCTAAGTTTGTTTGTAACAAGGTCCTCTGGGCTTAATTGGCTCTATCTGAATCCATGTAACCTCGTTTTTCCCTGTGCCCCTTGGTCAATCGATTCGAAAATCATAGAATAAATATTCCAGAAGGAGGAGGAAAGGACAATTCGCACGGTGGCAACAAATATGTAAAGGGAACACTGGGCAAGAATTTCATAGGTTTATTTGAAAAAATTAGATTCGCATAAAGTGATAATTTACTGTGATGACATATCGAAAATAGGAAACTACAGACACTATATGTATAGGGTACCAACTATGCGATAATTTTACTTATGTAAGACTTCTAATACCTGACTAAGTCATAAACAACGTGTTAACGTCGTGGGATGGAAACGCGCAACGACCGAGGCATCCGAATGTATTTCAAAGTCGGTGTACTGCACTAATCTGCGATACAATCTAATAAATTCTGTATTTTCATCGAGCGATAAAATGCAGTTTTGCATTTATGCTCATTGCAAATATAATTTATGAAAATATATGAAGCATTTCAAGACAACAATTATTCAACTCGGTTCATTGAAATGAGCACTCATGTGAGAGCCTCGATGCATACAACGGACATGTACCACATTTTTAATTTGTAAGGGTATGTTGAAAAACATGATCCTCATTTATTATATATTGCATAATGAGATTCTTTAAATATATCAATGGGACAAAACCTATACTTCCTGTATGGTCACAACGGCTCGATATATCACTTTTGGCACTACTTTACTTCTTCCATTTAGCAATATGTATATTACTGAAATATGTATTTATATGTTGAAGACTATTTAATTTGTCATCTTCAGCGCTCTCTCTCTCTCTCTCTCTCTCTCTCTCTCTCTCTCACACACACACACACACACAGGATGAACATATACTTAAAGTTGCAAAGCCTTACATCCTCTAATGAACATTTATGTAGTCTACAAGGAAACGTCATCAAGAAACTTCTAAACACGAACTCAAAACAGCAAAATGTAGGCTTCTTGTATTCATTTTTTAATGATAAGTTTTAGATATCAACTGTGTACATTTTAATTGACAGAACGTACAGGTCTTGTTGCCATGCAATATTATGTGTCACTGGTATAGTTCGTATACCTTTTACAACGCACGAAAAATAACACATATTTTTAGGAATAATTATTGATTAAATATATCAAAAAAAATGTTTAAGTAGCGCGTTTAACTCCCCTGACAATTAAAGCCATGTCGGAAAACGATGAAAATGAAGTGACATTCGAAATTTGGGTGCATCGTCTGTTATCGAATTATGCTGAAAGCCTGACAAAACCACACAAAAATTCACATTTGAATGTATAAATATACAAACTAAAAAAGACAAATTCCTGAAAACTCACAATCATTAAAATATTCCGTTTAAAGATGTTACGTTCCGACTATATTATATTAGATATCATCTGTGATGTTTCAACAGTAATTATACCGTAACAATGTTTATGGTATCGATCCGCGCAAGAAAATATAATGCTGAGATAAAAAAATCTCTTCATTTTCGTTTGAAAAAACATTAATTTGACAATATTATGCACTTTATGTACAAGCTACATTTGTAAAACATCGAAGTCGTAAAAGTATTGCAAACCATATTGGAAGTTCTTTATTTTATGTAGCCTTAAATTGCATTGGCACATGATGGAAATACAAACCATACAAAATCGACAGTTTTATGCCTAAAACAATTGCAACAGAAAGAACACATAGGTTTCGTGACAGTACAATATTTCCACTTCACGAGTGAAATATTTCCTTTTATCTACCAAACAATCCCCGCTAGATATCATCCGTCTAGTGTACACTTAATGGTTTAATGTCACACTTAATAGTTCAATCTCACACTTAATGGTTTAATGTCACACTTAATAGTTTAATGTCACACGTAATGGTTTAATGTCACACTTAATAGTTTAATGTCACACGTAATGGTTCAACGTCACACTTAATAGTTTAATGTCACACTTAATGGTTTAATGGCACACTTAATAGTTTAATGTCACACTTAATGGTTTAATGCTACAATTGATGGTTGAATAGTATTTTCATGATTGTTAATCAAAGAAAGCTGCAGATACTTGTACAATATAGGTAAATACTCGTTCTTATATTCATAATTTCTCTTTTCATATATAATAATGTCCGAAATAATAGTTTGAATTCAATCTACAAAATGGTGTAACAGTTGATATTATTTATTATTTCTTTGACATTATCTATTGAAACGATTTTGTATATTGCAACAGTCCCTTTAGACCTTTGATACGTTTCATATATAATTTCGAATTGCTAAAAATCAGACGCAGTAATCATGCACTAACTCGGAATGGGCTTACAGTGAAATATGGCTCTGAGTGCCAGTAATAACAGTCCCTACCTTGATTTTCTCATTTTTAGGCACAAATGATTAATGGTAACTATTCAGCTTCATAAATAGGAAATAGAAACAGAAACAAAGAAACACACACTCTTTCTTGAAAATATTCCTTTTAGGCATACATTTCCAAACGTAGCATGAAGACATCTGACAACAATTTAAAACACGCTGAGGATATTGAAATTGTATAATAGGACAAAAAGGAACAAGGATCGCATTCCAAAAATAGGAACAAATATACATATTCGCATGCGTATCATGCTATAAAGTTATCTTTTGCGATGGATACATTATTCCTGTACACGATTTTTAGTGATCATGTTTGACATAGAAACAGGACGAAACCTTAAACATTCAATTTCTCGCTGAGACAGCAGTAATTTGGAATTTCATGTTGTTGATCAATATTTCTCAGGAAAAGACTTATTCCATGTTGTCGTCCAACATAACATGAAATTCGACATATCAACAGTAGTATTATTCCACGTGCATTTAAACATATGCATCCATTTCATGTTCTGTAGAGCTTTTTTGTCCAGAGAGGTTGGTAAACTCTTGCACAAAGAACGAATTGGTAGAGATTATGCATATTGCATTTTAGTATAATTTCTCACGTACTTGACTAGAACGACCTACTTTCAAAACGTGATATGAGGCAGCTTATTGTTGTCTACGTAACACCCAAAACATCACACTCATCTATACCAGGTTTCGGTGTCTCTGCTTCCTTTTTCAGAGGTTCTTTCCCTCATGTACTACTTGTCTTTGGGACTCTTTTCCTGAAGATATCTGAAAGCTCCTATTCTTTATGTGTTTGAAATAAATTTATCATCACCGTGTTATGATATTGTCGAAAGTCACCTTAATATTCTACATATCAAACTTATTCACTCTTGTAGTCCCATCCAATCCGATGTTTGCAGAATGAATTTACTGAATTCCCCAGTGTGTGCATGGTGCTGTGTACTGTTTCCCCTATTACCTTTTATTTAATACCCAAATATATTCCATTCTATCTTTTGTTAGATACCTTGTGCAGCTCTGGATTTAATAACAATAGGTGAAGTCGAACTAAGAAAAGAAATAGAGCCTGACATACTCCTAAATGCTCAGAAATATATATACAAAACTGGACGTATGTATTACTTCCAATTATATTCTACATTGAGTTGCTCGAACAGCTTCGGATATTATCCCCAGTGTTACTTTATGATAAGCTGATAGTATCCACAGTGTTACTTTATGATAAGCTGAATGTAAAATTCATGTCAAATACTACAGGACTTCTTCAGTTCTACTTTCCATTGCACTAAACTTTGCTTTCTAAATTAAAGAGCTAATATTTACAAAGACACGTATTCATTCAACATGATTTCCGTTTCAACATCACAGCGCCTGTACACGTGTCCGTTTCGCTATTGTTTCTTTCTTCTTATTTTGCTATTATTTTATTATTGCATGCAAACTCAAGTATCCCAATTATATATTTGTAAAAGCCGGTACTGCCAATTTAACTTTAAGGCGTTTTGCAAGGAGATTTTAGTTAGTTCTGTTGGACAATTAAAGTAAAGTGTATTACCTACGGATACAACGCTTGGCATGGAAACTGAAGCAGTTATTTCTGTATTGGAGCCCATCACTTTAATCCTTTTAAAGTTAATGAAATACATCAGAATAATTAATAAATAAAAACCCATTTTGGTTGAGCCGAGCCTGCTTTATGGTATTTTGCCATAGAAGACTATGCTGTTTAATTTTTTTATTTACACTCAATCCTTTAATGATAAGGAAAGATATATACTAATCTTTTTGTGCTTCTAAATTGTGAATTTGAGACCTTCCTGATATCACAATATAAGCAATTTGTGTAAAATGGAACCAAAACGCTAACTTGATGGCTTTGTATACGTTCCTGTAAGGTAAACTGGAGGCCATTTTGAGACTAACTCCACCTTTCCACGGATTAAACGGCTTAGTATCAATATATATTTTTGTTATTGCCTCCATTGGATATTAAGACCAGTAACTCCATTAAGAAAGATTGGACAATAGAGAGCACATTTATAGTCTCTAGGCATATTAAAAGACCATTAACACCTGCCTTGTCTGCTGATTGACAATTTATTCTAAGAAGTTATTCTCGTCACATGATAGAAGAGGGTCGACTTACAAACGCTTTAATTTAACCGCACGACATCAAAATTAGATTACGCAGAGACTGTCAAGAGTGGAGATCATCTGGTTGAGACACAATTAATTCAAACTGACTACTTTTCTTATTATTCTGCGACAATAGGATGAATCCATATTTCTAGAACGAATTATTGAATTCCTTGAGGAAAAAAATGTTTTACATATTTGTTAATTGCTACAAACAAAACAGAGGCAAATTTGTATGTATGTGTATATTAGTGTTTAACGGTACCGCAGCCAAATAATAGCTATAAGGTATCTACTAAGGAATGTTCTGAAACTGTCCAACTGAAAAATTGTACAAAATGATGATACTGCCCTTAAAATAAATGTAAACATGAAATATGTACAAGATATATTTTTTAAGAAACCGGTTAAACGGTTAAGATTATGGAAAAAGGTATATAAAACAAAAACAATAACGGTAACCCATGTAAACGTAATAAATACAGATGTTCGAAATTTGTTATATTAACGCATTCCTCTAAACATCCATTCTGGTGATGCATGAAATTGAAATTTCTTTTGTGTGTGGAAGTGATATGCATTCTTATCGATGTTCACCATCTAGAGGGTGTGTACGCGTCCGATATGGGTCCGATACAAAGCGAACGACACAATACCACCTCACCTATGCCAGTTGTCTTCAATTTTTAACGCAGATGTTGCACTCATATTAAGATCGTAAGTTTAAATGATACATTTCAAATAACTAATTTCATCATCTGTTTGGATTCTTTTTCGAACCATATAAACCTTACTGAAGACTGAATTTGAAATCCTGCTAAAGCCATGAATGCTCATATAATCGGGGGGGGGGGGGGGGGAGTATGGTATAGAGAAAGCTGATCTGTAGACACCCGATTCCAGATGGAAAATTCCCCATCCTGACTTCAAAAAAGTATTCAACTCTGCATGTTCTTTATACATAGGAAAAGCATGTGGAATGAAAATTCTACAAAAATGCCGCGGAATATCAATCCTAAAATTGGAGAGTGGCGGTTCTCGTGTAGGTTTAAAATTGGAGAGTGGCGGTTCTTGTGTAATTTTAAAATTGGAGAGTGGCGGTTCTCGTGTAGATTTAAAATTGGAGAGTGGCGGTTCTCGTGCAGTTTTAAAATTGGAGAGTGGCGGTTCTCGTGTAGGTTTAAAATTGGAGAGTGGCGGTTCTCGTGTAGTTTTAAAATTGGAGAGTGACGGTTCTCGTGTACGTTTAAAATTGGCGAGTGACGGTTCTCGTGTAGGTTTTATCTGAAAACGGATTGAGATGTTGCAGTGGCAGCAATCCTTGTCTCCGTCGTGTCTCCATAGAGGGACGAATGACCACGATGTGAGGCTCTGGTTTCACTGAATTTAAACAAGAGAATTTGTTGAGGACTTTGTGAACGAACGTTGATCAAATATAGTTATAGCCAGTGCGGAGTTTCTGGAACATATGCTTGCAATATTTCTAATATTGTTTTATGTTATTTCTAAGTGGGGACGAATTCGTATGTCATGGAATGAAATTAGGTTCCTGAGCAGTCAATGTTTGGTCCTTGGACCTAAACACTACATCACATTCCGGATTAGATGGATTATAATTTCCTGATTGCCAGAACGACAATACATACATACATACATACATACATACATACATACATACATACATACATACATACATACATACACACAGTAAAACGTAACTTTGGTCAACTAGGAATACGACAAAGAAATCAATCAGATTCATAGGGACAATGCTTTTGAGGAATGAAGTTTTTAAACGACTGATTTGGCTAGAATTGTCAGAAAACATGTTACACATCCACTGTGATTGGTCGATTATTTATAGTTTAGCTATCTGTTTGTGTCAAGGTGCTAAAATACCTTTTAATCTACTGGTTAATCTCGTGTGTACGGTGCTTTATCAAACAAGTCTTCCGTTGCAGCCAATTTACACTTTAAAGGTTTCAAACTTCAACTGTGAGTAGCTGATAATATATGCTAACAGACTCTGTTCTCTAAAGACTTAATGAAAGGATGGAGATAGACAACATGTAAGTGGGTCTTCTCTGTCATAAATATGTGCATTTTAAACGACTACTTGTCTGATGAGCCACACGTAGTGAATGCAGATACCAATGGTATCATATTCAATTGATCACGTGTACTAATAACATAATATTGCTTTGCACGCAACACCATACAATTCATAAATATTTTAACTATCATCACATTTAAGCACATAAAGTAATGAATTTTAACATAGAAATAATTATGGATGTAATAGGAATGTTCACAATATATTTGTCTTAAACAGTCAGTTGTCAATGGTGAGTTAAATAGCCGCAAACGTCATGTTGGTGATCCCTTGTTATTTTTTGAAGCCAGCATACTCTCTGGCGGGAGGTGGTCGATGTGATTCACAAGGCTGTTTGTACACTCCATGAGAAATGTAAGGAGCAGAACCCGAACCTGTACACGACATGTCTCAACCAGACTAAAGGCTCTGACACAGCCAGCTATATGGGCCTTTGGCTGCCCAAATAAATTAAAAGTATAGGTTCGGTGCTTCCTTGATGGCATGTTCGCTCAAGTCGTGGACGACAGCAAGTCATCTGAAGCATTCCATTCACTAATGGAGTCAAGCAGGGCTATGTGTAGGCCCCAACCCTGTTCAGTTTGATGTTCTCTGCGAAGCTTGCAGTTGCCTTCCATGACCATGGCACTGGAATATACAATAGATACGTGACGGCGAGCTCTTTAATCTGAGGAGACTACAGACGAATGCGAAGCTACAGGAAGTGACTGTTCTTGATCTCGTATTTGCTGACGACTGTTCCCTGCCACATCTAAGTCTGACATGTATCAAAGTCAGCTTATGACAAGTTCGGTCTCACAATCAGTATCAAGACAATAGCGGTGATGCACCAAGATGCACCAGAAAAGCCTTATAAGTAGTTTACCATCAGAGTAAATGGCAAACCCCTGGTGGCAGTGGACACGTTCATCTATCTTTACAGAATACTGTCACGTGCAGTCCACAGGGATGATGCGGATCGGTGCTTTAGAACTGCATAGCAAGTATTTTCTTTGGCAGGCAACGTTAGACATGTTGGAGTACAGAGGTGGTAGTCGACAATAGAAATTCATGGTCAGCAAAACCATTGTGTTGCCGACCCTGCTGTATGATTGTAAATTCTGGACGGTAACAGACGCCATGCCAAAAGTTGAATCATTTTCATATGGACTGCCTGAGGAAACTGATGAAGATAATATTGCAAGGCATTGTCATAGACAATGAGGTTCTTACAAGAGCAGATATTCCAATGATTCACACTTTGTTTATAAAATCACGTTTGAGATGGGCGTCACCAGGATATCAGAATAACGAACACTGAAGATATTCTTCTACGGCTAGCTGAACAACTCACGGTACTAATTCAGTTTCCATAGTAAACCTATTAAAAATGCAATAATTTTAAATTTCTGGGTGCTCATGATCAAAGCTATATTTATCAGTATAGATGAAACCTGGATGTTACCTTCCGTGTAGAGAAAAGGATATCACCTGGACCTACATTTGTTTGAAGCATGTGCTTTCAATTCCGCACCAAAGAATCAGCTGCTAATTTCAGTAATGAGTGTTCCAAGCTCAATACTGATTAAGGACTGAAATTACATCAAGAAAACAATGTCTATGTTTTCGGTTACAACTAGGATAATGTGGCCAATAGACTATGGAACGATGTTTGAATTTGAAATGTTCTTAGCATAGTCGTTCTCCCAGCGCTAAAATGGTTTTATGTTCGATATATAATTGTACAGTAGATTATATCAACAATGCTTTTTATTATATTTGTCTTCTTACCAAATGACCATATGTACTCATATAAGATACACACTTAAAGTAAATGACCTTAAAATGTCTTCAACGATGTTAACAAAATGTTGCAATATATATATATATATATATATATATATATATATATATATATATATATATATATATATATATATATATATATATATATATATATATATATATATATATATATATATATATATATATATATTCATTCTAATTTTGGTACAACGAGAGCCAGTACTACTTTCCAGACATATTTTATACTAAAGAACTTAACTGTGTTGCAGAACTGTGAAGCAGCAAACCAAAATAAAAGTAGGCCAATATGACCTACCCTCATGCTTCCCTGACATAAGATAAGTTTTTGGTCACTCATTATTGGTTAGAGAGACATGCAACTTACACGGTGGATGCATCTTCTGTAAAATACCAAATCACCCAAAGTAGACTAGTCTGAACTAGTTCCTGGGAATTGATATGTCGATGTTTCTTGACAGTTGTAGGTCCATTCAACTTCTACTGGAAGAGATAAAATAATAGGTCATGCAAGATATTAAATTAATATATAATAATTACATACAATTGAATAATATATTTATGTTGCTTAATATTGAATTAACATTGATATCATATCTAAATAAAGGCTTAGATGTTGTACAATGCCTACACAATGCTATACTATTATAGGAGATCAAGATAATACATGTCCAGTTACGTTCTTGACGTATTTGAAAAAGCTATATAAGATCATGAGCCTAACAAATGAATCACAAGCAAACTTCCGCATAGGTACTCAGCAGCATAAATTATATTTTCTCTTTTGGTAAACTGGTTGATTTACTTCTATTTCAAAATAAGAAAATGTTCGATGTATTTATTAATTTTCCGAAATAGTTTAATCTCTATTGATGAGAGAACTTTGGTATGAACTTCATGTATAACTGACGGAAGTGTGCGAATGAAAATATGAATATGAATAAGCAAATAGCGTGAAGTTTGGAGACAAACTATCACTAGCTTTTTGTTCACAAAGATTTCAAATTAAGTTTTTGGTTTGTATCATTAGTACTTTAACTTGTCAGCATAATATTCATTATGGTTGACAACGAAAAACTGGGACCGGACGGAAACCAGAGACACACGTTTTTGTTTTTCTTATGCACATATTATCTTTCACATGTTTACACATGTACATATTTCATTTAAAAATGATCAAAATAACCGAAGAACTAAATGGAATTCTCTCTGCATTTTCAGGTACGACACTCGCAGCGTATCAATGACACAGCATTAAAACCGTGGTTAACTGTAGAAAAAAACAGGTATTATTGAGGCAGCCCATTGTGATTGTATGGCCAGCCTTGGGGAGGCCTGTAGTCATATCGGTGCACTCCTTTATTTTCCATTGAGACAGCTGTGCGCATAGAAATACAAAGACAGTTCCTCAGAAAAAGCATACTGGTAGCTACCATCACGCATTGACAAGGTTGACTACAGAGGAAATTCCCAGATTATTTGACATCAGCTGAAAAGAACCTGGACAATGTCATCCGTAGAACCACCCATAACAGGGAACAAACGAAAACCAAGCCGACACTCCCATATATTCCTGCAGCAACAGATACTAAATTGGATGACTTCATATCAAAGTATTTTTCGACCAAAACTAAACCTGTATTGCTTTCAATCATGCCCAAGTATGCGGATCATTTTATTGCTTCAATTGTAGGTAATAATCTTCCACATCCTCTTTGCAAACTCACAGATGATAATTGTACTGTTGTGAAAATATGTTCCAAGACATTAATGTTACTGCAGAACAACCACAAAAGCATGCAAAGAGGCTCACCCGTGGACAAGCTGAGTGTAAAGACTAACACCTGTTAAGAATAACGTCATCACTAAGCAATATGCTATCTTACATTGATAAGCCGTCTTTTTCCACCATAAGAGACAATGCCACCAAGTGAAATTTTCTAATAGGGTAACAAGGTGAAAAAGTTGCAGTGTATGCATATCAGGGCATGTTCATGACAATCTCACAGTTGTTGAATGTGGTTTTATAATCAAATATGAATTTCCCCATATTTGGATCATCTCCCGATGCCATTGCCATTGTTTCATGTAATTGTTATGAAGAGGGGACAGTAGAGGTGAAGTGTCCGTATTCTGACAGATTCTGATATTAAAAATGAAAATACAAAGACAACAGGCTGAAAAACATGCCATCTGTATTATTATCGGGTACAAACACAAATCTTTTTTTTTGTCAGTAAAAAGAGGTTTTGTGACTTTGTTATCTGGACACGCACAGAAAGGTATATTTGTGGAAAGGATACTGCCACACACTGAGCAGTGGAACGATATAGTAGCGAAGTCAAGAGAATTCTTTGTTCATGTTATTCTCTCTGAACCGACAGGAAAATGATTCACCAGACCACAGCCTACAGGAATGAAACCTATTGCATAAATGGAAAGGAAGCTGCATTCATCAGTGTTGTAACTCTCTCTCTCTCTCTCTCTCTCTCTCTCTCTCTCTCTCTCTCGTCTGTGATAATGAGAAATTCAAATTGAAATGGCTTTACTTTAGGCACATTAATATGACTAGAGCACCAAAAGGATCATACATTTGTCCAGAATGTCTTCCAATGTATGACAATAAAGCTAGAAAGCATAAAAAGTGTTAGAAGGACAGTCTCAAAACATTTGCATGTAAGAAAACATATACATGCACATTGTGGTGCTTGTACAATATAACAATGACAGAATGTTGAATATATTGTGTTCAGTTATTTCTTGCACGTTCTATTGCATATAATAATAATAATAATAATAATAATAATAATAATAAACAAATTTCTTTAACAATGATAACACATTTGGTAATGACTGACATATCTGTCATGTTCTCCTCAGTTTTTGTAATTGGTTATCTTTAAAACAATAAACAAAAATAAAAACAGAATCATGCATATACCCAGGTATCGTCGCACACTCACCCATGCGTATTCAACATGAAAAACTATGTGCGACTGTATTGGAAAATATATACATGTATAAAAAAGATTCTATACACTGTCCGCCTCTCCAAGTTTTACACCATCTAGCACTATCTATCACTCCATTGTGACTGCTAGGTATCCTATCTCTACTCCATTCCAATTTCGTATCTCAGCTTGTATCTGGTTCTCGTTTCTTTTCTTGTTCTTATTCTCCTGAATATGTGCACACTATCTCTTACTATTACATACATACATACATATTTATATATATATATATATATATATATATATATATATATATATATATATATATATATATATATATATATATATACATATACATATGTATATATATACATATACATATGTATATATACACATATACATATACATATGTATATATATATATATATATATATATATATATATATATATATATATATATATATATATATATATATATATATATATATATATATATATATATATGGTTATTTATATTTGATTTATATTTGATTTAATTATATCTGACTTAATATATATTTATTTCAATTGAATTGTTTGTCAGTTTAATTTTTTGCGTTTCATTTACATGATATTGTAGTGTAACTTTATTCACTAGAGATGATCCATTTTTTTCAGAAAATAGTTTGACAGTGACTGTTAATTATATGAACACCAGGTGTTGATCTAAAACCTGACCTTGATTCAAAATTTGTAGCAATCACGTAAACAAGTTATATTTTTATTTCAAAATGATTGGTTGTTGTCGAGGTCATGATGGGACTACGAGATTAAAATGTAAACAATTTTTTACTTTTTTTATTTCTTAGAGTAAAATGATTGGTTTTCGTCAGAGCCATACTGGGTGTACGTGTATCTTAACAAATCCCTAACTTCTATAAGCTTCCAGAATATGATCACGTGACCCCTTTTTACGTTTTAGGAGACGATATAATCTCTGTTTTGGAGAATTATTCTCAGTTACACTGTGCGTTCTCTTACGCTGATAGTTGTATGTTGTGCTGTTTGGATTTATTGCAAATCACTTTGATTCAAAAGATTAATTCTGTTGTTTTTTCTGGAAAATATGTGTGCTCATGTGAAATTGTTGAATAACGACAGTTTTTTTATATAAACTTTATTCAAATATCCTAAACCGGAGTGATAATTCTTGTTTTTGCAAGGAACTGTAGACTTCAACACTACAGATTGCAGCTTAAGTTATCGTCTTCCATCTTGGATTCTTCGTCGGGATTCGAACTTGAAATAAGAAGAACAATTTGTTATTAGGACTACCAAAATTTTATTCTTGGATTATTTTGGATTTGATTCTATAAAACCGTATGTTCATATTTTTTCATTTTTACATAATTTTTCCAGGGAAATAAATTATTTTATTTTTTTCAAAGCTTGTTAATTTCACTCTTTCTTGTGGTACTATTTATTCGAGCCTAACACACACACACACACATATATATATATATATATATATATATATATATATATATATATATATATATATATATATATATACAAAATCATCTCATCTCATAAGCCCAGACCCTGGCTAACTAATATTAAATTATGTAGAACAAACCTTTCCCACCCCAGATCATACCTTAACTAAATTGTGCTGATATAGCATTACATATGACCCAGTTACCCAGATTTGTCATGATGCTAATTTATTACCCAGAGTTGTCATTGCTTCACCCACATCCATCCCAGAAATTCGTATATTTTCCAAATTCTCACAACCAACATATTGCTGATTAAAAACGTGTTATTCTGTTAAAAACGTGTATATTTTACTTTTTTCCCACACTGAAATCCTTTTTATCATAGGTACTAAAACTCCTTATGGTCATAGTAAGCTGAAGCTCTTCCCTCTAGGGCCAGAACAGAAGAGGCTTTAATTTAATATATACAATACGAATAACATCTAAAAATGCCCTTAACACGGATTGATACCTCAGATAGCTTTGCAAGAGGATGTTGAGTTTAAGTCTCGTTAGAGTCATCATCATTTATTTTTCAAACATCGCATCATCATGTCCTCTATTGATTAGAATGTATGGAACTGCAAAATCAAACAGGGGTGTCAGGGTCATGTAGCTTGGCATTCCAGTGTAATATTTAACTTATCGTCATTTTCACAAACCGAGTCCTGTTTCATTTTGTAGCAACTTACTTTATTTTTCAGCACTGTGCTTTCTGTAATCAGGTGTTGAATTTCACTATGGCTAGAGGAGTTAGTCTTTGATGATGGTTCTTTATATTGTTTCATGTTTCCCATGACTAGAACGGAACAAACATTGCTAACCCTGTGATCAGCAGGTTCATCCATTTCCTGGGCAAGAATGGTTTCTGAAAATGCTGCAAATGCAGCAACACTCTAGCTATGTCAAGTTCTTATCTGGTCTCCTAATTTTGTTTTCAGCTGTACCTGTAATTTAAAAATATATGACTGAAGCTCTATCAAATGGAATATATCTGAATACAAGGAAGTGTAGTGCTGTGGGAACTGCTTTCATTTATTTCTTCATTTAGCACTACACCACTGATTATACAACATATCAAAATTATTGCACAGTTCTGGAAATTCCAGGAAATGCAACTGTTAATGTTATTTTATAAATAAGTATAATGGTATTTTAAATACTGACAATCTAATAACTATTAGAAATGCAAACCCTTAGTGAATAAATGCCATCAAACGATATTGTTCTGATAATGTTCTTATTTGGTTATGAATATAATATATTGTATTAAATTGAGTGATATCAGTCAAACGGAAGGCTGGATGAAAAACAAAATGCTGTTTTAGAATATACAATATAAGGAATAATATTTTGGTAAGTCACCAAATTTAAGGTTGAGAGTACAATCAGGTCTGCAGGTTTTCCTGAAAAAGAAAACAAAACTAACTTTTGTAAATATTTCAAAGCGACCAGATATATAATAATGGCATTGTTACAAACCTAGTCAGAATCGTGATGACATATAAGAAATTGAAAAATGAGAAAATTATCAGCATAATTATTTTCAGAAAAACATTGATAATAACTGTAGCTCACGTTCACTTGAAGTTTCTAAACATATAAAGAGAAAACAGCCACAAAGTTCTACCTTTCTGTGTTATTCACTGTACGAATTACATTTGGTAGATACTGCTACTATTACTACTACTACTACTACTACTACTACTACTAATAATAATAATAATAATAATAATAATAATAATCCTTAGTACATTCCATAAAAGTACCGTGAATAAAGTGGTCTGTGCAGATTTTTGGAATACTTCAACGGCAGGTCTTTTCTGTTCGTGTTGGGCAATCGTGTCCGTCGTCGCTCATCACTTAGTTTCTTCGTTTGCTCTCCTTTAAATTTCCTCACAGCAGGTATAATGTCAAACAAAATATATTTCACGTAATCATATGCACGGTTTGAAGATCCTTTAACAGAGCATGCATGAACCATTGTGCGACTGCAAATTATATTCAGTAACGTTATTCGAAACAAAATCATTGACCCACAAAATGACGGATGACCTTACGGTGCCTGGATACATTGACGTCATAACTATGTATAGCAAAAAAGCACTGATTGCAGCAGATCTAAGTCAATTAATGGTTCTCTTAACCAAACTTGAATCTGAGCCATGACAACAGATGCAGACGACAGAACAGGCAAGCAAAGATAATGTACACAGTTCAAGATTCACGCCTGCTGATGATTCTGAAATATATAACAGTATCGTAAAGCACCCCAACATAATACTTTATTTAAGGAGAACGTTCTATGCTATGAAATTGATAACAGCTTTCTTCAAACAACCCGCGACAGTGGATTACAAGGGGGGGGGGTCATCAAATCATCCATCCATCCCGCCCCAACACCAACACCAATTAACTTTGCAATCTCAGGTATTCTTTACGTTATTAGGAATAGGATTATCAAACTATGTCGCATTTTAAACTTGAAGTTTGCGATTATGTTTTCAAGTGTAATGACATACAATGCAAACGAGAAGGAAAGTGAAATTTTTCGAGCAGAGCGAAGCCAGTTTCTAAGAATAAAATTAAACCTTGGTGGAAATCTGGCCAACAAGGTGAGACAACACCCGAGAACGTGATCAATACATTCTGATATTTTAAAACAGTGCTCTTCGGTCTGCGAGGGTCGGCAGAGGACTGAGATACATGTTATTGGGACGTACAAGACAAAAGTAAAGACCTATGATCAGACTTACTTGGAAGTTTCAAAAACAAGCTAAAAGAAACGAACCGGTCAAAACCAGCTAGATTTCGAGTTAAATGGAAACAAATGGGACAAATTATGGCAGGCCAAATCGTTCAAACCGGATGAGATAGAAGCGTTCGTATAGCGAGCTGAAGAGTTTGCAAAATGAGCTGAATATATCGTAGGGTGAGCTGGAGAGATTGTAGGGTGAGCTGTACCGATCGTAGGGTGAGCTCTATTGTATACTGTGCTGGTGAAGGCAGCTGGAGATAATGGAGGGTGATTTAGAGAGATTGAAGGATGTGCTGGACAGATCATAGGGTGAGCTCGATAGACCGTAAGCTGAGCTCGAGAATGTACGTTGTTTCATTCATAAAGTTCCAAGCTTGAGTTGTACAATAGTTCAGATAAACAGCATGTGATCCAACAAGGACCCTGACCTATTTCCTGATTTGTCAGTGTAAATTAGCGAATTTGTTTACAGACAGAGTATTTCAAAATACCATGAATTTTCATTCAAAGCCTTGCATTGCATTCTGGCTAGAATTATTACACAGATCTATGCTTTCTTAGTAGTAAGATTGATCTCGGAAGAGTCTCATAGAGAGCATTGCTTCATTTATTTAATATAATTATTCCTTGGCATTGCAGTGTTCTAACATTCATTTAAAGACTATTGAGATATATAATAGCTGTAATGACTGTGAAAAATTCAAAGACATTGGGATTATTAGCTATATTTGAACAAACAAGATGGCCGCTATCGCTTAACCGGCTTGAAGCAGCTGTTCCGTTTTTTAGTGCCGTTTTCATGATATTTGTGCTTGTTGCCTGTTTTCATCCACGTCATTTTGTTCATTATGTATTGGCTGTTAAATTTGTGTGTGTTTCTTCATCTCCTTGTTTTGGAAATGAGAACAATTAGACTTTCTCTCAGCTGTCTTCCTCCACTGTTTTTGAACAAACCGCCATCATGTGATACTCGCCAGTCAACCCGTTTATGCTATGATGGACACTCATTAATTGCTTTAAATGATCACTCCTTGGCTCTCCACACTACATTGTGCTTTAGACTAAACGAACTGGGACAACATTCATCATTACCTAAATGTAAACAGAAGCCAAAAAAGAAAGGTTGTTTCAAAGCTGGCCGGCGTAGAACAGGAAGAAGAATTCCAGTTATCTCCCTTATTTCGGTTCAACAATTTTTAAAAATTCGACCGTTAATTTAAATAACCTAATTCAAATCCCTATTAATTCGTCAACCTTTGTGTCAACTATCCAAGAGATACCTCTGCGTATTGCATTATTCAATGCCCAGTCAGTAGGACCACCGGAAAAGCGCACAGAAATAATTAATTTTATCAACGACTAGAATATTGACGTCTTTTTCCTGACAGAAACATGGCTAAAAACATCAGGCGATGTGCCCAAGTGTGTGGATCTAACACCCACTGGTTACTCCATCAAGTCGTTCCCCCGTAATTCTCGCGGAGGTGGAATTGCTGTCATCACAAAGAACACCCTGATCAAACGTCTTAACCACACCACAACATTCAATTTCGACCACACATCGTTTGAACTAGTCCAAACCCACACTGAGCAAAGGTCAGTCCATTTTTTCTGCCTATACCGCCCTCCTCCTAGTAGAAAAAACAAGCTGGCTGACTCTCTCTTTTTGGAGCAGTTTCCGAATCTCCTGGACTATGGAAATTCGATAGGTGGCAACCTGATTATTCTTGGAGATTTCAACTTTCACTTTGACTGTCCCGGAAACCCAAATACATAAAAACTCATAGATTCCATTAATGTTTTCAACCTCAAACAGTCAGTTAACCAACCCACCCATATGCATAGTCACATTTTAGACTGGATTCTTCATAGACCTGGTGATAATATTCTACGGTCCTCCCTGGTATCCCATTACCTTGCATAAGATCACCTCTGCATTATATGCCATCTTGACGTATCAGTCCCTAATCCTCCACCTTTATCTGCTACTAAGAGAAACCTCCGTTTGATAAATAGAACCAAACTAATGCACGACATCCAAGCTAACCTAACAACTTGCTTGCCTACTACCGCAAAACAGCTCGATAACTGCCTCCGTTCATTGCTTGACAAACATGCCCCAGCTACCAAGTGCAGATTATCAATTCAAAAGTGTCATCCATGGTATAGCAGTGTTAGGGACCAGCTTCGCACTGCTGAAAGAGACCGCCGTAAAGCAGAGAGGCTTTGGCTTTCCACCAGACTCACTATTCTAAGCAAATCTATGAAGCCGCTAAGAAGAATGTCACAAATATAGTCCATGCAGCGAAATCAGCCCACTACACTACTGATATCATGGACAGTTTCAGCTGCAAAGAGCTCTTCGAGATTACTAACAAGCTAATGTCAAGGAACAAATCTACACCACTTCCAAGTACCTTCTTTCCAGTCGACCTTCCGGACATGTTTTCGCAAATTTCTTCCGTGACAAAGTACAAACCATTAGAGATAAACTTGACACCACAATTTCATCTGACTGGTCGTCACCATACAGTTGGGATACAGAATTTGAGCGGCAGCCATTAGCAGCTCTTGAACCTGTCTCTATGGATTTCGTACGCACAATCCTGATGAAGAGTGCACCAAAGTCATGTGAACTTGATCAAATTCTAACATCACTGCTGCTTGAGTGCTTCGTTCCAGTATTACCTTCACTAACTGATGTTATTAATACCTCCCTCTCATCAGGGGAATTTCCCTCATTTTTCAAAACTGCCATTGTAAAGCCTCTGCTGAAGAAACTAACACTAGACCATAACGATTTAAAGAACTACCGCCCAATTTCTAATCTCCCATTCATATAAAATATCTTAGAAAAGGTTGTTCTATCCCAGCTTGTATCTCATCTAAATTCAAACAGTCTTTTTAGCAATGTACAATATGCATATCGCCCTTGCCACAGTATTGAAACTACTCTTCTAAAAGTAGTTAATGACATTCTCTCTGCGTTGGATAGCGGAAAGATTACAGTCCTCACCCTCCTTGATTTGTCTGCAGCATTTGACACAATAGACCATTATATATTACTTCACCGTCTCCAGCATGTATTTGGCATTCATGATACAGCCTTACTGTGGTTCAAGTCCTACTTGGTCAACAGGACACAAATTGTATCTGCAAATGGAATACACTCCAGCCCAGTTGATCTATGTTGTGGTGTTCCACAGGGGTCTGTTCTTGGACCTGTTCTCTTCATTTTGTACACTCAGTCGCTCTCAAGTGTCATAGATCATCATCCAGTGTCTCACCAATTGTACGCTGATGACACCCAAATATACAAATCTAACCACCCAACTGAAGTTGATGCTACCATCCAAGGTGTAGAGAGGTGCATTTCTGATGTGAAATCATGGATGACATGTAACAAGCTGCAGATGAATGATGATAAAACTGAGGCCATTCTGATCACAACACAAAGACTTTCTCATTCGCATCCTTTATCTCAAACAATAAATATCAGGAACACCAACATTAAATTCACACAATCAGTACGAAACCTAAGTGTTACTCTGGATAGCAGTCTCACATTGCACCAACATGTCACGAACATATGCAAGGCTGCATATCTTGAGCTGAGACGCATCAGCTCAATTCGCAAATATTTTTCAGTTGATGCCACTAAAACACTTGTGTGTTCATTAGTACTTTCAAGAGTGGACTATTGGAACTCAATTATGTCTGGTTCATATCAATATCTGTTCCAGAAACTTCAAAAAGTTCAACACATCTGCTCGGATCATACTTAGAGTATCACGATCGGAGCACACCTTCCCGCTACTATGTACGCTACAGTAGCTATCCATTCGATCCAGAATCAAACACAAAATTTGTTCTCTGTGCTACGTTTCACTGTCGGACTCTAGTCCAACATACCTATCCGACCTCACCCATGTGTAGACACCTGCAAGATACTTACGCTCCTCTTCTGACAATCGTATACTGATTATTCCCACTATGAAAACAAAGTCATATGGACAGCGTTCTTTTGCATACCAGGGCCCAGCAACGTGGAATAAATTGCCCACTGAACTTAAACACAAAGACACAGTGATCCCATTCAAGAGGGCTCTCAAAACTCACTTATTTCGACAGCAAGAACAAACTTAAAGACTGATTAATGTTTCCTACCTTAAATATTCTCAGCATGTTTTTTAATGTTTTCTAATTTCATTGTGTTTATTTTTGTAATCATATCATTATGTTTTTATCTTATAGGTGTTGTCTAATGTTGTAAAGCACTTAGAGCTTCTAAAGATTAGGCGCTATACAAAGTTCTCATTATTATTATATTTAAATAACTGTGACTTCATTTAAAGGCCTATTTGGGATTATCACAGTGATTTAGTCCGTACTGTTGACACATTAGTACAGTAGTGACATCGTCCGGAATACCTTTGGAACTTATTTCGATTACTCTGAACCATTGGAATTAATAGAACTTTTAGGATGTTAGGAAATGATTTACCATACAGTAAGTTTTTTTAAACTCTTTCACTTTTTATTTTTATGACATATATTATCCTTTCACAATTATGCACACAAAAGTATTTGATTTTGTTCTTTCTTGTTACTTATTTTTTGACCATAGAGTCGTAACAGTACGATGTCATGATTCTTTATTCCTCGGTTTACCCTACGATGTATGTTGTTCACCCTACTTTCTCTCCATCATGTATTACGATCTCTCCATTTCACCCGACAATCGTTCCAGCTCTCATTCTTTAACTCACCCCATGATCTCGGCAGTTCACCCTACGATCACTCCAGATCACCGTACGATCTCCCCTGCTCACCCTACGATCTCTCCAGCTCACCCTAAAATCTCTCCAGGTAACCCTAAAAATTTTCCAGCTCGCCTTATTATCTCTCCACTTCACCATTAGCTCTCTCTAGCTCATGCATTGTGAACGATAAACAGCATGCTGCCGTTTAAGAATCGACAGTTTAATGTGGAAATTCATCTGACAGCCTAATTCTCACAAAACAACAAACACATGATCTGAATCTTGTACCCCACTACACCTATAAGCTATAAGACTAAAATGAACTCACCACTTTTGTGAATAGAAATTGGGCAAATTCATGTTGTACGACTAGAAAAACATTATCCAATCACAGTGCCGAAAGCCGTTAATTCCATTTAGAGTTTAATGTTGTTTTTCTCTCCGAGCTTATCGTGGTATAAACTCGGAAAAACTATATTAAATTCTTATAACTGCAATTCTTTATAATTTTATTTTTAATTTGGAATTTTTTCTCTTTTTAAAAAGATTTTTCTATCAGTTCTAGACCTCTGTTTCAACGAATGAATTTTTGTTGATCGCGTCTGCTTCGTAGCTGGGGATTCTCCATATGCAAAGTAACATCTACGTCAACAGCAAACAAAGAATTCTACCAAAGGTAGGCAATCTAAGGTCGTACACATTCCATAGCATGGTCTTAATCGGAATCGAAATTGGCAAAAGTGATCTGAGTAAAGTTGAATATTCAAAGCAAAAGATTGTTTGACGTATGAACGACTCTTGGATTTGATGCTCTCATGAGTTCGTTGTGACTTGGCCGAATCGTTGTTGTCCAGACACATAAGTAACGGATTTTTGTTTCTATAAATCCATTTTCGTGTTCCTTAACAGTTTAGGTTACCTAGAGGGGTTACTTACAATTGCAATTAAAAATTAGGGAAATGGTTATAGTGATAGTGGTCCCATAAACAAACAGTACAATATACTGACTCTGACAGTTAAGATTGGGGAGTAGCGAGATTTCATCCTTCCCATACCCCACATCGTAACTATCAACAAGGTGCATAGTACATAAACTACACTAGCTGAGATGACTGGTTCAAATATGTGATATCACACAGGAGTTTTCAGTAGAGATCCAGTGCTGAAAAATTATGTTATCTGTTTTAAATGGTATATATATATATATATATATATATATATATATATATATATATATATATATATATATATATATATGTGTGTGTGTGTGTGACTATTTGGTCTTTAAGTAACAGAAAAGAGCAAAAATCAACAAGATTTATAAAATTCAACAAAAATCTTAGTTCCTAGAATTCAAAGTGAAAATTTTAAACGAACTTAAAGTAGTGTGAATTAAATCCCAAATAGTCCTAAATGTACTATCACATGTCCAAATGTAAGAAGTTCCAATTGAATTCCAGTGGTGTTGCAAATAATTCCAATATTGAATGTGTTGATGCGTCTGGAGCATGCTAATGTGCCAGTGGCCTGGAATATGGCGATGTATCACAATACTATAATCTAAAACGTAACTGACTGAATATAATTCCAAATTCACGTTTAGTCCAAGACTATTATAGAGCACTTTGCCATTCCAGTGAATACTAATTTGAATAAATAAATCCACCCAAATTAAGAACTGAACACAAAAATAAGACTGATTTTGATTCAGATGTTATTGCAAGAAAGAGTAATTTATAAAGCAAACGACATTGATATAAAAAGCTAAGACTATTAATAAAATAGTCCCCTCTCTAAAACATTTAAAGTTATTACAAGTTTAGGGATTTCGAGTGGGAAAATGATGTCGTAGACTCACATTCAAATAAACAATTTTACCTCCATTAATAATGATCTGAATATTAAATTTATGCTCATAGAGGAATTTAGTTATGTATTTTATTATTTTGTATGCGACACTGTTTAGTAGCAAATATTATACAGTTTTACAAAATAAATTGGAGCTTCTTGATATAAATGGAGCATAAGCGGATACGAAATCACCTGAGTATAATTTATCAGACTTTGGAAGATGTTGAGTCATAGTTTTATCTCGGAGTTTTTTAAAAATATAATGGAATATTATACAGGGACAAAAACAGATATTTCAAGAAGCAAATACAGGTATGATCGTCATGTATAGAAATATTCTCAATTTATCATTTCCAATACATTGTCACATGAAGTTTTTAATCAGTTATTATTGCCGTTTCTGTCCGTACAGAATTGAAAGATGGTGCTTTGAAATTAAATAGTGATTTGAAGTAATGCATTTAAAATTTAGTGAAAATGTTTAGATTGTTCGCCTGTCAGTACCAACTTGTATGATATATGGATATTTGGGGCATTTATATCGATTGCGATCATATCTCGCGCTATCTTTTAAGACGAAACTACTTCAAGGTAAAGAATATACACTGAAAAAGATGTAATGACTTGACTTTGATCTGCATTATTCTGCAAGTCTACACTTTGCAGGAAACAAAAATAGTTACGAAGTTTTAGAAGGCACGTGTCTTGCGTATATTTAAAACAAACAAGAAATGGTTACGTATAATCCATTAAAATAAGTTAAGAAAGAGAAGAGTTCACGAAAGGATCCGTTCATTAAAATATGGGATGCTCAGTTTCATCTCGAGACTTGCATTCAATGATCTTAAAAGAGGAATAATCATGAAAAACTTTTCTTTGTTTGCATGATACATATAGACAATTTATTGATTTTACAGTTTATCGTATGCATTAGTCTGTTATGTGCTTTAGTGTGTACATTATGCATTAGTCTGTTATATGCTTTAGTGTGCATTAGTTTGTTATATGCTTTAATGTGTACAATATGCATTAGTCTATTATATACATTAGTGTGTACACTATGCATTAGTGTGCTATATGCATTAGTGTGTACATTATGCATTAGTGTGTTATTTGCATTAGTGTGTACATTATGCATTAATTTGTACATGAATTAGTGTGTATATTATGCATTAATGTGTTATATGCATTAGTGTGTTATTTGCAGTAGTGAGTAGATTATGCATGAATGTATTATATGCATTAATGTGTATATTATGCATTAGTGTGTGTGTGATTTGGATTTTTAACGTAGCTTTAACAATGTTTCAGTCATATCGCTACGATGTCTGCAGTGTGACAGTTTATAGTGTTGTCTAGCACTGGGGCATCATGCCGCAGACATTTAGCATGATGTCCCACCCAGTCACATTATTCTGACACCAGGCCGACCAGTACTAACACTAGCCTCTTAATGCTGAGCGCCAAGCCAGGCAACTGTTAGTAACTTTTTTGTAAGTCTTTGGTATGACTCGGCCGGGGATCGAACCCACGATCGCCCGCATATGAGGCGGACGCTTTAACCACTAGGCCACAGGAGCGGTCACTATATGCAATAGTGTGTACATTATCCATTAGTCTGCATACGAGGGCTTCTCTTATTTTTTGTGTCGTACATATATGATTTTTTTCTTTATACAATTAACGCTTACGTTGGTTATTCAGTGTATTTCCTTACAAAATATATACCAGCTGAAAGTATGTTAATTACTCTTTTGCATGGGAATCCAAATATTTTATATAATTTATTTTGTATATGTGCATCGAGAAACATAATGTTTGGTGATATAAGTTAGTCGTGAGTGAACATCTTGAAATCTGTTTCATTAAATTTATGCCACTGTTTTAAGGCCACTTTTCTTCTGATGACCCAAATGTAATTCTACCTTACCCATATCTGAACTTATGCAATGGGACTTGTCTCTACTTTCGGAAAAAGTAGCGACTGGTGTGATTGTCACTAATTTCAGTGTAAGTAGTTTTAAAGTGTAACACGGCAAAGGAACTTAGGAGTGAAAATGTAAGACAGTCTAATGAGAGTAATTCATATTGGCAAGGGTACCTATGAATAACTTAAGGCGCAAGCAACCATAAACATATAGCTGTATTTAGAGAGTTGCCACTTTATTAAGTATTGCTTGCCAGTATCGGAAACAATCTCGGCATACCCGTTTAAAAAAAAAAATATACGAAAAGAGCTGAAAAGGAAAACCTAAATATCAGTATGTTTAATTAAACAGCCTTTCTGAAAAGTAATGAGAGAGAGAGAGAGAAAAACACTTACATGTGTGTGTGTGCTTGTGTGTGTGTGTGTTTGCGTCTGCTGATACTGTCCTTCTTCTCTGTGTGCCTTTTCTCACAACTGTCCTCGGACTTTATAAAAACGGAAGGAAAAAATATTGTTTATTTTCTTGATTTTTCAGTTAGCCATGGTTGCAGGTATACCACTCGTTAATTGTTTAGTTAGTCCTGGTTGCAGTTATACCATTCATACATTTCTCAAGGGTAATAATTTGCTTTAGTTTGTACCATGTGACCTAATTACCTTTCTCGCTTCTTAATGGGCGTTTAAAGTTTCCTTTTCAAGTCAAATGAACAAATTTTGTACTGCCCACGTGGCGAGCAGTTAATGTGTCAAACACCGCATAATGTGTCATTTGCATTATACAAGAAGGCAAAATGCGTGACAATTTTGACAACGTATTTCATTTGCTTTCTTACGAATTTGAAGTATGTGGCTTGCATGAATAATTGTGTGCTGAAACACAAAAACGAAACTCTCATGCATTATTATATATATGCAGTATATTCCGTGTACATGACTGTCATTTGCACTGATTATTAAATATTATTTCTTCTTTCTTTTTAAAGTACTAAAACATGTGACTCGTGGAGCAAGTTGCTGAGAAAATGTGGCCAATCAAATATGGAAGGGATGGAGTACTATTTGATTGGTCGGATTACTATTTGATTGGTCAGATTACTATTTGATTAGACTAATTGCTCTAATACTTAGACTCAGTTATATTGATAGATGATTGCTGTTAATAGTCAATAGCATTCGACAGTTAAATTGCTAAGTTCTTACATATTCCGCCGCTTTTATTTTCTATACCAGTAGCATATCCCGGTGAAATTACTATATTTTATATTGAATCACGTTAAAACCAATGGCGGGGCTTTTACAGAGAGCTTTAAACTTAAACCACCAGTTTCATTGTACAGTTAATTTTCAATATATTTGTTCCTTTGTTTCTGAATTCGAACACGTATCAATTATTTAATAGACACAGTTTTACTAGATCACTCCGGTGGCCTAGTGGTTAGAGCGTACGCCTCGGATGCGGGAGGTCGTGGGTTTGAACCCCGGCTGAGTCATACCAAAAGTTTGTTTAAAATTAGTACTAACAGTTGCCTTGCTAGGCGCTCAGCATTAAGAGGTTAGTGTTAGGACTGGGCGGCCTGGTGTCAGGATAATGTGACTAGATGGGACACCATATGCCATGATGCCCCAATGCTAAACATCAATATAAACTGCCACACTGCAGACTTCGCAGCGATATGACTGCAAAATTGTTAAAGCTACGTTAAAAATTTAAAGCGCGCACACACACACATATATTTATGCTACCTAGCAGATGACGTAAAAGGGAGCCAATGACATATACATCTGCGACGTCGAGCTGACGAGCAACAATGTACTGGCGCACGTCTCGAAAGTATGGTTTCACAGTGATACATTTATTACGCTGTGATGATGTTTCGTTCTTAATATGAGCTGATAAATCTGAATTTTAAATAATGCAACCCATTTATCAGATCCTATTTATAGCTTCTGAGATTGTGTTTGAGATTCGTATTCAAACCAGTTACGGCTTTACATCACAGATTACACAATGATGACGTGAGAATACCAGGAAATAGGTTGATTCCAAATCAAGAGACGATACAAATGCTATATTGATTGGACTTCAATCGGTCTTCTGTTAAGATCTTAAAAACATCAGCCTTATATCCACACTGATAAAATTAGTGCAACAAAGAGTTCTGACTACAAGAAATTGACTACGGGCAGAATTAAGATCTTGAGGTTTTACTTGCCTCTATGCTTGTAAAAAAAAGTCCTTTATCTCGTACAACATTTCACTTGAGATACACAAGTGCCAATGATATTTGATCTTTATGCCCTATATTATCACTAAAGACAGAGATAATTTTACAAAACCTTAATAGAGAGAACATTTGCATGCATTCCCTCTGGAAACTCTATCTACCCATGGATGTTAAAATGTAAACTTCATGTACGTTGATGAGATTTGCGAATCATATAGGATTTAAATTCATTTAGAGAGCAGCATGAATCAGGCCTTTTTTGGAGTTCAATTGCTGTCGTTGATGAATCACATGCTTTGTTAGTTTGTATACTGGCATACGTGTCAGTATGTATGCAGAGAACCTCGATTAAGCGGTTAATGTGTCATACGTGTCACTATGTATGTATAGATCCTCCATTGAGCGATTAATGGATCATACGTGTCAACATTTATCTAGAGAACCTCCTGTAATCGATTAATTGATCATACGTATCAACATGTATGTAGAGATCCTTCATTAAGCGATTAATGGATCATACTCATCAACATGTATGTATAGATCGTCCATCAAGTGATCAAAGGATTATACGTGTCAAAATGTATGTAGAGATCCTCCATTAAGTGATTCATGGATCCTAATTATCAACATGTATGTATAGATCCTCCATCAAGCGATCCATGTATTTATACGTGTCAAAATGTATGTAGAGATCCTCCATTAAGAGATCCATGTATTATACGTGTAATAATGTATGTAGAGATCCTCCATTAAGCGATCCATGTATTTATACGCGTCAAAATGTATGTAGAGATCCTCCATTAAGCGATCCATGTATTATACGTGTCAAAATGTATGTAGAGATCCTCCATTATGCGATCCATGTATTATACGTGTCAAAATGTATGTAGAGATCCTCCATTAAGCGATCCATGTATTATACGTGTCAAAATGTATGTAGAGATCCTCCATTAAGCGATCCATGTATTATACGTGTCAAAATGTATGTAGAGATCCTCCATTAAGCGATCCATGTATTATACGTGTAATAATGTATGTATAGATCCTCCATTAAGCGATCCATGTATTATTATACGTGTCAAAATGTATGTAGAGATCCTCCATTAAGCGATCCATGTATTATATGTGTAATAATGTATGTAGAGATCCTCCATTAAGCGATCCATGTATTTATACGTGTCAAAATGTATGTAGAGATCCTCCATTAAGCGATCCATGTATTATACGTGTCAAAATGTATGTAGAGATCCTCCATTAAGCGATCCATGTATTATACGTGTAATAATGTATGTATAGATCCTCCATTAAGCGATCCATGTATTATTATACGTGGCAGAATGTATGTATAGATCCTCCATTAAGCGATCCATGTATTATACGTGTAATAATGTATGTAGAGATCCTCCATTAAGCGATCCATGTATTATTATTCGTGTCAAAATGTATGTAGAGATCCTCCATTAAGCGATCCATGTATTATTATTCGTGTCAAAATGTATGTAGAGATCCTCCATTAAGCGATCCATGTATTATACGTGACAAAATGTATGTATGGTACGTATCAAAATGTATGTAGAGATCCTCCATTAAGCGAATAATGGGTCATACGTGTCAACATGTAATCTAAGAGCCTCGATTAAGCGATTAATGGGTCATACGTGTCAATATGTATACAGAGAGAATACATATTGCATTTCATGGATCATAATTGTCAACATGCATGCAGACAGCCTCTCTATAATGTGTCATGGTTTATACTTATATATATATATATATATATATATATATATATATATATATATATATATATATATATATATATATATATATATATATATATTACATATAGTGATCCTGATGATTTCTAACACTAAAGCTTTAGTTATTGGTTCTCATTTCTCCTTAATCTATACTCTATACACAAGACGTGTTCAAAATTGGAAGAGAGTATAGATTAAGGAGAAAGGAGGGCCAATAACTACACGCTATTGCCCTCCTTGTCCGTCTTTTCCTCCATTTTCTGTTTTATAACTTTTGTCTCATATCCTCAAAGATTCTTTCCAAGCTTCTTAACCCCATCGATCTGTTGTTTTCTTTGAAACTTCTTGAGCATATTTAACCTCCTTATGTCTAATTCTGTGAAACTCGATACGTTGAATTGAATGAAAATCCTGCTTCCATTTTAACCTGTGCTTTACTCACTTTTTAATTAGTTTCAAAGACTGTTGTCCGCTATAATATTTCATTTCGTACGATGGAATACTTTAATGTCTGATAGATTATTTATATTATTCACTCATGTACTTCACCTGTAGAATTATTATAGTTAGGGTTCATATTACGTGTTTCGTACAATTCTTAAAAATGTTTTTACTCTGTTTTTAAATTTTGTTGGTACCTTGTAAATTCTTGTCTAATCTTTAACCTGTACATTTTATTACATCACATCCATCCATAATTTCGTTTGTCGAGTTCATCACATCCAGCCATCATTTCGTTTGTCGAGTTCATCACATCCAGCCATCATTTCGTTTGTCGAGTTCATCACATCCAGCCATCATTTCGTTTGTCGAGTTCATCACATCCAGCCATTATTTCGTTTGTCGAGTTCATCACATCCAGCCATCATTTCGTTTGTCGAGTTCATCACATCCAGCTATAATTTCGTTTGTTGAGTTCATCACATCCAGCCATCATTTCGTTTGTCGAGTTCATCACATCCAGCCATCATTTCGTTTGTCGAGTTCATCACATCCAGCCATTATTTCGTTTGTCGAGTTCATCACATCCAGCCATAATTTCGTTTGTCGAGTTCATCACATCCAGCCATCATTTCGTTTGTCGAGTTCATCACATGCATCCATCATTTCGTTTGTCGAGTTCATCACATCCAGCCATCATTTCGTTTGTTGAGTTCATCACATCCAGCCATCATTTTGTTTGTCGAGTTCATCACATCCAGCCATAATTTCGTTTGTTGAGTTCATCACATCCAGCCATTATTTCGTTTGTCGAGTTCATCACATCCAGCCATTATTTCGTTTGTCGAGTTCATCACATCCAGCCATTATTTCGTTTGTCGAGTTCATCACATCCATCCATCATTTCGTTTGTCGAGTTCATCACATCCATCCATCATTTCGTTTCTCGAGTTCATCACATCCAGCCATCATTTTGTTTGTTGAGTTCATCACATCCAGCCATTATTTCGTTTGTCGAGTTCATCACATCCAGCCATAATTTCGTTTGTCGAGTTCATCACATCCAGCCATCATTTCGTTTGTCGAGTTCATCACATCCAGCCATTATTTTGTTTGTCGAGTTCATCACATCCAGCCATTATTTCGTTTGTCGAGTTCATCACATCCAGCCATCATTTCCTTTGTTGAGTTCATCACATCCAGCCATCATTTCGTTTGTCGAGTTCATCACATCCATCCATCATTTCGTTTGTCGAGTTCATCACATCCAGCCATCATTTCGTTTGTTGAGTTCATCACATCCAGCCATCATTTCGTTTGTCGAGTTCATCACATCCAGCTATAATTTCGTTTGTCGAGTTCATCACATCCAGCCATCATTTCGTTTGTTGAGTTCATCACATCCAGCCATCATTTCGTTTGTCGAGTTCATCACATCCAGCCATCATTTCGTTTGTCGAGTTCATCACATCCAGCCATCATTTCGTTTGTCGAGTTCATCACATCCAGCCATCATTTCGTTTGTCGAGTTCATCACATCCATCCATCATTTCGTTTGTCGAGTTCATCACATCCAGCCATCATTTCGTTTGTCGAGTTCATCACATGCATCCATCATTTCGTTTGTCGAGTTCATCACATCCAGCCATCATTTCGTTTGTTGAGTTCATCACATCCAGCCATCATTTTGTTTGTCGAGTTCATCACATCCAGCCATAATTTCGTTTGTTGAGTTCATCACATCCAGCCATTATTTCGTTTGTCGAGTTCATCACATCCAGCCATTATTTCGTTTGTCGAGTTCATCACATCCAGCCATTATTTCGTTTGTCGAGTTCATCACATCCATCCATCATTTCGTTTGTTGAGTTCATCACATCCATCCATCATTTCGTTTCTCGAGTTCATCACATCCAGCCATCATTTTGTTTGTTGAGTTCATCACATCCAGCCATTATTTCGTTTGTCGAGTTCATCACATCCAGCCATCATTTCGTTTGTCGAGTTCATCACATCCAGCCATCATTTCGTTTGTCGAGTTCATCACATCCAGCCATTATTTTGTTTGTCGAGTTCATCACATCCAGCCATTATTTCGTTTGTCGAGTTCATCACATCCAGCCATCATTTCATTTGTTGAGTTCATCACATCCAGCCATCATTTCGTTTGTCGAGTTCATCACATCCATCCATCATTTCGTTTGTCGAGTTCATCACATCCAGCCATAATTTCGTTTGTTGAGTTCATCACATCCAGCCATTATTTCGTTTGTCGAGTTCATCACATCCATCCATCATTTCGTTTGTCGAGTTCATCACATCCAGCCATCATTTCGTTTATCGAGTTCATCACATCCAGCCATCATTTCGTTTGTTGAGTTCGTCACATCCAGCCACCATTTCGTTTGTCGAGTTCATCAAGATATTTAAATCAACAATACTTTTGTTATCACATTGCAGTTTTTACGTCCGAGATACAACACTGTATCCATGGCCATTTTGCACTAACAATTATTATGTTAGACAGCCTTCAATATCTGTATCAAATTTCAGGGTAGGAGTAGTATAACGTGCGCTTTATTAACTGAATAAAAGTTACATTACGGTAGCTACTGTGTATATACTTTTATATTAATTTATTAGACTCTGTTTGTGACAGTTATTACTTATGTTTTCCTACTAAATAGCTGATTATACATAAGCAATGACAGTACTGCCTTGATAATTCTAGTGACAAGTGAAATTCAACAATGAGTGTGGAAGGAAAGTATCCACGTAATTTAGAAGAATTTATTGCATTAAGAGCAGCAAAGATTTTACGAGCAATTACAACAAGTAAAACAATAAAGAGAAACAAGATGAAACAAATATCAAACAGTCTGAGATAACAAAAAATCATTAGGTGAAGCAGACAAGACAGTGAATAATTTGATTCCAAACGAATTTAAACGTTTTAATACGAAAATATATTGCTTGCAAAGAAAGGATTGATGAAGTTTTAATTTAACGTAAATCAAATGTTTGTCTTTGATGAAAAACATGAAAGAAAGAAACGGCTGTTAGAGATTTAGAAAAGAATCAGTTAATAAGGAATGAAAGCATGAAATGGGAGAGAGTATGGTTTTAAAATCAATCTTATAGTATACCCTATATTTGCATAACTTACTTCCAGTATTTAAAATTGGTTGTGGCAATGTCTAAAGAAGTTGAAAATAAATTAAACACAAAGTAACAATTTCATCAATTAATTATATGAATTACGTATCATAAATAATGGCTGCACCTTTGACATGATCTGACAATGTTACGGGATTTCGTGAATAAATGAATGAATGAATGGAATTATGAATACACTATGTCACGCATCACTCAATACCATTTTCATGCTATGTACTTCTATACCCAATTTCCGACTTGAAATTGGAACACCCTACATACTAAGATTCGAAAAGATGTTACATCTGAGTTGTGCCCATATTAGATTTTGCGAGGTTGACAAAGAATTACTTGCTGAATAGCGGGTTGTCACCAGGTATGATTCTGTCATAAGTACTCTTTTTAAGTGTCGTATATACCTTGCTGACGTAATGCCTACGTCTGTACTGTTGTTATTAATTGTACCATTTACGAACGTTTCGGCAACATCATCAAACAGCTTTCATCTATCAATGAAGCGGCAATTGATCGACTGCTCCAAGTGGAAATCAACACATTACTTGCTGATCATTCACAGCTGACTGAACCTGTGAAAGTACTTGTCATGATGTCAAATGGCAAAGCATCGGCAGCAGAAGTCTGAAAAGAAACTGTCTGAATTCTTTCAATCACTGTGTACTCAGAGAAATATACCATAGGAGTACAAAGATACATCAATCATCCACTATTATAAGCGGTAAGGCAACATACAATCCTGTGAAAACCATCGGGCATCGCCTTGCTGTCAATAGCAGGAAGACTTCTTGCCAGAATTATACTGAATCGCCTTGTGTATCACCTCGATCTAGGGCTCCTCCCAGAAAGTCAATGTGGCTTCAGGAAAGGACGAGAAGCCACAGACATGGTGTTTGCAGCTCGCCAACTCCAAGAGAAATACAAGTAACAGAACTCTACTCTATATACAGCATGCGTTGAACTGACAAAATCCTTTGACGCATTCATCCGTTGAGGCCTTTGGAAGCTCATGACGAACTTTTGATGCCCAGAGAAATTCATTGCGATGGTTTCGGCAATTCCATGATGGCATGCTGGTTAATGTCTTGGACGACGGCGAGTCACCTGAACCATTCCCAATCACCAATGGAGTCAAACATGTCTGCGTGTTGGACCCAGCCATGTTCAGTATGATGTTCTCCTCCATGCTTAATGATGCCTTCCGTGATTAAGACACTGGGATCGACATCAGATACCGGACTGACGGCAAGCTGTTCAATCCGAGAAGACTGCAGGCAAAGACAAAACCACAGGAAGTGACTGTTCTTGATATCCACTTTGTTGACGACTGTTCCCAGACAACGAAATCTGAGCCTGACATGCAATATAGTATAGACTATTACTCTTCAGCTTGTGACAATTTCGGTCTCACAGTTAGTACCAAGAAGACAGCAGTGATGTACTAAACTGCACCAGGAAAGCCTTATGCACAGCCTACCATCACATAAAAAAGTCCAAACCCTCGAGGCAGTGTACAAGTTCGCCTCTCTCGGTAGCACACTCTCACGTGAAGTCCACATGGATGATGAAACCGATTGCAGAATTTTTAAAGCAAGCGTGTCCTTTGGAAGACTAAGTGCAAATGTGTGAGAGGGCAGAGGTATCCGTCTATAAACAAAACTTAAGATCTACAAAGCCAATGTTATGCGACCCTGCCTTACGCTTACGAAACTTGGACGGCATATAGACAGCATGCAAACAAGTTGAACCATTTAAACATGTGCTGCCTGAGGAAACTGATGAGGATACGATGGCACGACAGAGTTCCAAACCCTGAGGTTCCCACACAAACAGGCTTTCCAAGCATCCACACTCTTCGGATAAAATCACGGTTAAGATGGGTAGGCAATGTCACCAGGTGGTCAGAAGAGCTTGTACCAAAGAAGATCCTCTACAGTGAAATGATGGAGGGAAAGCGATCTCCGGGTGGCAAGACGAAATGCTTCAAAGATGCACTAAAGTAATTCTTGAAGTTCATATTGTTATCTTGTAATGAAAACATGTATTATAAAAGTGGTCGATTTGTACTTTGTGTATTGTGTTCTTATGTTCTAGTAGCAATAGTGTCAGGTACACTTTGTTTATGTTTAACACACACACACACACACACACACACACACACACACATGATCGATCCCTACTATAATAAAACCACCTAATTCAAACAGAATGAAACATAACCTGGTGTTATAGCATGATGGATCGTGAAAGAGCTACCATGTAATTCGGACCCCTTAAATCTGAATGTCGAACTTAGTATCGATGCTATTTTTCCAGTTGTTATTAAATTTTATCCTTTGGTTCAGATTTCTGGATGCCAAAATATTTCAAATTTTGATAATGTTCGTAACTCGTTAAACTTAGATTATAAAAATGTCCAGTGAAGATTTGTCTCATGTGCAAAGTACGGCGATTTCTTTTCTTAACTTATAGATAACTCACATAAGCTTTGCGCCTCAGATGGGTTGTTAAAATATAATTCTTTTTTATGTCTGTCTCAAAGTAATGAAAGGTTACAGTTAATAATTTCATAGTTCATCAGGTATGATACTTGTTCGAGGCTTTGTTTGCTCAGTATTTGTCTCGTGCTGTTCTTTCACCGAATTCATCAACTAAAACGTTAAAATATTAAAATATACCATTTTCTACAATCCTTTAGAGAAAAAGATAGACCTACAAACAAACAACCATATAAACATACAGACAGAGGAGGCTTATATCAAGACTATCAGACAAGCAAACAGAACCCAACAGAGATAATAGAGACAGACATATACACAGTCATATGTGGACATACAGAAAGACGAGCAATTTAGACGATAATAGGTTACGGAGACTCGATAAAATGTACAGAGTGTAGTGAAAAGCCATGTGGATGGGAACGTCCACTGCAAGAAGAATAACAATTCAGGATTTCGTCCAAGATATGTCCTTAAGAGAATAGGGAATTATGTAAGATACAGTGAAAATAGCATCTGGCGATTCGAACGTATTCTCATATGTGTGGGTCATATATACGCGAATTATGCTCCACAATACAGAAGTACTGTTTTATAGAATGAAGTAAAGTTATACAATATCGAGACGTATCTTGCTGACATATACTTTTGACATATACATATCAAGAAATAATTCAGTGAAATGATGCCGTAAACTGAAAATGTTACCTTTGCTTTGAGACAGGTAAATGGTGATACCTGCGGTCGTAAAAGTAGTATCGCGCCAGTAACACCAGTAGCAAAATTTAAAAAAAAAAAACCTAGTCATGGTAATAGTAGTATTAGTAGTATTATTATCAGCATAATCGCCATCATGATCACTAATATCATATTATTCCGTTTCTGTCACATTGTCAAAGTAAAATGTAAATTAAAAACGACCACCTTTACCAATGAACATTTATGTTAATGCTCCCTTACTTCCGTACCAGATGCATATGTTTCAGGTGCAGGTATTGTGGTACACTTATACCACTACCACTAATGCACTCTCACTACCACTACTGCGTTATCACTGATGATGCAACAAGCGCTACTTCAGTTATGACACTGCTATCACGACGATGAAGACAACAACGAAAATAACAACGATGACGAAACTCTAAGTGAAATAACACCATCGCGTATGCTTCACTACATGCAAAGGAAGTCCAAAATGTTCAAATATATTTAAAACAATTATTGATTTAATGGCATACGAAACGTAATCTTCCTATTCTCGCTAATACGCCTTCCAAAACATCATTTGTTCACGTTCAATGTTTATTTGTCATTTTTTGAAATTCTGCTAACATGATTGTCACGAAACTTTTAACTCCAAAATGGTTCAAATATTACAAATGAAAACATGAAAGTATCATTTGGTAGTCTATATCTGCATATATCATGTACACCAAATTTCTTTTGGCGGCATCAAAATTTCTTACGTAATCGTGCTAACAAACTTAGTGGGATGGACACATGGACGGTCAGACAGTGATGTGATGTGATGTGATGTGATTTTGATTTTTTACGTAGCTTTAACAATTTTTCAGTCATATCGCTACAATGTCTGCAGTGTGGCAGTTTATAGTGATGTCTAACACTGGGGCATCATGATGCAGATATGTAGCATGATGTCCGACCCAGTTACATTATCCTTACACCAGGCCGACCACTCCTAACACTAACCTCTTAATGCTGAACGCCAAGCGAGGCAGCGGTCAGACAGACGAGACCAAATAAATATACATCCTCTGCGAGAAGGTGCGGAATAAAAAAAATTTAAAAAAAAGACAAATAATGTACCTAAATTTTTAGGTCACTGGCGACTATCACTTAAAATCTATGATAAACTGATTTGTTTAACTCGTATTAAGCCCTGTTTCCAATTAAATCGACGAAGATCAATGAAATATAATACTAATTTGATAATGACAAAATTTAAATTATGGACACCTTGCATGAATTAATGTGGGCTCTCATGAAAGAATATTAATAAAATTAATTGGACTTTAACATTGCATCCTTTCCTCTAGAAACTAACTATACAATTTCTACTACACTTTCAACGCAGATTACATATACACTTTGTCCATAATATTTCTTCAAAGTTTTCTACTTTTGAAAAGCGTTGTTTCTTTCGTAGAACTGTGTTTGTTGAAGAAAACATTTTCACGGATGATTTATAATAACATAATACATATGGAGATTCAACAGAATGCTTATTGAAAACTGTCTTCACCATTACAGAGAAATTTTAACAATAAATAATTGTGTGCTGATTTAAAGCAGATACTTCATATGCAAATATAAACGTATACTTGATCATTTCTAGTATATCTAACTGTTTCAAAGATATTTTCATGACAAAAGTTAGATCGAATACAATTTGTGTGGTTGTGACCTGTGTCTCACATTGAAAATCGTTTTGATAATTTTATGAAGATTTGCACTGTCATACATATTTGCGTATTAATTTTGTCAGAATATATCAGGTTGCCAGATAATGTTCCACCCTATCAAGAACAAAATAAATATAATGAATTTTATGTTGTCCCATTTCAGATAAGATTTAAAATTTTGAATGGATGGGTTACTAATTATTTCAACTGGCAACGTGTTCTACAGATTAATTGTGAAAGGCAGAACTGATTTTTGATAAAGTATCGTTGGGCACAAGGGAGGTCGAATGGTATTCGATGATCGAGTGGTGTGGGTATTGTTGTTAACAACAAGAGATTGAATTATATCGTGTAAATTTGCTTGGATCAAAGCCATAATAGATGTTAAACAACTTTATTAATTTATGCTTATATAGAGTCAATGATTCAGGCTATCCCACCCAACTTCCTCATATGGCCCGAGTCGCACTCTTGGTAGTACAAGCTACTATTCTTATATCCCCCAAATTTATTTTATCCAGTGACTCTTGTTCGTACATATTATAATTATCCCAGCATAATCAAACTGAAAGTTTAAGAGACATATATTATTTTCAAGGACAAGTAATCCAAAAAATATTTCAAAGTATTCTAAATATCAACTTTTTCTCAAGCCTTATGTGGGAATACTTGTTGAATATCTTTGATGGACATCTGCAGTTTAGAATGGTCATTTGAATTTTGATTTCGTGTTATGAGAATTGACTCTGTTTTGTCGGGGTTAAAGGTCACTACCCAAAGACAGGACCAGTCCTGTAAATTTTAATGTCCGAGTTTAGTATTTGGCCAAGCTCGTTTCGATTATGTATAGTGTAGCATCATCAGCGAATAGTCCTATGGATGACTGTATGTCATTTATGATATCATGTCTATATACCAGAAATAATAATGTCCAAGTTTCGATCCTTGAGGGGCTCTAGCATTTATTGGTTTAAAATCCTAGAGTCAGGAATTCAGGACAAGTCTTTGTTTTCCTAATGACAAGTCATGTACTACCTACGACAGTAAAGTACCTCAGACGCCGGTCTTCTTAAGTTTAATAAGTAACCTAGAATGCCAAACACGATCAAGCGCTCTGCTTATGTAAAACAAATGTTCTAACTTCCTTTCCTTGGTATCAAACTAAACAAATTGTATCAAAAATATATAATAATTGAATTGTTTCAGAGTCACCGGGAATAAAACTGATAGAAATTAAGTAATGCGGAATCATGTAATCATGCAAATATCTGTAGAGACATTTCTCAAAACACCTTGGACAAAATACAAAAGAGTGATATTGGGTGATAGTTTGAGACATTTGTTTTGCAACTTTTTTTTGTATATTGGAACCCTAATTTCCAAGAATCAATAAACCTTGACGTATTAAGAGAAAAGTTGAATATCCGACACTGCGGATAGTTAATCGAACATGCAATGCTTTTAAATACCTTAGGATGCAATGGGTCTGGACCACACCCTTGGATTGACTTAAACCAATAATAACGCTGTATACATCACCCTCGCTGATGTTAATGTCATATTATCAAGATGTTTTCTAGACTGTTCGCACACAAAATAGCTATATGTGTCAGCTTCCGCTCCATTATCTGTTAAATTAGGCACGTTTATAATCAATGAATCAAAGTTTCTTCGTGGACTTTCCCTGGATGCCTTTCACAAGTGTCCACTACTCCTTCAATTTTGCAGCCAACCGCTGATTTTGGAAATATTTAGATTCACTTATCTCACTAATAATTTTATTTCTTTTTTGACGATATAACAACCAGTGTTCGATTGTAAAGCCGCTTGGTTTGTCTGGTGAGTTTTTAAATTTCATTGTGCATCCAGGGTGGGTCTTTAGTACGTAGAGTTACCGTTTCCTTTTTGTGTCAGTTTTACTTAATGCATTCCAAATTAGACTTGTGAATGCAGTAACGTTATATCATTAATGACGTTATTTTCAAATATTTCATTCGATAAAAAAAAAAAATTCCAGAAGCGAATTCAGCATTAGGTGGTCTGTATAACACTAAACTATAGGATTCACAATTTTTGGTGATCTGTAAGGCCCTGCAACAGATAATTTACAATTTTAGTGGTTGATATAGCCATACAACAGCTGATTCACTATTTGGTCGTCTGTATAGCCCTCCAGTTAGTAATTTCTTCCGATTTAAAGATATTTATACAAAAATACATTGAAGCTCCGGCAAATCAAGATTAGATAGTAGAATTACAGTAATGTTTCTTTTGACGAATATAGTTGTCCGACCTCCTAGTGTTTTTCTAGTCTTACGGAATGGATCAGGAAAACTTAACAACGAGATTTCATTGTTCGATGTGAATTGATTAAGCCAAGTTTCAGTAAAACATAAAACTGCATAGTATTTGCATGAATTAAGTCAATTGAAGATTTCAGACTCAGAATATTTAGATTGTTGATGTAATACATAGAATCTGGCCCAGGGTTAGGTTCAAAGTCTACCATAACTAAATGGAATCATTCATAACCAGTACATAAGAATAACATAAGATATAATTATTGCCTGCGACGAAAAATAGACCACTGGTTGACTCAAGAAGCAATTAAGCTTATATAACTAAATTAGACTAACATAATTATATCTCTGTTTAGAGAACATGAAGTAGCTATCACCATGGAGAATTATTAAATTAATCAGTAGCAACAGACCAATGCATGCATATTTTCCAATGTACAAATACATAAGCTGTGTGTTAGTACTACGTTAGATCAGTCATGTAAGTGAGCACGTAAAAACCATTGATGACTATTTTCAAAGGTATGCATTCTCCTTTGATCTATTCTTTGGCCGTTCCATGAAAGTCAAATCTGCCTAATAGTATAAAAGGGCTATTCTGTATTCTTAAACACTTTTACAAATTCTCTTGCATCTCATACTAAACTATCACTCCCAGAGTGTCAAATAAAGGCCGTTCCGTGATGAAAAAAGACAATTTAGACTGTATGAAACCACCGATTTCTTCCGACGCTAATCCGATTAGTGCTATCACACGATAGATTTCTAACTGGAAATGTTGAACAATTGCCTCGGTCTGGCATCAGGTGAACGGTCTAATACCAATACAGAGTCATGGAAACTAGAATACATGACCATGTAAAATTAATATCACCCAGAGGGATGATGGTTTAGGAAAATATCCGTATTCAATACTCACGTTTGCCCTTCAACTTGACCTTTTTTGTTGACATACGTGGCCTTAGCTTTCATTTCCTTTCGTTTTTCTCGTCGAACAAAGAAGATATTTTGTAAGGGGCCAAAATAAAGATGGTCACACATTGAGTCTTTAATCTTTGATCCTATGTTTGCTTTAACATTCAAAAATTACTAAGCCTTGAAATGCAATGCAATTCTCAAGTCATCTCCATAGTTGCCGCAAAAAAAGCTTAACTAAACTCAACATTTTACGATTCGAATTATATGCCTTTATGTAACAAATTTTTTTATCTGAAACTGGCCTTAATTTCTGCTTGTCCAATTAAAATATGAAGGAAATAGAAAGATCATAAACGACACAAGGAAAAAATACACTAAATACAATAATTACATAATTTTGGTTCAAGTTGATCGCTTCTGAAATGTTGGAGCACCCAACGTTGCTGAAATATTGACAGTTGTGCACACTGAAGTGTCCGAATCACTAAAGTATTTATAGGTTTGCATTTTCATGTCTTGGAATGATGTGATCATAACAGCGCACTTAGCTGGCTAAGTGAATAGGGTATAACTTGATCTGCAAACAAAAGATAGCAGAGCAAATTAAAATCTCCTGATAAATTTGATTGATTCTCAATAATTCAAGAAATAAAACATTTATTTTTACGTTTATTATATGCTTAAGTTTGAAATACAGAAACTCATTGGCGAAATAATTTTCATATTTTTTCATTCCTATATTTTCCCATGTGAAAAATATATCCTTATATTTTCAGATGTGAAAAATATATCCATATATTTTCACATTTGAAAATATAAGATTTCCCATTATGACATGCGAGGCTTGATTGTGTATGCCTACAAAAGTTGTACCTCCTACAACAGCAAAAAAGCCGAGTACTTTCCTTGCTAGAATAAACAAATAGAACCTGCATTACATTTCAGACATGGAAATAATTCTTTGATAAATAAAATTTGACTAGATACCGTTCGCGTATCTCTGACGTTATTTCCCTTTACTTCCTTGACAACAACGATAAACCCACTATGATGCATTCCTGAATCAGACTTGCATTGTTTTCAGATGGCGTCAAATAGCTTACAGAATGACAAAAATCTAATTTACAAATTAAGTCATCCCATTTTCTACAACTTTCCTAAGTTGTATATTTATATGATCAGGCTTTTAAAATGAGGTGAATTTAGGAAAAGGTTTGGGGTAAGAGTGTTGTCTCAAAGAGTGAGTTTAATCTCCTAAACTTCGATTCTTGAGCAAGTTTGGTATATAATAAAGCCACTCGTTAAACTGTCATGTTTTTTTGGTACCACACTATGAAATATATCCGGTATGTCACGACAAACGACATAGTTGCATGGGTTTCTTTTTCTTGTTCAAGAACAAACATATCTGGCAAGAATAAAAGAGCTACCAGACAATCTGGGCCAATCAAAAGGAAATCAATACGCAAAAACAAATTCTGGCTATTTTTTGGTTTATCAAATTAAGCTATAAATTCATTTAGGAAAAGTCAGTGATATGATCGTTGGGTCTCTTCTCTTGGACAAAGATGTTGTCGTGTTTGTTATTCATATTTCATGCCAGAAACAAATTATCAATATAAGAATGTCCAGAAGAGTTTATAGATCAACGAAATTGCCAGCACCAATCGGGATGACTATGTCGTAAGTTTGCATCAATATGCAAGTTGACAATCTATTTGACCGATAACGATTGAGAGGCTATGACTCGTATTACTGAATTATACACATTGGTTGCTTTAAATTATATCCCCAATCTCTCTCTCTCTCTCTCTCTCTCTCTCTCTCTCTCTCTCTCTCTCTCTCTCTTGATCATTGGGTCCGTTCGGAATATTGTGCTCCCTTGTCTACGAATGCATGTACAAGGTTTGATCAAAGGATAATTTACAAAATGACATTATACGTATTCAGGTTTGTTCTATTTCTGATCTATGAACAACTCCATCAGATTCCAGATGTCCAACAGTAGAGACCCAAAGATCATATCATTTTTTGCCGATTGTTACAAAAAAAATAATCTATGCACCAAGTTTGGTGGATGTACATTCAACGGTTGAGGAGGTGATGTGGTTATAGACGGGCACACGGACTGATGGATACAGATGACTGATGAAAATACCGTTCATTGAAGCGTGGGGAAAGATGTTTGCCTTGTAACACATTTACCCCATGTTATCCAAACTGTTCACGTTTTATTTGAAAGAAATTGCTGCCTGAAGAGTTTGAAGCACCTCTGACCAAGAGTTTTGTCATTAAAACCTCATTCGAATAATATGTATGTATGTATGTATGTATGTATGTATGTATGTATGTATGCAAGTATGGATGGATGGATGGATGGATGGATGTAGTATGTATATATGTATGTATGTATGCATTCATGCATGCACGCACGTACGTATATATGGAATATTTTCGAAAATGTTTAAACTTCTGAATTTGTTACTTTGTAAGAAGGAAGAACCTGTGTGATATGCTCTAAGACTGAAATGTCAAGGGCGTTCATCCAATGGCTTATCAAAATCTTTATTTGCCAAAATATTGGAAAGAACATAATTTTCGCATGCACATTTCACAAAGTTGAATTGTCTTTACGTTTTCACAAAGCATTATCATTCTAAACTACATGACACGCAACAGTACGCGTCGGGCCAGTTCTGCATTGCCTGACATGCAAGAGTGCGAATAAGGCCAATTTTACATCCCCGCTTCAGTTTCATATTAGCTTTCTAAGCAAATACATTTAATACGATATAAGTCGTAGAAATGTCAAGCAGAGCAGCTATGTGGCAGGTAAGTGAAGATTATCTTCTACTCTAGGAACTAAGTTGTGCTATGTAGAGTTCTTGTGCTACATACACGTATAAGTTTTGCTTTAGTGACGATATCATATTTATTATGCAAGAAGAATGGAAGATTGTTCATGAATGATTGTCTTCCCAACGACATATCTGAAGCAACTAAACAGCATATCCGGACCATCATAATGGCATATCTAGACCATCAAACGGCATATCCGGAACATCATAACAGCATATCTAGACCATCATAACGGGATATCCGGACCATCAAACGGCATATCCGGACAATCAAAACGTTCATGCAGCAGAAACGATCAAACAAAAATAGTATCATTTAGTTCAGTCTTTTTAATGTAAGTAGAATAGCACCGTTGAAAGTAATTATGGATTGTTTGGCACCCACGGCCTGAGGATGTATACAAGTAAAAATAAAGAAATGAAGGTTATGTTTTTAAATGGAAGAAAGGCTGTGGCGACCTATAGTTATTTCCTGTCATAATGTGCAATAGACAATTTAGTATTTTATCAGCAATACTGTGTGGTATTTTCCACCTCAATCTCTTCCTCCGCTGCACATGATGTCAACGTTTCTGGACATTTTGTGAAATGTGCAGTTTCATATATCTCAGACAGTATTGCCTTCCATTGTATTCAAATACATCCCTCTTTGTCGCGGAAATATTTTCGTTCTCCTTTAGGTTTTTCTTGCCATTTCACTTTAGTCCAATAGCTCATCATCTTCATTTTGTACCTCCAAAAACCTGAAGTGGAATTAATTAAATACATGTAGTCAATATGTCAATATGCATCTTTCTAATGACTAACATTTCAAAAATATACAATCATGAGTTCAGTTTGTGTGTGTGTGTGCGCGCGCGCGTGTGCATATATATATATATATATATATATATATATATATATATATATATATATATATATATATATATATATATATATATATATATATATATATATAACAATAAATAAGGCAATTGGCGACCTTACATATCCGAGCTCACCTACACCATCGAGTCGATTTAAAATTTCAAGAATGGCTGCATCTGTTTGTTTGGTCCTGAGTCGAAGATATAATCAATCCCAAAGGAGCACCTCACCCCCCATTTCACAGTAGGAAAGGACGATGAAGCCTGTCCTAATCCTAATCTCATCTATATGTTTTGGTCGAGTGTTTAGTTACATTATGACTGCATTTGACTGTCACTGTGTGTGTGTGTGTGTGTGTGTGTGTGTGTGTGTGTGTGTGTGTGTTTGTGTGTGTGTGTGTGTGTGATTTGGGTTTTGAACGAAGATTTAAAACATTTCAGTCATAACGCTACGATGTCTGCAGCGTGGCTGTTTAGAGTGATAATTAGCACTGGAACTTCATGTCGCAGACATGTAGTATGATGTCCCACCCAGTCACATTAACCAGACACCAGGCCGACCAGTCCTAACACTAACCTCTAAATGCAGAAGGCCATGCGAGGCAGCTGTTAGTGCCATTTTTGTAAGTCTTTGGTATGATTCGGCCGGAGATCGAACCCACGACCTCCCGCATTGAGATCCATTTCTTCAGCAAGTTTATTGAATTCTCATAACCCCATCAGACTGGATACAAAAGCGAAAATCCGCACCAGAAAACCTTATGTTTGTTATGGAAACATTTTTGATGTTTTAGTACGGATTATTTTCGTTAAAAAAAAATTGGTTTATATAAAATATCCATGACCAATTGTTTTTGTATGACTACGTCAAGCGTTCTAAAATAGAACTACGTGCATGACAAATTTCGGATACTACTCATGAGGAAGTCCTAGGATTTTCCGAAACAAACTCATTCACATATGCAATTTGGTCCAAACGAACAAAGTTAGGAAGGGGATTTTCCGATCCGTAAACGGGGCCTATGTGTACAGTTCACGGGTACAGGTTATCATTCCATTCTGTAGCAAGAAGGTTATTTATTTTCAAAGCTATTTACATTCCCATAAAGTGGACAGTTGTAAGGTCTTTGAGTTAGCGATGTTAGTGTTGCTCATATCATTTCACTTGATATATCTGCTTCGTCTCAAACAATGTATGTGGCCTCTTTTTCCAACTAAAATAATATATGCATGAAAGTCGTTTACAATATGACAAAACATTAGCACACTGTGTAATTTTATATTTTCATAAAAACCGAGCCATATAGTGTACATAATACTGCCTTACTTGCTTTACACGCCATCTGCGTCGTACTGTTCATTTGTATCCCCGTCCATCCTTACATGTATTCTTTTTTTCCCTGCTGAACGCTGTAAAGAATAAGGCATAAATCCTGACAGAGATCATACTGTTGGAAAAAAATCAATGAACGAATAATATATCCAAAACTTTATAAAACATTACACAAATTTCTCTAATTGACATTGACCGTCAGCTAAAAGCTGTGTACGTTTTGAATGCGTATATATTCTACATTCCCAGCTGTGAACACAGACCGAGCATACGAATATTTCACCCTTCTACCCAACCACTTTCAAAAACTAATGCAAATCGATCAGACACTCATGCGACCGATAATCAGCTTTGCATAAACGAGATACCTCAATACAATAACAACAAGTTTAGGAAGTGCGTCCCATTATATTATAAATAAGAACATATCTCACTTTCAGTTAATTTGAAGACAGTTTTGATTGGTTTAAATGGAAGAATTATGTACGCCTATTAATGAAGCTTAACATGTGATGTTATGCGCAATAATGGATACATGGTGGCGACATCAAGCACGAAGATAATAATTTAATAACTTACATATTTATGATGTTCAGAGTAACAAACGTTAGGTCAATTTTCCAAAATTTAGATTTATTCGTGAATTATGTAGCTATTTACTATATATTTACTCTACTCGCCCTCTAAATCTTACTGGACCGAAGAAGTATATTACTGGCCCGATGCAAAATCTTAGTGGACCGATCCAATATCTTACTAGACCGATGCAATATCCTACTGGACCGATGCAATATCTTACTGAACCGATCCAATATCTTAGTGGACCAATGCAATATCTTACTGGACCAATGCAATATCTTAGTGGACCAATGCAATATCTTACTGGACCGATGCAATATCTTACTGGACCGATGCAATATCTTACTGGACCGATCCATTATCTTAGTGGACCGATGCAATATCTTACTGGACCAATGCAATATCCTACTGGACCGATGCAATATCTTACTGGACCGATCCAATATCCTACTGGACCGATCCAGTATCTTAGTGGACCATTGCAATATCTTACTGGACCGATCCAATGTCTTACTGGACCGATCCAATATCTTACTAGACCGATGCAATGACTTACTGGACGATGCAATATCTTACTGGACCGATGCAATCTCTTACTGGACCGATGCAATATCTTACTGGACTGATCCAATATCTTACTGGACCGATGCAATGTCTTACTGGACCGATGCAATATCTTCCTGGACCGATCCAGTATCCTACTGGACCGATCAATATCTTACTGGACCGATGCAATATCTTACTAGACCGATGCAATATCTTACTGAACCGATCCAATATCTTAGTGGACCAATGCAATATCTTACTGGATCAATGCAATATCCTACTGGACCGATGCAATATCTTACTGGACCGATGCAATATCTTAGTGGACCAATGCAATATCTTACTGGACCGATGCAATATCTTAGTGGACCAATGCAATATCTTACTGGACCGATGCAATATCTTACTGGACCGATCCAATATTTCAGTGGACCGATCCAATATCTTAGTGGACCAATGCAATATCATAGTGGACCAATGCAATATCTTACTGGACCGATGCAATATCTTACTGGACCGATGCAATACCTTACTGGACCAATGCAATATCTTACTGGACCAATGCAATATCTTAGTGGACCAATGCAATATCTTACTAGACCGATGCAATATCTTACTGGACCGATCCAGTATCTTAGTGGACCAATGCAATATCTTACTGGACCAATGCAATATCCTACTGGACCGATGCAATATCTTACTGGACCGATTCAATATCCTACTGGATCGATCCAATATCTTAGTGCACCATTGCAATATCTTACTGGACCGATCCAATACCTAACTGGACCGATCCAATATCTTACCAGACCGATGCAATGACTTACAGGACGATGCAATATCTTACTGGACCGATGCAATATCTTACTGGACTGATCCAATATCTTACTGGACCGATCCAATATCTTTGTGGACCGATACAATATCTTACTAGACCGATGCAATATCTTACTGAACCGATCCAATATCTTACTGGACCGATGCAATATCTTACTGGACCGATCCAATATCTTTGTGGACCGATGCAATATCTTACTGAACCGATCCAATATCTTACTGGACCGATCCAGTATCTTAGTGGACCATTGCAATATCTTACTGGACCGATCCAATATCTTACTGCACCGATCCAATATCTTACTAGACCGATGCACTGTCTTACTGGACGATGCAGTGTCTTACTAGACCGATCCAATATCTTACTGGACTGATCCAATATCTTACTGGACTGATCCAATATCTTACTGGACCGATGCAATGTCTTACTGGACCGATGCAATATCTTACTGGACCGATCCAATATCCTACTGGACCGATCCAATATCTTACTGGACAGATGCAATATCTTACTAGACCGATGCAATATCTTAGTGGACCAATGCAATATCTTACTGGACCGATGCAGTATCTTACTGGACCGATGCAATATCTTACTGGACCGATCCATTATCTTAGTGGACCAATGCAATGTCTTACTGGACCGATGCAATATCTTACTGCACCGATCCAATATCTTACTAGACCGATGCACTGTCTTACTGGACGATGCAGTATCTTACTAGACCGATCCAATATCTTACTGGACTGATCCAATATCTTACTGGACCGATGCAATGTCTTACTGGACCGATCCAATATCCTACTGGACCGATCCAATATCTTACTGGACCGATGCAATATCTTACTAGACCGATGCAATATCTTAGTGGACCAATGCAATATCTTACTGGACCGATTCAATATCCTACTGGACCGATCCAATATCTTAGTGCACCATTGCAATATCTTACTGGACCGATCCAATACCTTACTGGACCGATCCAATATCTTACCAGACCGATGCAATGACTTACAGGACGATGCAATATCTTACTGGACCGATGCAATATCTTACTGGACTGATCCAATATCTTACTGGACCGATGCAATGTCTTACTGAACCGATCCAATATCTTACTGGACCGATGCAATATCTTACTGGACCGATCCAATATCTTAGTGGACCGATACAATATCTTACTAGACCGATGCAATATCTTACTGGACCGATCCAATATCTTACTGGACCGATGCAATATCTTACTAGACCGATGCAATATCTTACTGAACCGATCCAATATCTTACTGGACCGATGCAATATCTTACTGAACCGATCCAATATCTTACTGGACCGATCCAGTATCTTAGTGTACCATTGCAATATCTTACTGGACCGATCCAATATCTTACTGCACCGATCCAATATCTTACTAGACCGATGCACTGTCTTACTGGACGATGCAGTATCTTACTAGACCGATCCAATATCTTACTGGACTGATCCAATATCTTACTGGACTGAGCCAATATCTTACTGGACCGATGCAATGTCTTACTGGACCGATGCAATATCTTACTGGACCGATCCAATATCCTACTGGACCGATCCAATATCTTACTGGACAGATGCAATATCTTACTAGACCGATGCAATATCTTAGTGGACCAATGCAATATCTTACTGGACCGATGCAGTATCTTACTGGACCGGTGCAATATCTTACTGGACCGATCCATTATCTTAGTGGACCAATGCAATGTCTTACTGGACCGATGCAATATCTTACTGCACCGATCCAATATCTTACTAGACCGATGCACTGTCTTCCTGGACGATGCAGTATCTTACTAGACCGATCCAATATCTTACTGGACTGATCCAATATCTTACTGGACTGATCCAGTATCTTACTGGACCGATGCAATGTCTTACTGGACCGATGCAATATCTTACTGGACCGATCCAATATCCTACTGGACCGATCCAATATCTTACTGGACCGATGCAATATCTTACTAGACCGATGCAATATTTTAGTGGACCAATGCAATATCTTACTGGACCGATGCAGTATCTTACTGGACCGATGCAATATCTTACTGGACCGATCCATTATCTTAGTGGACCAATGCAATGTCTTACTGGACCAATGCAATATCTTAGTGGACCGATGCAATATCTTACTGGACCGATGCAGTGTCTTACTGGACCGATGCAATATCTTACTGGACCGATGCAATATCTTAGTGGACCAATGCAATGTCTTACTGGACCGATCCAATATCTTAGTGTACCAATGCAATGTCTTACTGGACCGATGCAATATCTTACTGGACCGATGCAATGTCTTACTGGACCGATGCAATATCTTAGTGGACCGATCCAATATCTTATTGGACCGATGCAATATCTTACTGGACCAATGCAATATTTTACTGGACCGATCCAATATCTTACTGGACCGATGCAATATCTTACTGGACCGATGCAATATCTTACTGGGCCGATGCAATGTCTTACTGGGCCGATGCAATGTCTTACTGGACCGATGCAATATCTTACTGGACCTATGCAATATCTTACTGGACCGATGCAATATCTTACTGGGCCGATGCAATGTCTTACTGGACCGATGCAATATCTTACTGGGCCGATGCAATATCTTACTGGACCGATACAGTATCTTACTGGACCGATGCAATATCTTACTGGGCCGATGCAATGTCTTACTGGACCTATGCAATATCTTACTGGACCGATGCAATATCTTACTGGAGCGATGCAGTGTCTTCTTGGACCGATGCAATATTTTTCCACATATCCAATATTTTACTGGACGGATGCAGTATTTTACTGGACCTATGCAATATTTTATTGCACAGATCCAATACCTTACTGGACCGATGAAGTATCTTACTGGACCGATACAATATCTTACACAACCGATGCAGTATGATACCTGACCGATTCAATATCTGACTGGACCGATGCAATATCTTAAAGAGCGATGCAGTATCTTACTGGACCGATGCAGTATGATACCTGACCGATGCAATATCTTATTGCACAGATCCAATATCTTACTGGACCGATCAAAAAGTACAATTATTCATTTCGATTAAGACATCCATGACTGGATCAGACTTTAAAGTGCAATATTTGAATAAAGTATTTTAGCAGAGGGACCGGGGGACAAATAATAACAACTGTAAAATGTAGACAAGAAACGTCGAGAACAAATTCCATTCTAGATGTAACACATAATGAAACTGCGTTTCTTTATCAAAGGAAAATGTTTAGAAGCATATAACTTCCTATTTTTAAGTAGAAACTACCCCTTGTAAGAGTCGTTATTAAGGTGAGGTATAGCTGCAAAGTTATTTATTCATAAACAATGGATGTTATATTTCAAATCTTGCGTCAATAATGCTACAGTAAATGTCATTATATTATCTGTTAGTTTCACTCAGAATTTTTTTATATCGGTGTATAGTGAAAAATACTAAGCATTTAATTTTTTTCTCTTTGCTATATCTAAAGAAATATTGAAATGGGTTATGTGTGCAGAGGAAACATAATACTAAACTTCCTAGTTCATACAGGAATCAGGGTTGTGTCGAGTTCAGAAGCACAGTATCTTTAGAAAGTAAGCTCTTGTTAAGGTGTCTTTTGCATAGTGCAGTAAACTAATGCGGATCAGGTGACCATGGCAAAAAAAAAAATTATACACCTTTTTCTTTCAAAGACATTTGGTTTAGCTGGTTTTAAAGGTACTTGTAACACATTTTTGGCTATATCTTGCCAAGGAAATGGTAGTCAATTGCTTTTTATAAGGATAGGCCGAGGAAATGGTAGCCAAGTGCCTTTCACAAGGATAGGCTGAGGAAGCAGACCTAGGCTATTTTCGAACATATTCGTTATAACACGTAAAGAGACAACAACAGAAAGACACCTTCCTACAAAAAATTACAAAGTTAATTGATGGGAAGTTTGGGCCTTCGCTGGGCCTGACCTCCTCTTCTCCCACCGTTACCGCAACCAAATTTGCTTATCATCTTACAGATACTACTCGGGAGATAAAGAACCCGCGTACTAGGATATATGAACTTCAATGTAACTAGGATATATGAACTTCAATGTAACTAGGATATATGAACTTCAATGTAACTAGGATATATGAACTTCAATGTAACTAGGATATATGAACTTCAATGTAACTAGGATGTATTAACTTTAATGTAAGTAGGATATATTAACTTTATTGTAACTAGGATATACTAACTTTAATGTAACTAGGATGTATTAGCTTTACTGTAACTAGGATATATTAACTTTAACGTAACTAGGATATATGAACTTCAATGTAACTAGGATATATGAACTTCAATGTAACTAGGATATATGAACTTCAATGTAACTAGGATGTATTAACTTTAATGTAAGTAGGATATATTAACTTTATTGTAACTAGGATATACTAACTTTAATGTAACTAGGATGTATTAGCTTTACTGTAACTAGGATATATTAACTTTAACGTAACTAGGATATATTAACTTTAATGTAACTATGATGTATTAACTTTAATGTAACAGAGATACATTAACTTTAACGTAACTAGGACACGTTAACTTTAATGTAACAAGGATATATTAACTTTAACGTAACTAGGATGTATTAGCTTTACTGTAACTAAGATATATTAACTTCAATGTAACTAGGATATATTAACTTTACTGTAACTAGGATATATTAACTTTAACGTAACTAGGATGTATTAGCTTTACTGTAACTAGGACATATTAACTTCAGTGTAACTAGGATATATTAACTTTACTGTAACTAGGATATATTAACTTCCATAGCTCTGATTGCAAATGAGACGCCATGTGTCTTCACAAATGAAGCTTTCTTGCATTGAATGCATGATTAATTTGTCTTTCTATTTTATTAAATGTATAATGTACCTCAAAATAAAAGCGCATAAAATAGAATATGTGATGATGATAGCGATGAAACCCCAAAACGGCCAGGTGTCAAAAATGAATATATATAAAACTTAAAGTATGAGACAAGCTGAATAATTATATTTGTATTAAATTATCAGCGATACAGTTTTGGGGCCAACTTTGTTTTAACGACTGGCTCATACATCAAAGCAGCTACTTCACTTGCCTCATCGTGTTAGCCTTGAACATTTAAATTTTGCTTATTTTATATTAGAAGTCAAGAAAATTTCGTTAAGTGTCAATGCAACGAATAGGAACTGATAAACTTTAGCAACAATTAGAGTTAAAGAACTTTCTACTTTCACGTTGGCTTGCGTAATGTTGCGCTAAGTATGAGATAAAATAAAATTGTTCTGACGCATTGGATTACATTACGCGCCAAGTCTGATGCAATATGTTCGGCAATCATAATACAATTAGTCACATTTGTACCAACTCCATGACGGTAACTGCTTCATCGCGAGTGTTTACATGTTTCCTAAACAAAGTGGTCATATATAAATGTACACTGCCCCCGGTGGTTTTTACTGGTCGGAAGCTACAGCTATCTAAATCATTATCAAATTAAGTACCAGCCTGTCAATGAATACTTTCCTGAGACTAATGGCAATTTCATCAATCGTATGGCTAGTGCCATCCGAGGTCGAAAGTGTCCTTCAAAAGAACCAACAGAACGCGTCCGTATGGTGAGGATCGTGCGAGCGATGAGGTAACTGCCCAACAAGTGATATTGATCCGAGAAGGTTTGGATACAATCGACCATTGTACTGTATTTTCAGCGAGTATTCAATTGAGACGCTGTATGACTAAACAAGTGATTGGTCGCTCGAATAATTTCATTAAGAATTTAGAACAAAGAGAGGACCTTTGAATAATTTAGAAATACTGATTGAATTAAGATCACTTTGTTCCCCCATCCATTTCATATTTGATTGTCCATTGTTGTATTTCTTTTTTCTCATCTGTTTCCATTCTTAATCAATTGCCAGTGTAATGTATCCTCTGTTGATATGAATCTTTCTTTGCTTTGACATAAATTGAATGTGAGTTTGTTCTTATTTCAGTGCAAGTTGCATTATACAACGTAATGATTAGAGTTAATAGTTAACTAATTTGAAAATCCATCCCCTACATCAATACGTTATAAATGACTTGAGTGGTATAGGATTGTTGACATTTAGAATTTCGTGCTTTAAAAACACCGGGAAGAAATAATGGAATGCAGATAATAAAGTGTGAGACACGTAAAGATGAGCGCGTGTATGTGTGTGTGTGTGTGTGTGTGTGTGTGTGTGTGTGTGATATCGCTATGATATCTGCAGTGTTGCCGTTTATAGTGATATCTAGCACTGGGGCATCATGCCGCAGTCATGTAGCATCATGTTCCGCCCTGTCACACTATCCTGACACAGGGACCACCAGTCATAACCTCTTAATGCTGAGTGCCAAGCGAGGCAGCTGCTAGGATAATTTGTTTATAAGTTGTAGGTATGACTCGACCTGGGTTCGGACCAGTGACCTCCCGTATCCCAGACGGATGCTCTAACCACTTGGCCAACGGAGCGGTAAAGATACAATTTTCGTTAAATTGTATCAGCAGGCTGTTCCAGATTCGTGTGTATCAGTTTCATAGTTTACTTGGACTTTATACTAACTACATACTTAGATTCGTGTGTATCAGTTTCATAGTTTACTTGGACTTTATACTAACTACATACCTAGATTCGTGTGTATCAGTTTCATAGTTTACTTGGACTTTATACTAACTACATACTTGGATTTGTGTGTATCAGTTTCACAGTTTACTTGGACTTTATACTAACTACATACTTAGATGAGTGTGTATCAGTTTTATAGTTTACTTGGACTTTATACTAACAACACACTTAGATGAGTGTGTATCAGTTTCATAGTTTACTTGGACTTTATACTAACTACATACTTAGATGAGTGTGTTGCAAACCAGACCTTAGATGATTGTGTTGTAGACCAAACCTAACTGCAAATAGCTTAATACAGTCAGAAAGAAATGATAGCCGCGAGAAGCGTTTAAAACAGTTGTCGATGACATGAGAACTGCATGTTTCATAAGTATGCAACTTTCTTTACGGGAGAAACCATTGGCATGGATATGAAGAAGTGCAGAAAGAGTAATTTATCTAAGCCATCTCCATAGATGTGAATGAATGAACAAATAATAATTTATCAAATTTATTAATTTCACAAAGAAAACTATTAAGAATAAGAAGTTTGTATTATTATTTGTTGTTATTGGTATGGGGTTTAACGCCGTTTCTCATCGCAAGATAGGCTATATATGGAGGCCTGCATAACTGGTTGAAAAAGAATTCAGGAAAACACCGGTAAGAACCACTGACCCGCGGGAAGTTACTGTCAGCTTTTTCACATATCCAAATTAGCCGAGGCCGAGATTCGACACGATGCGGACAGAGGTGAGATGGCAGTGATCGGTAATGTCATGAGCTTTAGGCTACTCGGCCACCCGGGGCCCCTATATGCTACTCGGCCACCCGGGGCCCCTATATGCTACTCGGCCACCCGGGGCCCCTATATGCGATATTTGAAAACATAATGAACGTATAGCAAATTGGGTATTGGAGACCATAACGTGCCGTATAAGATTCTTTAACAATTTCCTAATGAGCAGAATAAAATGGTGTGAAATCCTTTTGAATGTTCAATGATATGCGCACTGACCATCACATGGACAACATCACTCACTCACCCGCCCCCGAGTGGCCGAGTGGTCTAAAGCGCTCACCGTTACGGATCACTGCCATCTCACCTCTGTCTGCGTCGGTTCGAGTCTCGGATTCGGCTAATGTGGTTATGTGAGAAAGCTTGCCAGTAGCTTCTCGTGGGTCGGTGGTTCTTTCCGGGGTTTTTCCGGGTTCTTCCTCCATCATTAATACTGGCCGCCATGTATAGCCTATCTTGTGCTGAAAAATGGCGTTAAACCTTACAACAACAACAACAACAACCAAAAAACAGCAGAGCGGATATATATTTTATATATTGTTTAATGTTTCTTTTGTTCCTATGTTTGTTTGTTTCTTTGTTCTATTTTAAAGGCACTATGTTGCGATACACTTACAACCTTCTGACCTTACGATATATCGTCCTTATTCTGCCATATTTTTTGTTACTAATGTTCTAATATAATGATATGAAATGCTGAGCGAGTGAATTGTCAATTAAGTCACCTGTTTCCAATATTAGTCGATTTTGAAACAACAAATTGCACGTACGAAAAATATCTTGCGGATGAAGACGGTAATAGAAGGAAACGGGCTTTCGAGCAAAATAAAAGCATCCATCAAATGTAAGGTTGTTATAAAACAAAATGCTGTTTTGACCTTCACGTAGACAAATTAGCAGAAACATGCTGTCTTTTCACATATTATGTCACATTTTGTCTTGTAAATGACTGCATTATGATATACAGAAGGCGTGACAATGCAATTTAATTATAGTTTTCTTCACTCCTGTTCTTAAAAAAAGATGAAATGTAGTTTTATTGTCTCCTGTACATCCATGAAAGTTTTTGTCTGAAAGTGACGAAACATGGTTATCTTTATCAAATTATAATACTGTTTTCCTTTCTAGATTATAAAAATTGGTTTTGTTGTTGATTGTATAGATTATGGCTTAACAAGAAGTGTTACTTAACATTTAATGAAACAATTGGTTTAGTATGTTATTATTATATTGTATCGAGGCAAGCAAATAAAAGTGCAGATTGCTACACAACAGCAGCCTGTCCAGACTGATTAGATATCGAAAATCAAACCAACAGCTGCTGGTCACGAGTCAACTATAATAATCAGCGCGGCTTCCTCTAAACAATAGTTTTCGCAAATTGACGTGTTGAACTGTTCAATCTTTGTAAACTGTGTACAAAGATTTGAGGAAGGGAGAATTTGAGTCCAAGGGTACAAAGTCTTTCCAGTGTACCAGTAGAGACACAAGTCACGAAAAAACTCTCACCCAAGCACTCACTCTACTTATATAAACAGACCTGGGGTGGGGTGATGCTTGCGACGTTTTACTCCAGTTGTATGCTTCTTTAGTACAATCTTGTGTGTGTGGGTGTGTGTGTGTGTGTGTGTGTGTAAAACCTTATTATTGCAGGTATTTGGTAAATAAATTTTGTACTAACTAAAAATCATCAAAGTAATGATTATGCGTGTTCTGTTCGTAGTAATCTTATGCAGTACCGCTGATGCTCGTACTACTCACAAAAAGCATGTACGCATTAATCTGTGATCCAGATTGATTGTTTTACATGTACACCAAACCAACGCCTCTGAAGCCCGAATTCACAAAAAAAAAAAAAAAACCCCGTACGCATCAATCTGTCTGTGATCTCTATACTTTTTATATGTACACCAAACCAACGCCGTTTAAGCTCCAATTCACAAAATCATGCTGGCATCAGAACGACTGTGATCCATATTTTGTGTGTGTGTGTGTATATATATATATATATATATATATATATATATATATATATATATACACACACACACACACACACTAAGCCTTTGAACCTCTTCTTCACAACAATACGGATAAACCAACACGGACAGATGTTGTCATTTTTTTGCAATGCTTTTGAGGTCATATCAAGTAACAGAAAACATTCATACCACTGCTGGACACTTTAGGCCTTGCATTTCATTATCACACACACCACTGTCCCTTCCCCGTCACTGCCACCACACACAGACACAAGCTCTCTATCTCTGTTTATCTGTCTCTGTCACACACACACACACACCGGAACGTTGACCCTAAAGACACACAAATTGGTAAAATTAAATCTAAAATATTTCGATGTGAAATTTGTGTACATTTGACCTTGGAACGTCATACCTAGGGACACAAGTGGGGGATTTACCCCTCCCCCCCCCACAAGTGGGGGATTTACCCCCCCCCCCCCCGCAAGAGTTCGAGTCGGGTCTCTGACGTTACAAAAAGAAATTACAGTGCCCCAACCTTTATGTGGAAAGAATAATAAACTATTTAGCAATGTGATAAAATACACAGAGCAAAAGGTTTGCCTTTTCATTGCCTTAGGGTATTTAGCATATTCCAGGTTAACGTAGGCTGGTTTACCATCTGTCCCGATGAGAGAAAGATACTGTCATTTACAACTTGTCGGCAACAGTATTTGTTCTGATTCCAGTCCATATGATAAAATCGGGAGCGTAAAGTCACTGAAACTATTTTACCTGAATGTGACATGTTTGAAGATGATTATCGTCTTGTTTATGTGAATAACACACGATGTTTGTCTCGATATGTATAGGCTCTGAAAATCCCTGTAGGCCGAAAGTAGCACATAAGGATGTTATCTCAAATTTGTGATCGTTTTGTGACTTTGCAGAGAGAGAGAGAGAGAGAGAGAGAGAGAAGGCGCACATTCAAACAAGAGAAAGACATCTAACTGGAAATTGAAAGTGTGTTCCATATATTGTAAGTGTACTTAATGAATAGAGTATTAAACTGTTTTACATTCAGTGAGAATTAACATTCTCTGGAGGTTTCTAGCTGCGTACTTCTTCTCTAAGCAGTTAAGAACATGAAGAAACAAAATATGTCATCTTGCAAATGGCATCGGTATAGTTTGATTCATACTATTTTTTTCCTTCTGGAGACATCTGAGTCCAATTACGAAATGCCGCCACAAATCGCAATTTACGGTCGCCAGTTGTATACAGGGTTTTGCAAAAAAGCAGCACTTTATTGGAGAAGTTACAGCCAGTGAAGTTTTACATTCTGATGTAATCATGTACATTGATAATAAACATACCTAAGATTAAGATTAAGGGTTCACCATGAAAGTTGCATACGACACTTGTGAAACTTCACTCCATTAGCAGAAAGAAAATCACGTTATACAAACTATTCTGAGATATGTTCTATCAGTCGAGACTAGTTATGTGAACTGCTAGGTCCATATCATGAAATATATCAAGTTAAAGATAAAAATGAGTCATTGAATTAAATAAACCATCAGTCATATTTGTAGTGGGTAATATATCAAGTGATGTGAATAATGACGTCATTTCTGCTATCAGATATATTTTATGTCCATACCTGCATCAGAGAATTCGAGAGTGAACACTACTTGCAACTGCAGCTTTGCGATGAATTACTGGCAACTTAAAATCCGTCACGAAAAGTAATTGTATTGATCATAACTGAACTCATCATCTTTTCTGACTGTGTTAGGATTGAATTTAACTTTTTATCTGCAAATTACTCAAATGTGCCTGGTTCATATTACCATCTATATATATATTTATAAGTAGAGTAGCCCAGCAACGGCCAATGTGGGTAAGTGAGAAAGCTTGCCAGTAGCTTCTCGTGGGTCGGTGGTTCTTTCTGTGGTTTTCCGGGGTTCTTCCTCCACCATTAATACTGGCCGCCATGTATAGCCTATCGTGTGCTGAAAAATGGCGTTAAACTCTACAACAACAACAACAACAAGTAGCCCAGCAAACAACACCTACGTTGATCTGCGTTCGTACAGTACGCAGGTATCTCATAGTCTATGCCATTTGTTCTACTCATTACTAATATCAAAATGGATAGATGCAGTTCTACCGGCGCAGTATGTGATTTCAGATCAAAGTATGTGCTACTTCCAGCTGAATTAATAAATAAGTATATGCAGTATTCCCATGCCTGGTTTTGCCCCTATCTTTCAAAGACTGAGTAACCTAAATATAAGTATTGCAGAATAAAAATTTTAAAGTTCAAAACTGCGCAGTAGTGTGTACCGAAGATCAGTTGGAACAACATTAGTATCAGAGAAGTGTGGACAAGAAAATGAATAAAGTTACCCAAAAAAATGGTACTGACATACATACACACATGTATAGCCAGAAAATTTAAAAATTAAAACTAAAAAACAATACATTATTCATTCTTTTTGACTAATAAATGCTTACATCGTTCTTTTTCTAAAGAAATAGCACGAACAAAATAATTTTAAATTACCTAGACAGTAGGTGGTGACAGTTGTGGTAACATTCGGTCAAAATGAGACATTTTCTTGACTGTGATTACTTTATTTAGAAAACGAAAGGAATCATAGGTACACTCTTGGGATATACTTTTTAGCTTCCGGATGTTTGACAAGTGTATGCAAGCGACTTCACTTGATTGAGTGTATGTGTCAAATGATGGCGTTAAGTGGGACTGATTTAAAATATTGGGAAAGGAAACACGAACTGGGAAATGGGTGGGTGGATTGAAGGTGGATGTATTAGAGAATTTGTCATGTAATGTCTGCTTCCTCATGACTTGGATGTAAAAACAGGAAAGTATTAAAAATATTAAGACATTATTAAGTACAAGGTGTCAAATCTAATATAATAACTTCATAGATTTTTTTAAAACCTTGAATTCAATGTTTTGACGAAAATATGTCGATAATCTCGTTTCCACCTATTATAAGAATATTTACAATGAAAAACGTGGCATAAAAATAATACGCCTTAACCTTCTTCTCACATACATTGTACCAGTGCCATATGTGTGCGATCGGTCAACATACATTGTACCAGTGCCATATGTGTGCGATCGGTCAACATACATTGTACCAGTGCCATATGTGTGCGATCGGTCAACCTTGCAATAGACTGACAATAGAGGGAATCTAATATCACTGATGCTAATATATCAATAGAAATTTTGAATTCCAACACAGCGTATGTGAAGACATTTTCTTTCACTCGACCCAATTTGAAAATGCTAAATCCAAAAGTACCTTTTGTTTAAAAGAAAACTTGAAACTTTGTGAATCTTTATTGCAGTTTGCCTTCTGACTTAGTTATAAAGCTGTTGCCACTGTTTAAGAATGGTATTTGTTATAAAGATAAAGGAGGAGAAAGGATAGTTACCAAGGAACTAATCTCTACAAATAATCAGTGGGTGACCTCTAACGCATAAGTTACAAGGTTAACGAATAAATAGTAACTGTATTATGTTGATGGGGATCGTCTTTACATACAATTACCATGCTCATCTATACCTACATACCTACCTAGGGTCAATTGTTGCTATATATATATATATATATATATATATATATATATATATATATATATATATATATATATATATATATATATATATATATATATCTGACACGCAATGTTGATTATCAAACTCATTCAAGATGTGTTTCAGATCCATATGTACACCAACCCCGAACTAGATTGTGTCTTATAAAACATTTCATTCTATGGTGTTCTAAAGTGATTTGTGGAACAATAATCCGCGTTTGAATCTTTAAACCAAGAACACTGGGAACTGGTTGTTAAACACTTCTCAGACATAGTCGATTTAAACAATTGTGCCAAATTTGATGAATAAAACAACATAAAGCATATTTACCTCTTATAAATATACTTTGTTCACAAACTATTATAGTTGAAAAGTAATATGAGATATAATTGAGATGCACAGATGATCCATTTTGGTTAATTGTATCTGTTTACAATCGTCAGTTTTTGAAATGCACAGATCTTGAACTGAACATTAATATCCGTTAATGGTCTAGGTAAACAAATCTAAGTAAAGTCTGACTAAAATCCTGTGTATTTCTTTAACCTATTTTAATGTCGTTTGTGCAAAAATTCTAAATATTTGACCATGAACTTAGTTCCAAAGGACAAAAGAGTTTAGTTGCAAAACTCGTATGAAATGGCGTGGATGTACACAATCAAGTAATGCTAAACAAAAATCCTTTTAAATTTTTCAGTCATTTTGTTCACTAGCCATTATAGTTCACACACTAACTTTATGATCTTTGACCTTGAGCCTTGGGTGACAGAATTATTTATATTGCATTAATCCGGAAATGTGATTCGGATGTACCAGTATGTCATGACCAAGTAAATTATATCGATCTGTGTTAAAGTAATGTGACAAGAAATAATACGTTGGTAAGAATCGAATTTTCTACCCTTGATCTTGAACCTTTCGGAAATATTGTCAAGATATATTCAGATGAAATGCTTGACCAATACAGCTAAGTATTTCTTGGCTTATCGTGAATAATACTATGTTTGTTCACGCACTCATCTCTTATCTCTATGGTTCTGGATTCTATCTCCGGCTTTGAGGGGTGCGAAGATAAGTGGTAGCTTATTTGAGTGAGTTTTTTTCCATAATGGTTTTGGTTTCTCTTTCTTTTCAAAGACAACGTATCGCCTGCATCGTTTCCCTCGTGTTCGATTAGCATAAATTCTTTATTCAGTAGACGTAAACTAGAATGAATTTTAATCATAATAATATGATTGAAAAAGTAAAGATAAAATATAGTATTTTAGAAGAAAAAAATCTGCTATATCTCTCACAGAATAGGTATTGACTTAATTTAGTGGCAAATTATTCCAATAAATCTTATCATGGAAAATTTCCTGGTAAAGAAAATATATAAATAAAACAGTTAAAGCAACATCCGCTTTACACCATTTGCGCATTATCATGCAACACGCTTTATTTTGATTTACTAGCATGGAGCAGGGCAGCTCTAACGGCATACAAATGCTTTCAAACATCAGATCTGATAGCTGCACAACAACATTCTATTGCACGCAAGAATGGCTGGCTGGATCTAAGCATATCTGACGACAAACAAATAAAGCAAGTACCAATGATGAATATTGACATTGGGCCGTTGCTGCACCAATTTGCGCGACACGGATTATAATTGCGACTGCGAAAAGATGTTTCCGTTGGGGTTTTTTTTTTGTTGTTTTTTTCAAGCAAAAATCTGTTGGCAGCCGCAAAAATGATACAAGTATTTACATCTTTAAGACTAAGATTTGAATTTCTTAAATCCAAAATTGAAGTGACTGTATGTACAATTTAAAGTTTATTTTTAAGTCTACAACACGAGGGTTGGAAGGTCATAGGAAATTCCCATGTTATTTTGTTGATGCTCCTAATAGATGGTTGACGAGAAATAACAAAATTCTCAGGAAGTATTAAGTTTCTTTCATATTTATTTTAATGTTTCATCACCCTTCATTTTGATAGCATTTTAGTATCTAAATTATACTGATATAATATTAACACCCATTTTATTGGCGTAATTTTACAGACAATACATAGTATGAGATCTAGACAATGCTGTAATCATTTTACGGAGAGACAGATATATATATATATATATATATATATATATATATATATATATATATATATATATATATATATATATATATATATATATATATAATCATACAATCGTGTTCTTTCTCTCCATAAAATGATTACAGCATGTAAGCACGTACTAAGTTGTCATGGAAAACCTAACGGAAAAACACAGTAATAGCCAAGCTTGCTTGTACAATGGAAAATCATGTATGTAAGGTTACATTTTAAGATACAATTAACAATTTTCAGACAAATTACAAAATCAAATAAACGCAAAAAAGAAGATAAATAAAACAGAATAGAAAAGAAATAGAGAAAGATAAAATTGGAATAAATAAATAAAAATTCGACAAAAGTGGGTCTGAGTCTGTGTAAACTGGCAAACACATAAAAATAAGCACAAACGAATTATTCAGCATAAAATAAATTATAAAAAGAGGCTGTAGATTCAACATGTTTACACTTCATTTTCATTTGAAGCATGAATGTATTATATTTTTATCTAGGAAATCTTAACGTTGTATATGTAACTATCTTAGATATTTAAGAAATAAACCCCATTTCGTACGGTAAATGAATATAAATTAGAATCATTAAATAGGAAACTTTATTTAATAACTAAACAATTATTAGTACTATAAAATTTTATATGTACCTAAATCTAATACTAGTTCTCAACAGACATAGAATTATATTTTATAAAGAAGCAAAACCGTGTGCATGTATATATATATATATATATATATATATATATATATATATATATATATATATATATATATATATATATATAACGACAATTTAACTCAGTCCATCCATTAAATAAAAAATTAATATATTATAAATAATAATTTAAACTAATAATTTCCCAACTTTTTAAATTTTCTGTATAATTGATTGATTGTAATTTTGCAGTTGTTTTGTTATAATTTTCCTCACTTTTACAGTGAGGAAATGCTATAAAAGAACTAACTAATGTACTCTAATAGCACTGAAACTGATTTCTGTTTAAATATGGTTTGCAAAACTTAATGTATCATGATGTATCCATGATGATATGGTTTGCACAACAACAGATGAGCACTGATTATGCATGGCGTCATACAGTAGTTGGAAACAATAATAGAGGAAATCACTATCATTGTTAAAAAAATAAATAAATAAATAAATAAATAAATAAATAAATAAATAACAGACATATATGGTAGCTAAGAACAAATCAATACTGGAACAAATAAATAAGAAAAAAATAAATCACGCAAGACGGTTATTTTAATGTTTAAAGACACCATCTAATGTCATTGATATGCTTGAAAATGAAAACAAAATCCATTTATTTAAGAAAAAAACATTATTAGGTATATTGGGAAAGTTTTCCTAGATATACAATAATTAGTAATTTAGATAAATATCACAGTTTTACAGGACGAATCCATCATTGTTGCTTATCCTAGCTGTATTGCTCTAGTAAATGTTAGATCATATATGTGAATTTTCCAAACAACTGGTCGATTTGAAATCCTTCTGAACGCCTCGGATGCTATTGTTTGAGAGCACTAACATGTCACCGTCAAAATGAGCGGAACCTTGACTTTCACCTCCTCGTTATCTAGCCCGAATTAACAAACTTTTAAGTGGATTTTATATTCCGAATCGTTTTAACATTTTTTTTTATAGGATTATAGTCAATAGTGCCACTGTACCGTACAGTTAATTTGTGAGATGAAACTGGCATTATACTTCAGTTTAAAGTACCACATAAAGTAACAAGAAATAATACTTCGGATACACTCTGAGAGAAACAAAACATCGCGGACTGATGTTACTATTTTGACTGGATCGAGTAAAAAGCGTGTATAATTTACATACAACAAAACGTTTTAGTCATCGGCCCGTTTGCTTCTCGAATCAAATGAAACTGAAATTAAATAAACGGAGGTGGTGTTTTTCAATCCCTTTACCCCGATTTTATCACTTGAAAAATAAATTAATTCAAGTGGATTTGACTCAAACCAAGCAGGAAGACTTCTAGTGCCCACTTCACAGACATAGCAAAAGGTTTTGGGTGAATTTTCAGCTGTATTAAATATACAGAACAAGTACCTAATCTCGATTTAAAAGCAAACGAAGTTCTCCACGGGAATACAGTCTCGATTAAGAAAAACTTTTCATAATACGCCGACATTTTCCATATACAATTTACATGGTCGAATTCACTAAGTCTAGATTTTAGGTCACTGGGGAAGAAGAAAGCCCAAACACCCCGTGGCTATGTAATGCCTGAACAAGTTTGATCCATTTACGATGAGTATGAAAGAGGATGGACGCTATAATGAAGAAAATGCAGTCTTTGTCAGTGTTAAAATACATGAAAACCTTGAAGCAATCAAATCCATAGATACAATTACTTTTGCAACATACTAATAATCAAAGTCGTGCGTCAATTTGGAATCGGCGCCTGTCGGAATTTTGATTCTAACCTTATCGTCAATTGATTCATAATGTCAGTATTAGTACAATAAGTGGATAAAAGTCCAACTGAATGGGATCAAAAGTAACCCCTACTGGTCTAGGGGACATCCTATTATTGTCTCTATTCTCATTGAAATAGGTTTAGCTGGTGTGATAAACAAGTCCGTTTACTTGTCGGCTTCTTCAAAGGGGAATCACGGACCCCCTTAGGAAGCATACCTAAATTTTCCCCACAAATTGTCTCTGTAGCAGCCAGATACATTTCAATTGATCTTAATAAAATTCAGTCATATATCGATTCAGAGATTTTAAGTGTGTAGAATTAATATATAAATATGCTACAATAACTATCTATAAAATTCCTAGAGGTGTACTTACCTATCTATAGTTCTGGTAACGGAATGTCAGTGTATGTCCAGTATGACTGAATGTTTACTGAGTAAAACGTCCTGGGCAGTCGCACCATACAAATGAAACCAGTCAGAACTCTCCACAGAAATTTAGTAGTAATTAAGCATCATTTAATAAAGTTTTAAAAGGCTCACTTCAATATAAGCTGATCTAGTTCGAACTAGGCAGGTCAGAAAGTAATGCATCCACAGATATGCTGGCCTTTGCCAGTACTGCCAGAAGTTTATTACTGCAAAGTGAGAAAATGGAGTTTCAAATGATTAGTGAGCCGTCGGAAAGGGAAATGACAGGCAATGAAAAATAACAGAAATATTGGCTATAATGTGTTTCGCATGAACTGAGAGACTTAACTGCCGGAGCAGACGATTTTTCAAACAGATGTAAATTGACACAAATAAAAGGCAATTAAAAGAGACTTTTCCGAGTAAAGTGATATAAATTATCCAGCGTGGATCAAAAGTTGGTAAGGTTTTAAATAATTTCTACAAATTGATTCACACCCTAACAACAGGTTGTATTAATCCATTGGACTCTCCGATCAAAAACCTGTCAAGATCGGTTGACTAGTGATGTTGATTGGTTGATGGATATCACGTGATCTATCAGCAATGGGATATTCCCGATTGCACTACAAACATACGAGTAGTTTTAACGTTAACTGGACACGTAAAATGAAAATAGAGACGAAAATACTAAAAATATACTTTATTCAATTATATGGCAAAACTATTACAACTTTTTTTCACCGTTCATTATAATGGAGGCTGATCAAGAGACAGGATTTATCAACAGCCAGCCGTGTATCGCGGAATTTATGACAAACATTCCCCACATCAATGAAGTTATAGCGGTGTCATCAATCACCGGTGATGCGGCCGTTCAGGCGTACTGTCAGAGTTTCAATGGAGCTCAGCCCGTCCCGACACCTCAAACACAAGACACTGTAGGAAACCTGGGACACGACCCCGGGGGTCGAGATCCAGTCGCAATTGGAGTAAAATTTCAGGAATTCGCATGGATGAAGGATAAAAAAAATCTACGAAAAGGAGACCAAAGTCGAACGCCTCCGGATTTAGGTATGTTTATGTGTGCAGACTATTGATTGTAATGTTATTTATTAGGCTGACATTTTAAATTACACCCTATCTGAAATGTGAGATCGTGTATATTGATTGGCGTTAAGGTACAATGGCTATTTATATATATGGTGTGTTTGATATTTTCCCCGGTACGTTTAATATATGTGTATACGTGCCTTTTACCCGGCTGTGACCGACACAAAGTCAGATGTTTGTGTCAGATAACGCTCGTTTAGCCAGGTTTATTTTTTCCTCCCCTGTCGGTTCTTTACACAAGTATAAAACCAAGCTTGAATCAAGTTTCAACAAATACACCGCCTTTTCACGTAAGAGAGGCAGTATCCAACACAATCACATACCCTGCAGCATACATGTACAAAAGAAGATCTTAAATTCCAAATGGTGAATTATTTTACTTCTTTTTCCATAACAAATCTGACCCTGCATTCACCCTATCCGTCTTCTGTAAAGCAGTTCCTTTACCTTCAACTACAACCTCTGCCCCCACCATTATTCCCACCTTACGCTTCGTGGTTAAAGACAGTAACCATGTGTAATTGCATTAAATAAAGACGTAGCGCTACTTTTTTTCTGCTCTCCTTTTAAATCGTGCTTAAATTCGGCACACGTCGCGGTGAAAAATAAAATGTCAACTTTGAGACCATTTGCATGTGAAAATGTACCAAAAGAATTCAAGAGTTAGCTAAAACTATTTTTACGGTTTAAAATGAAATATTGCCTTTGTTTTGTTTGCTTTAAAACTGGCACACACAGAAAATTACAGTACCGTATCGCCATTAAATTTAAACCATTGTAAGACCAACGATATATCTGTTCGGAGTTTTAGTGCGTAAGAGTCGTACACAATTTTAGAACAAGCAGTCTTCCAGCAGGGTCATTGTTACGACTGATGAAAAGGAATGTGGCTACTGTATCTTACACAATACGAACTTTTTTTATCTTGAGAGTATATAGATGTCTGTACACAGGATTCCATTACGGAATTTACGAATTTAAATAATCTGCAAATTCTAGATGGATTTACATATTGACGATTACGATTTTTTATTAGGTATGTATTCGGTTGATTCTGTTTGTTTATTGAACTATCTCTTTCTCTCATGCTAGTATTTCCCTCGTAAAACATTTTGCCGCAACTTATCTTCGAAATTTGAAATGCTTAGTTTTTTTTTACGCTTTAATTTAATAATATATTTTCATTCTTATGAATGAAATATATTGATATTATAGGAATGAAAACCAAATTAAACGTAATAATGCAGCAAAGTATAATGTTACGTAACCATAATGAGATTAAAAAAATATGTGCATCGTTCCATATAATACAAAATCTGGTAAACCAGATTTCAGTGCATAGTTAGTCTCTTTCTTGAAAAAGAAATGTTAATGTTTGTGACTGTATTTAGAATAAATCTAGAACCGTATATTGTAGACATGACGTTTATTTTCAAATGAAATAAACTGTAAAAAAATGGCATGACTCTAAGGAGACTAACTTGTAGAGATAAGGTGAATTTACAAATTAACAGATAAATCTAAAATATTACATTCATATGGTTTTACAAGCGCGAAGAATACCCACACTATGTAAGATCGGAATAACGACCGATTTGAACGGATTCAATGTTTTAATGGTCATTTTCACACATTAACATCTCGATCTGTCTGTCTCGTATGATCCATGCGACCCCTTAAATATGTACATGAAATAGTACTGTGTGATACTTATTTTTTTATAATTATTTTTAATACAATTTATGAATGACCATTTTCTTGTTTTCAATATAAGTTTTTATATATATATATATATATATATATATATATATATATATATATATATATATATATATATATATATATATATATATATACTTATTTATTTATTTATATATCGATTTTTGTTAAACAGAAGATACAACATATGGCATATGATATCAATGTGAACAAAATCTAAATTGTTGTCCATGTTGGAATAGTATTTTATTATTTAATTTTTGGATCGCATGATTGATGTATTGGCTATTCACTTGTCATACTGAGTGTTTGTATGCATTTGCGTTTCTAAAAATGTTAAATTCTTTTCTTAGCTTTACAATTTTTGACCCCACTGATATTATAATTTCAGGTAATGTATTTGCATCGAAAGAAATCGTTCATATAACTAAGAACCGTTGCCACAAACCAATAAATTGTATTTGTCTATGATGTCAAGTTAGGCTTGAATTAGTGACAGGGAGTTAAAAACGCCAACATATACATGATTTAGAGTAGAACTTCATTATTACAATTAATCCATATTAATTCATTATTACAATTAATCCATATTAATTCATTATTACAATTAATCCATATTAATTCATTATTACAATTAAGCCATATTAATTTATTATTACAATTAAGCCATTTATTCTTGAGGACATATTTTGATAAAATGATGACATTAATGTTGATTTTAAAGTGAATACATTCTTGCAAAGGAAATATTGATCATTTATAGTGTTAAAGCTACTAGAACAATATGTATTCCATAATCTCGCAGATCTGCTTGTCTCTATCTATATCTTTCTCTGTCTCTGTCTCTCTCTTTCTGTGTTGAGGAAACATATTTATGAAAACAATATTGGTCATGAATAAAAATGCGAATTGTTCTTTTTTTAAAACAGATAGCAGATTCTAAATTAGATCATATTACAAAACCTGTTAGCAAAACAAAATATGTCAGTCAAAACGACTAAAGTGAATAGAACGCAAAAGAATAATTTATATTTTAAAATATAGAATGAAACATGAAAATATAATCTATGTTTATGCGCCGGTCCATAAATAGCATAAATCGTTAATTCAGATGAAAATCAGCTATATATTCATACTTCATTTCATCAAGCATACACACACACACACACACACACACACACACACACACACACACTTCGAGTTAATGAAGCTAAACATCTACAAAAATGTGAAAATAGATATTCAGTTCTTAATATTCAACCAAATGACTTACATCTCTTGGAGTGTTAATATAGAATGTATTTTTCCTATGCGTATGAGGTTGAAATAGTTTTCTTTCTTTTTTAAATAGATACGATTAATTATTAAAATAGAATAGAAACGTTTTTCTCATATCAGGAAACCAACATTAGCAAAAGGACGTATTCTTTGTAGAATATTTCGATATTTATTTAATTTAAAAAAAAAGCTTGATTTAACTGAACAGCATGTAATATTGGTGAATTTATTAAGAGTTATCCGAATTAAAATTTAGGACTAACTCATGATTAATACAGTCGATATGTCATGTACCCTACGATATTATCAGAACTTATAGTAGAACGATATTGTGGTTCATATAACAACTGCAAAGAACAGCACATCATATCTTACTGTTCGATAAAGTACCTTATAATACACATTTATATCCGTTACGTTTCCTTATTATAATACACGTTTATATCCGTTACCTTTCCTTATTATAATACACGTTTATATCCGTTACCTTTCCTTATTATAATACACATTTATATCCGTTACGTTTCCTTATTATAATACACATTTATATCCATTACGTTTCCTTATTATAATACACATTTATATCAGTTACGTTTCTTTATTATAATACACATTTATATCCTTTACGTTTCCTTATTATAATACACATTTATATCAGTTACGTTTCCTTATTATAATACACATTTATATCCATTACGTTTCCTTATTATAATACACATTTATATCCGTTACGTTTCCTTATTATAATACACATTTATATCCGTTACGTTTCCTTTATTATCGATATGGCTAAATGACTGAGAAAAATGTTAGGCTCAACTTGTTCCAGCTTCCATTACAGTAACATCATCATCAACAGCAACAACAGCTACAACAAAAACCAGTACCACTACTACTACAACAACAACTACCACTACTTTTGCTGTTACTATTACTACCATCGCTACTGCTACAACTTCTACTGCTACTGTTGGTGATACTATTAGTACTACTGCTGCTACGATCACTCACAATCATTAAAAGTAGCATTACTAAATTTACATGTGATATGTTTTTGAGAAGAGGAGCCTTGCATTCGTTTTTGACATTTGCACTTTCTTAAAGACTCCTGTGTAAGAATGATTGATGGGTTACGAATTTTCCATTAAATGATAAATGGAGTTGGATTGCACCTATATTTAATTTGCGTGTTGTAGAAATGTAATCAATAGACCCATTAGAGTCGGTTTACCATGAACAAATATTTATAATTAACAGGTCTGATGCAATTTTCTAAAATTTTACATCTTTAATAGTTGGCGCATGATACTATAGTGTTCCCTTTTTATAGCTCAAATATTTCAAATACTTTTCAGTTTCTGAAAGGGGAGGACAAAAAAGATGACACAGTGTTCCTTAAATTACTATTATTTTTTATTACACACACACACACACACACACACACACACACACACACACACACACACACACATATATATATATATATATATATATATATATATATATATATATATATATATATATATATATATATATTCATGTGGTACTTTTAAAAAAAAAGATTTGATCCGGAAATTTGAAATGACATGATAATATGGACTACATCCTCTTCTCGCATTAAATTCGTATGATATACTGAAATGATTAATTTTTCATTAATGATTGAACGTATGCATGCATCGACATTTATGTATCTATATATGGATTTTCGCACAGATTTATTTCTTTATTCCTGAACAAATAAACCCCATAAATATAATGCGGAGTTAAACTGAGTTATGGGGGGAGGAGGAAAGGAGAGAGGTGAGATGTTCATAGATATCTTTATACATGTATTGATCGCTTCATGTAGTATGTTGTTGCTTAATTGACATAGTGAGGTTTCGTAACCGAAATTTCTTTCTCTGATGTGAAGCTAATTAAAACTGGAGCCATATCTAAATTATTAATATTCCCATAAATTAAAAATCAAGGATTTTTCTAAAGTACTAAATAGTACTTCCTTCTTTAGACTGATTATTTCTTATAATATTTAAAAATTCCGTTTATTAACATTTTATCTTCTGTGCGATACAGCAAGTGTTGCAAGACAAGTTGCAACATCACAACTTCAAAACTATGTAATGGGCGAATATTTATTTTTTCTACATTACAAAATGGCCTGCCGTTTCAAAACATTGTAACGTAAGAAAAAACTCGTCAGTTATGAAATTTACGAAATAGGTCTGGTTATTTTAGGACCATGAAAAGGTCGCGAAATAACACTGGACTGGACACAACGCCATTTCATGACCAGTCAGAGCCTGCCAAACACTCAAATTCAGATGCTCAATTTTCTCTCACAATTACATTCCCAAAGTTTCCTGAAATAAATTAATTTTGATTTGTAGCATTATCAGACACAATAATCATAATTGGTAACCTTGCGAATCATTTGTATGCAAATCAGTTCGTTCTTAAATATCAGAAATAAGTGTCCACTTCTATTGAAGAGTTTTGCTATTACTGGTAGCTGGTCTCGAAATAGCATCCAACAAAATGACCAATATGCTGATATTTTGATTTAGAGTTTTAAACAAAATTAGTAAAATAACCTATGAAATAAATACAATAGTCCAGTACATATAAAATAATCGAAATATACACAGAATGCCGACTAGTAAACGAGTACTTTTTCCTGTGTATTTTTTCATATATTACACTGGGTTTGAATTATCCATTGCAAGCTTCTTTTTTTCACTCTTTGAATGCAATCGTTTTCAACACTTTATCGATTAATAAAACACTAAATTGAAACAAGAAATTCAAATTAAATTAGTTTTAATATTATAATATGGCAGAAAAAAGACAAAATTGACCGTATTATTATTGACTGATTGATATTATTGTTTTAATATGAATAATATATATTCTAATAATGTGGGAGGGTGACAGCGCGGGGGGGGGGGGGGTTAGCAAATAATCTAAAACTCACGCCTTTACCGACGACTGCTCTCTCATGTCACTCCACGTGTGTTCGAGTCTCTGGTTAAGCCTATGTGGGTTTATGAGAAAGTTTGCCAGTAGTTTTCCGTTGGTCGGTGGTTCTTGCTTCTTTCTTTTTCATTTTTTTCCCCGTTTTTTCTTTCTTTTTTTGCGTGTCAGTTACACTTGCCGTGTATCGTGTGCAAAACATGTTGGCAAACCTACAATAACAACAGCTATTAACGCCCACTGCGTCTGTTTTATTTATATAAAGCTTGTTAAACACGCGGATTTACTCAGCTTTGTTGCGTTTTACACTTGCATGATGTAACCACCACTAATAACAATGCATCGTGTATGCGATAGCTCGGTAGGTATATAAGATTATCCTTACATATCTGGTTGTTTACACATCCATCCATCAATCCATTCAAACATCCAGCTATGTATACAAGTAGTTATCCACATGTATTTACAAATGTGTGTACCTACCTGTCCAGTCAGACAGATAGAAGGAACAACAGACATATACCAATGGAAAGCCATTCACCTTCGACAAAGAAGTGAAAGTGATATTGTAAATTCGCTTACAACTCTACTATTTTTTTTGACTTCCGTGCTTGTTTCATCTGGTGACAAATGATCATGTTTTTGTTTATCATACATTATTTTGTAGTTCAAATCGTCGGATGTCTAATACGTGCATTTGTAATCATGTAGGAAGTGGGAAAAAAATAAGTATGACCGCTCTCCGCTCTTCAGTTACCGGTTGTTTAATCGCGTAGTGCGCGGTGTACACTATTCAAAGATCTAACTATAATTTTAGTTCTTGAGGACTGTCACATTTACTTAGTTATTTGAGAAGCCTTTATCGCATTAAACTCATAAATGAATATTCATGTACAAACACGTCACGTGTGCTGTATTACATACTCACAGTGACACGTCTTTGTTCCACAAAGAGTGGTTTGCGTGTCATCTTTCTCTACCAAACATGGCATGAATGAGAGAGAGAGAGAGAGATAGAGAGAGAGAGAGAGAGATAGAGAGAGAGAGAGAGAGAATGTACTATTACAACCTACATTTTCATAACCTCCTGCAGTTTGTGTCTCTATTCTTTCATTTATGCAATGATTATTTCCCATTTCTTTGCTTTCATGTTATCGGTAATCGATTCTCGTGGGTCGGTGGTTCTTCCCGGGGTTTTCCCGGGTTCTTCCTCCACCATTAATACTGGCCGCCATACATAGCCTATCGTGTGCTGAAAAATGGCGTTAAACCCAACAACAACAACAACAACAACATCGGTAATCGATGCTACTTTCTGTTCCTGCCTTTCATCTGATAGTTCCCTTCCATCAGTACAATCTTTCTTCAACTGAATCTTATCCGTTTCACCTCTTTCATTTCTCTTTCCTTTTCATTTCATCTCTTCGTTTGTTTAAATTTCTGCCTGCCATCATTGCAATTTTAAACGATTTTTTTGTGTTCCTTTTGCTTCAGATATGTTATTGTATTTCGTCACTATGTACTTTTTAATCAGAGATGATCACTGTCTTAAGCCCATACACCTAAATGGAAATTTAAATGTTTAGTTTGTTACTTTCTATCTTTTATATATCACTGCAGGCTTCAAAAGACAATTTACAGTCTTTTATTTAAACTCAAATTATCAATATTTACTTAAATAATAAATCCGCCAGAGAATTAAATAAATAAATACATAAATAAAGAAATTAAAAATCTGCTATCATCTAAGGTGATCACCTTTTACTTTACACTTATAAACAAAGCAACTTATTACTGAGTATTGAAAATTCATTAGGTATGACTTCTTGCGGTTAACACCAGTGAAATAAAATTTACAGAAGGCACAAAAGTGATTGAAGTATATGTGACAGTACGAGAAGTGATTATCAAAATAATAACTGCATGTCATGTTTTAGCAGCAGATAACAGCAATAAATCAGATATTAACGAGTAGTGGTCTTGTTTAATAGATATGTTGATGTGTCATATATCTGATTAAAATAAGTGTATATCAACATCACTCCATCGTATGAAAAATCATTGGTGAATATATTCTTTGGAAGCATGAGAAAACGAACGAATGAATGAATGAATGAATGAATGAATGAATGAATTTAGTTATATGATTGAACTAATCTGCAGGTGAATGAATATCAGAAAGACCAAAAGCTATTAAATGTAATTGCATATAATTTAGGTCCCATGGATGATATCGATTGTATGTGTAAAACTGCATATAATTTAGGTCCCATGGATGATATCGATTGTATGTGTAAAACTGCATATAATTTAGGTCCCATGGATACTATCGATTGTATGTGTAAAATTGCATATAATTTAGGTCCCATGGATGATATCGACTGTATGTGTAAAATTGCATATAATTTAGGTTCCATGGATGCTATCGATTCTGATCGAGGATAGGGATGAGCTTTTTGTTTTTGAAAGATTCCAAGGTGCGCACTCGCGCTATATAAATATTGGTGTTGCCGTTGCTGGCGGTGTTATTGTCTGATACCTCATCTCTTACATTAATAGTATCATATGCAGTTGACAGTAACGACACCAAGTCGAAATTGTAGTGTAGGATATGCAAAGGTTATCTTTACAGTGAATATGATCTCTCGAATGCTCCGATAGCAAATAGTAAATCTGAATTCATTATGAACATGCATTTATAAGAATGCTATATCGATATATAAAACATGACAAAGTATTTATTGAACATAACATCAAAATAAAACATTTCATCATATGACCTGTCAAATCTTGGAAGCTCTTTGGGATTACCCCAATTTATATTCCATGGTTCCACCAACGAATATTCTAAGAACTCTCTATCTTACGAGACACATCTTGCAAAAGATTCAATATACCCAATGTTACCAATCATTTACCTTTCGACATATATACAAAGACGATTTTTCGATATATGTATTAGCTATATTTAATAACCAGTTTGAAAATTTCGTCGCTATTCTCATGAATTAATGGTCTTATCAACAAGGGTTTTGCACGAAGCGACTTCATATGATATAGTTCGTCCTAAAAGAAGATGGGGCAGATCTGATTTTTAATATGATTGCCACAATGGATATCTTGAAAATCTCCTTATTGCTAATCCTCAGGAACGAAGTGTGATAGGAATATTGACAGGGGTTTTGCCAGAAGACTTCATGTGATATATACTTGTTCAAAGTATAAATGATGTCAATCAGTGACCATCTTGAAAATCTTGTCGCTATTTCTCCTGAATGGCTGATAATAACAGCATGAGATTTAACTGAAAGACTTCTGACGATGTCTATTTGGTTATGACTGAAAATGATTCGGATCCGACTTCTATCATGACCATCTTGAAAATTCTGTTTTCATTACTTTTCCTAGACGACTTGTCATATCAACATTCTTGTAATGTATAGTAGCTATTACCTGATCGAAATGGTGTCAGTCTGATCTCAAATATGGCCACAATGACATCCATCTTGAACATCTTGTTATCCTTGTTCTTCCGAAACTGAAAATCATATCCACGCTAGGTCTTCATAACAAGACGTCTTATGATGTCTTTTTGGTCTTAAATCAAACTGATGTCAAGCTGACATCCAGTCTGTTCATCAAACAACGAATCGTTATCGCTGACGAATATAAATAAATGATGGTTACAACACTCGGCAGATAAAAGAAGAAACGATCTTTCTTGTATTCTTCGAAATTCTTTTCTGCCTGTAGAGCACCATCCTTTCGGCTCCTCTTACTGTAATTAATAATTTACGTTATATAGAGGATACAACACTGGTAAGTACTTGTTTTTCAAGTCGATGATTCTGTATATGCTTTTACGTTAGATCTTATATTTTACGACTATTCGTTAGGCTTTAACAAGGTTTCAGTTATCGACATATGTCTCCTCATCGTGCATAGATGACTATGTACTTACCGATATGTATTTCAATTTCCATTATTTGTTGTATTTTCTTAATGATTATGTTATATATATATATATATATATATATATATATATATATATATATATATATATATATATATATATATATATATATATATATATATATTACAACATACTTTGTCTAGAATCAAGGTCATTGTCTACCTGACCAGGGAAATTTATTTGGTAAACAACATACTACATAGCTAAACTTTTCACTTCGAGGGTGGATTAAATATTCAGATCATTAATAATTTAAACATAGTTACCTGAATTTGAGTTAAATGATACAGTCTTGATTCTGATCTTGGAATCTTCTAGAATGAAAATTTCCAAGTGAGAGCATTTCCAAAAATAGGTATATAATGTTGTTTATCTAAAACTTATTTATTCTTGCCTTAATATCTTGATGTACAAAAAGTCTTATTGTTGTGTTCAGTTTGTTTTGCATTCTTTTTTCATTTGGGTGGATTTAATTAGTCAAATTATTATTAATTGGAATTACAGGGTTCTCTATAATCTTTTTGGACTAGAATTCAGACAAGGATATTTTTGGGCTATATTATTATGATACATCTAAAGGCTCCTAGCACATCGCTACAATGCAGGACACTGACAGATCAATACATTCAATACTGGAATGTATTTGGGATACCACAGGAATTCAATTGGAACGTTATATATTTGGACTTGTGATGTAACCTCTAGGACTACTTGGTGTTCGTCAGAGGTGGTGGTTGTGTGTGTGAGATCCTCTGTCCCTATAGTTCTTGGTTATCGTTATGTAAATTATGATTTTTCTCCGATTTAAAGCGGAATTCCGCTTTTCTCCTGACTTGAATCCGATTTTTCTTGATATAGTCCGTTTTATTTTTTATTATGTCCGATCCGGTTTTTTTTCCGGTTTTTAAACGGTCTGTTCGGTCCCATTCTGCAACGACCGCTGCATATATTAGTTAGCCCACGACTCTCGTAAAGAGTATTCTGATTGGTCAAAAGTTTAAATTCATCCAATGAATCTTCGTGTAAATGAAACTGATGGCAATGGAAAGAAGAAGCGTGCTTACATAAAATGGCGTACCGAGTTGTTGAGAGAGACCATGACACGAGAAGTTTAGATAAAGGTTTAAAAAATGTATGGAAATGGGATTGGCTGGAGCGAAATGTCGACGGAATATTAGTTGGTCAGTTTATAAGAAAACTGAACGCTAGAGGACTGGCATTTTGTGACCTCTGCAATAAAGGTATAAATTACGGAAGTCGTGGTTGAAAGAGTCTGGAATAGATGTAGCCCTCTGTCAGAATATGGGCATTTTGTGACATCTGCAATAAAGATATAAATTACGGAAGTCGTGGTTGGAAAAGTCTGGAACAGATGTAGCCCTCTGTCAGAATATGTGCACTGCCTGTCGCCAACACAAGCTGGGGCTTGAAAGGAAAAAGGCTCTCGTTGAGAAGGAAAAAAACTTAAAACGATTGCACACTGAGCCAACAAAATCATTGTTGACAAAAAAGGAAGGCTTAAGAAATCTTTGATAAAGCCGCAAAAATAGCTCGACTGGCATATCAACAGGTTTTGTCCAGTGGACAAAAAGACAAGTGAATATGTGGGATTATTTGTATATAGGTGATGTACTTGGGTGTTTATTTTACAGATTTGTTATAAAAAGAGAGAAGTGTAATATGTTGGCAGCAAAAAATACCTAATTATTGACTTAATTACGATGTGAACACTGACATGCACTTGAAATAACTTAAGCACCAATAGTATTGGAGAAAAAATCATGTGACAATAAAGTTTATTGATTGTGAAATTATTCAAGTTGAATATTTTTGGTAAGTTTGTTAGTTTTTCAAATGATTATTTTGTTATATAATATGATCATAAGTTGCACTCGTAGCAGCTTTTCATGAGTGTAAAATGCATTTTGGCCGATGGCATTCGGCCCCCTGGACCCCCGGATCGGGGGCACTGCCCCTCGAAACCCCGTTGGGGGAGGACCCCCAAAAACACCTTTAAGATTGTCAGCTTCTTTATGAAAGACCAAAATCATGTCAGATTATGGATGATCAACGACGGTGTTATTGCCCGGATCGAGTAAACAATGAAATAAAATATGAAATTCATGAATGGAATAACAGAGATCTGAGCAGAGGTATAGAATATAACACAGTAAAACATAACAATTTAATCAATTACAAGAACAAAATGAAACAGATACTCACATCCGACCATCATAAACTAATGTTTAGTTGTTATTGGGGGTGGGTGTGTTTTGACATAATTAGTGTTCTTAGATAACTCATCATACCCCATTATGGCTGTAAATTAGTAGTCAGTCGGCACATGTTCCAAATGCTAATATCATCGATTATCGACTGAAAAAAAATCCTAACTTAATTATGCAAACGAATTTATGGACTTCACTTATGGTCCTATATACGTTACTTTGCTAATTAGTGACTCATTTACCTACATATTCCAGACAAAGAAAAATCAATTCTTAGCATACATGACACAAATCATTTAAGATGCACATTTCGCAATTCGCATCCGAAGAAACCCATGCAATTCGTACGATACGTGATTTCTATTACATTACAAAACCACCAAATCCAAAATATTTAAGATCAATGAAATACTGTATGACATTCTTGCAATGCAGTAATCATAACATTCCAGACCATTAACACACGATTATTTTCTGAACTCAAGGAAAAATTGAAGTATGAATTTAAAATAAACAAATTCAACAAATAATTACAAATAATTACAGACTTACATCAACGAACATACTATACGCTACTCAGACAATACTGTTGTTCCATCCTGAGCACTCACTCGTTTATCATAAGGGAATTCCTTATGTCCCTTCCCGGTACTGATTCTTACATATTTCCAGACCCTATTCCCTTGGACAATTTATTTAACGAGAAGATTACTTTTTACTGATCTCGGAACCAGCTCCTCTTTTCGGCAGAAAAAAAACCGGATTGACTAATATTACGAAGGAGCTTACTTTAAAACCTGGAATTTCCTTATGTCCCTTCCCTGGTACTGATTCTTACATATTTCCAGGCCCTATTCCCTTGGACAATTTATTTAACGAGAAGATTACTTTTTACTGATCTCGGAACCAGCTCCTCTTTTCAGCAGAAAAAAACCGGATTGACTAATATTACGAAGGAGCTTACTTTAAAACCTGGAATTTCGTATGGGAAATACATCACATCGTTTAACGTACCCAATCAGGATTATTTTCTCTTACTGGCAAAAGTTTATCAATCCAGTTAAAATAATCCTCTCTACTAGTCTGCCTTTATTAATACCCTTTCAGGAAAATATCATTTTATGACACCTTTTTCAAATGGCCGAATTTTCCCACTTTTTGTGTGCTCTGGTTGTTTCAACCATGTTATTCCCTTCACCTAACCCTAACTTGATACAACTGTCAGACCGTTGTCGAACGAACTCTAATTAAGATTCATTTCATGTCCTAAACAGAACAGATCTCTTCCGTCGCTGCTATAAGTGAAAATTAATGGCTACGTGTCACGCTGACCACGACAGCATGTACTGCGAAATTTATAAAAGTTGCGCCATTAGTTTTTAATTTACAATCCTGTAATTTTTTTAAATTTCTCTTTTATATTCTACATAAATAAATTATTTGTTGAACTTTGCAATACTTGCTGGTTTTCGCTCATTTATGTTACTTAGTTTAAGACCACAGAGTCGTAACACTACTCAATACGTTTGTATTTTCTTCTGACATTTCCTTTGCTAATATTGAAAACATCAATGCATTTCAATCGGGAAATTCATGCAGATGTTTGAAACTGCCAATATGTTAAACGTTTCATAAATTTTCGTTGCAGGAAAGACAAATGTTTTATCACCAGTCATTCGCCTATTTGAAAATCTCTGTTTCACACTTAATTATTGTGACATGATTATAATCATCGGTTTCACGGAGCCTGGGGAATGCAATATGTCTAGTCATACTTTATGAAATGACGCAATATGATGGACAAGGAGACCGTAGCCGCTTTCGCTACAGAACTTTGCTATGTTTCTGCAGATTTATTACTGGTAAATTCCAGACAACTGTTTCAGGGCGCAAAATCGCTTCCTTGGTGGTTGTTCATGGCTAACGTGCTAATACTCATTCAGTGCCCAAATTCTAAAGCCCGGGCTTATAATTGACACCCATTCACGAGTGTTTAGAGTCTTTACTTCAAACGCTTTACCAGCCTAACACTGTGCGACCAAATATTGAATGGATGACAATTGCTTGCCTGTCATACATTTTAACGCGCCAGGCACTAATTGTTAGCACAATTTCAAATTTAACTGTAACAGGAACAATACTGATAAACATTCAAAATCTGATTGAGTGGGATACATTGGAAAATTGGGAATATATCTGAGTGTATTTTAAACATGTTGCTAAATGTACGTCATGTTTACCAAGAAGAGAGAGAGAGAGAGAGAGAGAGAGAGAGAGAGAGAGAGAGTTCATTCATTTGCATGGAAACTTGAAAAACGATCTATACAAAGAAATAAAAATGTCCCCCATTATTAAAAATATTTCACGAACTACTATTAAATCATTTTTTAAAATATCATCAATTTGATAATAATGCATTAAATCCACATTTAGTTATTCATTATATCCACTAATTAATAAAATCTAAGTTCGCCATGAAAAGAGACCAAACCATATAGGCCGAAGTTTTTTAACCCTATTTTGTCGATTTTGACCTAAAAGGAGAAGAAGAAAGAGTAATTAAAATAACATACTACTGAACTCTTTTGAAAGGCACCAAAGACTTATTTTGGGGAAATGACCCTAATTGTTGCCGGTTGAATGATTATGCGTGTAATACGCTCAAATTGCCCGCGGAATACTGTCAAACCACACAGTTAAATATTTGTCACATACATTTTGCCAATTTTCTGATTACAGTGCATGTGTTCAAGAAAACATTTAGGCCAATACTCTATATATGAACTTCGAAAAGTCAATTACTTGTGATAAATACCATGCGGGCTTTACAATTAATTCAATACTTACCGATTATTGTAAGCAGTAATATAACATTAGTCCGTCGTTTCATCAGATGTCTCTATTAATATTGAAAAGAAATGCATGCAACGACTTGTTAAGACATGGAAAGAATATTGTCATAGTTTCCTGGAAGTTTATTTGCTACTTATTTACAATATCGACAATCGTTTGTCTAAATTACTCTGGGTACTATCGTCAGATAGGTAATTCGTTCCAATTTGTTGTACATACTCTTTCAATATTCCAAATCCACATATAACTTCCCGAAATCATTGGGGTTTTATCCAATGGTAATCATATTAACGAAATGTGTATGTGCTATCAGCCCCCTTCCACCCGATACCGAAGCAAAAAGATCTTATTAGGGTTGCATGTGTCCTAAAAGGAGAAATCAAAGAAAAGAAGATTAAACAAGTAATAATAATAATGAGAAAAACAAAGAGAAACCACCTCTCTGAAAACAGTTTAGTTTTAATGAAGGCACCAAGTATGAAGAACATGAGTCATGTGATAAGGATTCCATAATCCGAATCTCACAGATTGACGCTGGTTTATTTTATCGCATTATAAATTAGCGTATGGAAACTGATTTTCTTTGACCATCTTTGGAAATAATAGAAGATAAAAATTTCCTATGAAATAATATTTCCTTTAGTAATTTTCTAGAGACTTGAGGCTTCTTAAGCTAGAAATAAACCTGAAATTGGTGCTGCAATTAAGAAATAAGTTTAAAAAAGGACCAGAAACTAAATATGGAAGCTGGTAAATATAATTTTGGTTTGATGCAGACCAATACAAACTTGACCGTTTCAAGAAAATCAGTATTAGTATTATGTGAGATTTAGATTTCGCAATTTAACAAGTTGTGAGCCATTGCTCACTGGGACAGATTTGTTGTCAGAGTATGAAATTTGACTTAACAGTGCTGATGAAAACGAAAAGAGTTTAGAATTTCTGATCTGATGACATTGATAATGTTAGTAGGGATATTCATATTCCGCAGCTAGGATGTAAACCGGGTTTGTGAGAAAAGAAAATAATTAAAACGAAACAATTTTGATTATTGCATGAAAATGTTCGATTTTGATAACATTAGTGGGCATATTGATATGTTTGCAAAAGGACATGTAGCAAAACTTTACCTTATGTTCATGCTTTGAAACATATGTAATATAGACTATGGCATAACTCCTCATCCTACTACTACTACTACTACTACTACTACAAATGATGATGATGATGATGGAATTATAGTGGCCTAGGTAGCATAGTGGGTAATTCGTTCGCTTGGCATCTCTGTGGTCTCGGGTTATAATCCTGGTTATATCGAAGAAAGATGCTCCTCCGATTTCGTCGAATTTTTAACAGAAACAACTGCCAAATAACGATATAGAACTTTGTTACGTTAAAACAACTCTCATAGATATAGAGTTAAGATTCATGAATATATTACTCTCGAGTCTTAACCATGACAAATTCAAACCACCTATAATAAGAGTAATATATGGACTAATAAACGCAAATTAGTCTGTGAACAGTCAATATGAAATGTCTAAAATCAGGAGTCTATATGATATATATCAATGAAACTATTTTTGTTAAGTTTATATATAATTTACAAAGAATACAAAACTGACTATAAAAAATGACCCAATAAATCTAGTAATAACAATTGGATCGGATTCACACCAAGGGTAATTTAAAACAATATCGTTAGTAAAATGTATGCTAAACTTAACGAAAACTATGAAAATGTTATTTACAGACCCGATCGACTTTACAAGTCGTGACAGTCAAACTTTGATGTACATTAAGGGGCATATTTGATGACATAATTAATTGAAGTTATTTTCTTGCTTACCCTATAGTTCTGAAGCAATTGTAAAACACACGGCGTACTTATCATAAATAATTGACCTTCTGAAGACTGTAGACTGTAGTGTCCCGTGGTCTGCAATTTCACTTGAAAGCACAAGGCTTGATGCCAAATGTATATACCTTTGGCGAGCATTTAGACACATGATTATATATATATATATATATATATATATATATATATATATATATATATATATATATATATATATATATATATATATATGACCGCTCCGATGGTCTAGTGGTTAGAGCGTCCGCCTCGGATGCGGGAGTTTGCGGGTTCTAACCCCGGTCGAGTCATACCAAAGACTTATAAAACTGGTACTAACAGCTACCTCGCTAGGCGCTCATCATTAAGAGGTTAGTATTAGGCCTGGTCGGCCTGGTGTCATGGTAATGTGTCTGGATGGGACATCATGCCACATGTCTACGGCATGATGCCCCAGTGCTAGATATCACTATAAACTGTCACACTGTAGACATAGTAGCGATATGACTAAAAAAAAAATTTAAGCTACGTTCAAAATCCAGATCACACAGAAAATGAGAGAGAGACATATATATGTTCTCTGTTTGTGTGTGTGTGTATTTACGTTCATTTCTCCATTCTACGCATGACTAAGTGTTCGTAATTCAAGAGTCAACACCACAAGTTAGTAACTAGTTTCAATTGTATGAAATGGGTTTCTGTACACTATGGTATACAGTGTAGAAAGCAATACGTGATGGAAGGTAACTTTCTTTCGTACATCTCTCTATTCTTGTTTGTTGTTGTTGGTGCTGTTGTTGAAGGGTTTAACGCCATTTTTCAGCACAAGTTAGGCTATACATGGCGGTCAGTATCAGTGGTGGAGGAAGAACCCGGAAAACCCCGGAAAAGAACCACCGACATACGAAAAGCTACTGGCAAGCTTTCTTACGTACACACATTGTATTCTTGTTTGTACATACATACATACATACATACATACATACATACATGCATACAAAGTGTTCTTATTTTTTATCTCCATTATACGCATGTGTAATTTGTACTTGAAAGGTTTTCATTTTGAAATCAATATTTTGATTTTTCAATATGACGTCATGTGATAATCAACTCGATGTAACCCATATATCACTCTTATCTGTCACAAGGTGCAATATGTATGTCTAGACTGATTCTCTGTGTTATTGTCTTTACTAATGAGGAAACCTCTGAATCATGGAACCAAAAGGTTGATAATACACATATGATGTTTGGAAGAGTAATGTTTGGGGTAGTTTCTTTGGAATGTCCGTGTTTTCTCTTTTATTTGTGGTTACCTTAGCGGCAAACGATACTTCCGGTCCATATAACTCAGATGAAATGATCAGGCACCAATTTCAACAGCATAATTTTTAAAGATGCGTGAAGACTTGAAATTTTTAATTCATCGAATCTAAGTCTTTCTTCACTGTCATTCAATTCTGGATGAATTTCACAAACAGAACTTAAGTTTGCATTTAAATTCAAGCCTAGAAGCCAGCGATCACATTGGTTTAAATAAACTGATCAATAAAATGTCTTAATTACAGACTTAAACTACTTTATCTGACGGTGACATCTTTAATGGTTGGCTAAAGTTTATGTTTGACTTTAATCCAACCAATCACATATCTCGTGTCAAGAGTTAATTTAAAAATGTACTTGGTAACTTTGGGCGAGAATCTTTTAGTCTTAAGTTTAAGCCTAGGTTCAAGTTTCGTTGGCGAAATTGGGGCCAGATTGACAAATATTAATGATCTGGAACTTTCCTGTTACATCTACCTAATGTATGTGCTTGCCTTCACAAGAATGCAAATTTTTAAAGGCTTTTACTAAGCTCTGCCTTTCCGCCTAAACTTGAACAGTAACAGATTCAGAAGCTTTCACTAATCCATCTTGTCTTTTCCCAGATACACTTGTAATCCCTTACAGTTACATAGATAATAACTTGCACATTATTTTCACATTATTTTAAGCTTCTGATTCCAGGTCTAGTGGCTAACATGCCCGCACGGACTGCCAGCTACAAATATATATGGCACGCATTTATTTTCACTGGGTGCCGTTTAGTCCATTAAACGCCTCGTTATCCATATTCGAGATCAATTTCAAGATCCCACTTTATCTAGTGATTGACTATCTTGAGCAAGTAGCGGAAGAAATATTTATATCGACTAAATCTATTGAATACAATCACATCCTATAGCATTTATCTAACTTACTTGATGCAGTCATTATATAGACTCTAGAGCAAGTAGTGGAAGAAATATGTATAGGGCTAATTCGGTTGTAGAGCAGTGAATAAATTCCCAGCAAAATACATTTAACTAGCGATCAGCTGCCGTGGCTCAGAAGGGAATGGGTTCGATTCCTACCAACGGTTCGAGTAGAATAGGCTATCTTGGCGTGTACATGAGCAGGGCGATTTGGTACATTTACCTTTGTGCAATATAAACTTCAATGTGTTTATGTCCTTAAATCAAGGAACCAGATCTGTGTATCTGTATCAGTGAACCTAGTGTGTACCTATCAACCTATGTATCTATGTCTACCCGTTTCAATTACCTACCGGCATAAATAGTTGTGAATGTATGTATTTACCCATTGCGATGCAGTAAGTTTTGTATAGGCATTTTGTAATACCCCATACACAAGAAAACCCTTCAAACCAAAATCCACGAATATATACATACATACATACATACATACATACATACATACATACACACACACACAGATATATATATATATATATATATATATATATATATATATATATATATATATATATATATATATATATATATATATATATATATATATATATATATATCTTTATTGTTGGCCAAACTAGGATTGTAAACACGATTGAAACAAATTAGTTTCCTTCATTTACTGGAATGCTGGCCTTCTTTATGTCTGAAATTTTCTCGGTATGTTTATTCATGCATTCTATTCTTTCTATTTCGTATAGTATCAATTACTACTCGAATGCACATAAATTCATTTTTCATTTCTCCAGGAGCGAGTCCCAATTCTTTGAGTTCAAGTTGAAAAAAGTGGATAATATGGCACGATGTACTTGCTCTATGGTATAATATACTTGTTATAAATTAGTTCACTGACAAAGAATGCTTAGAATGCACTCATTTTAGAAAATGTAATTATAACAGGCGAAAATAGACGGGTAGCTAGCTGATAATTTAGTAAGCACCACGTGTCACAACGAGAGCAAACACTTTTGATCTTTGAAGCAAAATAATTATTCAGTCAAATATATGTCACTCTCGGGAAGATGGTAACACCCGAAATAGCGGATGACGTGTGATCCTTTTATGTGCCAGATGACTTTATTAGCATGCAACTGACAAACGAGTGTGAATTTTACACCAAGGCATGTTTGATATCGGACATTTAAAATAACGTTGTTTCCACATCTATGCACCATACTAGTTCTAAACGATAGCCGTGTACATACGAACCTAAACTGACAAAGTTCAACAAAGCTACGACAAAAAAAAATGTCTCTCCAACTGTAAGTTAGTGTTAAGTTATGAAATGTGTCTCCCATACCATCAGTTATTGTTAAATTACAAAATGTTTTGCCCAACTGTAAGTTAGTGTTAAGTTACAAACAGTGTCTTTCCAACTTGGAGAAAAAGGGCATGCTTGAATTAAGCTTATGAATGGAGAAAAGCCAATGCAACTGTTCTTCTTTATCTTAGAAAATAAGAACTTATATGTTTGTAAAAGAAACATGAAAGTCCCTATGATGTAAAATTAACTATTCTTACTAGAATGCGTTGAACAACTATTTATCAGTTTATCTTGTACCGAGTCAACTGTTCTTTTTACATTCTTTTGTTTGGTACTTTTCATAACAATCAGTATGTAACATAGTGTAGCGTATGTAATCTTGGTTCAAGTCAGGCTTATCATTTGCCCGATGTCATCTGTGACGTAACCGCTCCGGTGGCCTAAGTGGCAAGAGCGTTCACCTCTCATGCGGTAGGTCGCGGGTTCGATTCCCGGCCGAAGACCAAAGACTTTTAAAAAAGGAACTTGTAGCGGCCTGTTTTGCGCTGAGCATTAAGAGGTTAGTGTTAGGAGTGGTCGGTCAATTTATCTGCGGCATGATGATCTAGTGCTATACATCACTGTTGATATCGTAGCAATATGACTCAAACTACTAAAGCTACGTTAAAAATAGAAAACACGTACAAATGTTGCGTCATGTGGTGTTACTACACACACACACACACACACACACATATATATATATATATATATATATATATATATATATATATATATATATATATATATATATATATGCAACTATTATTCTTTATCTTAGAAAATAAGAACTTATTTGTGTGTGGTTGTACTAATAGTATTTAAACAGTATTCAGTTGTATTTAAGCAGTGCAAATATGTGTTGGTGGGTGTGCGTGTGTGAGTGGTTATACTAATAGTATTTAAACAGTAGTGCAAATATGGAAACTGTATAAAGTTGTTGTATTCAGGTACGTTAACCATTGATAAGCGTATATAGAACAACCTTAGACGTCTTTCACCATGTTCATCAGTAAAAGATTATTTACCGAGGTTAACAAATATTCGAAAATTAAATCAATAGACCCAATATGTTTTATATATTTGTTTATCTAATTATTCCTTCCTATGTTTTGCATTACACGAGTCTTCATATTCGTTCTTGATTTTCTTATCTCACCAAAAAATGCCATTCCAGAAAAATACTCAACGTCTTTGCAAATTGCAATATGAGAAGACTATATCCTTTATTTTTGTAGTTCTATTATTATATGCAAAGAAAGGAAATCTAAATTTTGATGTTATGTTCTTGCCGTATTATCGGGTTGCATGTACTATTTCGATGTAATTAATATCGAATACAACATGCAATACAAAATGTAAGATAACAAAAGAAAGTTGCAATTGTCTATTTATATGACTCTTTCAACAATTCTCATTATAAGTTGCTCAAAATACTAATGCGTAAGAAACTATTTGATTTTTTAAATACTTGTATTACATTCGGTATCTAAATAAGCTCTGGATAAACAACAACGAAGGATCAATTATTAGTCACTCAAAATAATATTGACATGGGATAATTTAATATATATGACTTTGAAGGAAACATGATATTGTAATTTATAGATGAATAAATTACAGCGGAAATAATGTCAACTTTGCTTTCCCTCACCTCACTGTGACACACATACACGCTGCTTTGCTTTCAGTATGATAGTATTATAATAACTTAGAGTTGTGGGAAATAACTCTTAATGGAGAGAGAAATTGCCATACTTATTTCCTGTCAAATTATTACATTTGTCTATGCATGAACCGACAAACGGACATATTGAAGTTTTTATATTTCATTTTTTATCAATTAAAATATATCTCTGAAAATTAGTTTTTGCATACTCTCCATTGGAATCGTTTTGCTGATACATTTTGATTTTAATGACCAATATATTTTTCATTAAGATATTATTTAAATATAAAAAATCATCTGCCAGCTCGTAAAATAGGCGATTGAAATTTGGTTACTTGACCAATATTGACTCATTTTATTTAGTGAGTATTAAACTTTATGATGATGATGATGATGGTGATGATGATAATGATGATGATGATGACGATTTTTATTATTATTATCATTATTGTTATTATTATTATATGATGAAAATATGTTCGAATACTAGCAGGATTTTTTAAACAAATGTTGCAGAAGAGTTGATTAATGAATAAAAAGATGGATGGATGGGTAAATGAACGAGTATGGATAATACTGGCTAGATACTTTTATATGCACTTTCCCGCCATGAGTTTGCATTATTATCAATTATTTGTCTGGAAACGCAAATGCATGTGTCGTATATATATATATATATATATATATATATATATATATATATATATATAATATATATATATATATATACACACACACACACACACACACACACACACACACACACACACAGTCGGAAGCGAACAATGGGGATGAGGAAAAAAATTGGTGAGTGAGTAGATGATAAGGTATAAATAATGTACAAATTAATTTTATATTTCTTTTAGAATGGTAATGGCAAAATATATTTTTCTTTAGGAAGTCATATTTCTTTCTCCTCAAGCTTAATGTGTTATCGTTGGCGTAATTATTGATGATAATATATTGATTGTTATGAATTATCATTGATGTAAATCTTAATAATTTTATGTTGATAATTGCGCAATATCGTTGGTGTAGTCATGATAATTTTGTACTGATTATTATCGATTATCCTTGGTTTAGTAATTTTAATATTATCTGATGATTATTATTGCTGATGCAATCTAAATAATTTTTTTTTATTGATGAGTATGGATCATCGTTGCTGAAATCTTAATGATTTAAAATTGATTGATATTGATTATCGTTGATGTAATCTTGATTATTTTATATTAATGATTATGGATTATCATTTATGTAACCTTGGAAATTTTAAATTGACGATAATTGATTATTGTTGGTGTAATCTGGATGATTATATATGGATGTTTATGCATTATTTAAAACACTTTGCTGAACAGTTGCACGTGTGATTATTATTATTATTATTATTATTATTATTTAATCATTGCCTTGGTGTGTATAATGATCGCACGTATCACCTTATATATATATATATATATATATATATATATATATATATATATATATATATATATATATATATATATATATATATACCGTTACTTTAAACTGTCATCTAACTAGTTGAAAATGAATCTTTACAAAATCTTTCAAAACTCTTTGCATATATTACATCATTTAATTTAAGAAGTAAAATAGGGAGTAATTTGCACTATATTTATAGACCAACAGATCCCTTCTGGGAATCAATGTTGAATTTAATTCGGTTAAATTTTATATCAACATTTGTAGCCACTTTGGTATATCGGATTAAACTATATACAACACACATATTGCGTTTGCATGTACTTGGCTTAGCGATGATTTTGTGGAAGAACGTTAATAATGTTTAAATATGAGGCGCGTGTGTGTGTGTGTGTGTGTGTGTGTGTGTGTGTGTGTGTGTGTGATTTGGATTTTTAAAGTAGCGTTAACAATTTTTCTGCAGAGTGGCAGTTAATAGTGATCTCTAACACCGGGACATCATGCCACAGACATGTAGCTTCATGTCCTACCGAGTCACATTATCCTGGCACCAGGCCGACCAGTCCTAACATTAACCTCTTAATGCTGAGCGCCAAGCGATGCAGCTGTTAGTACCATTTTATAAGTCTTTTTTATAACTCGGTCGGGGTTCGAACCCTTGACCCCCCTCATCCGTGGCAGACACTCTTACCACTTTCTTTTCTATAACTCGGTCAGGGTTCGAACCCTTGACCCCCCCTCATCCGTGGCAGACACTCTTACCACTTAGGTCACCCGATCGTTCTTATCGGGCATGTTATATTACGAATAGTTTTTAATTTTATGACTAGAATTTACATTGCAATATCTCAGGATTATGGAGATTAATGGATAATATGTAAAAAATAATATACCAAAGTATGAGAAAGAGAATTTACAAGTGTGGCATTACATGGCTAGATGTAAAGTTTGAAGGACTATACAGCCAACGTGCTTTACTCCTGGTTTACCATCCACAAAATTTCGTGGGTAGATTTTCTGGCTCACCATCCAAAAATATTTATTAACCAGAACTAAACTTTCTTTCTAGTAAGTAGATTATACGTGGCATTAAGCTTTCTTCTTGAGCATAAGAGAGCACGAGTAACAGTGCCTAACTCAATTCAGAATACATTATTACCAATATATAAACAATATCATTACTAATCACAGCAAATATGGGCGATGCTTTACATAAATACTTCAGGAAATTAGATTTAAAGAAAAACATATTAACAAGCAACTTTTGCTGTTTTGTCCAACAATAATATTTAGCACATTAAGCTGGTTAATTAGAGCCAAACTGGTAAAATCAGTATATAGATGTCACATATTTTCACATGAGAAAACTTTTTCTGAATGCTTAATGCCGTTTTCTGATGCTCCGTCTTCTAATCCAGGAATGTAAGCATCATTGATCTTTAAAGAATATTCATCCTCATAAATGTAAATTTCAAAAACCTTTATGACTTATGCAAAAACAATGTGGACTTTTTTGTTTGCACAAGATAGCAACGGAATGAATATCTGGCGCAATTTACTTTTTAAAGTAGATTGCATAAAAATTGAACATATTTTTATTTGTTCCAGGGTATTCTTTTCGTTTTTAGTCATGTGTGTCCCCAAAATACATCATTTAGTATAATTCAAAGAACAAGCTGGTTAATCAAGGCATAATGAAAATGGCATAACTAGGCAATAGAGTCAAACACTTTTCAAGCATATAGTCCGCTTCTTTCACAACCACTGATACCAAGCAATGATGATAATGTTTTTGTACTTAACCTACGCAAAACGTGTTATCAACATAGTGCATACATTTTAAAGATTTATAACTGAATGAATAACTACTGTTACCACTATCTCCACTGTTACCACCTGCTTCTCCGGAGCGTTTTATAACATTTGCTATGGTTTGACCAATAATTGCTGTTATCTTACTAATTACTGCAAACATAGGAGCAATTGCTTTACATTTGTGTTGGAAACCTTCCTCTTAATGGGAACCTTTATTTAACTTTGAGATTTATGTGGTTGATATTTTCTTAAAAGTTATTTCCTTACCCTTTTAATCGTATAAGTATTTTAACTCTTTTGCTTTTAGTACTAGGTACTTTTGCTCTAGATGCATTGATTGAACTATATTAATGAAGGGAACAAAGAATAAAAAAAATCAGTGTTAAAATATGTTTTATGCTTCAGATGTTCATTTGAAATTCGGTTCTTGTCATTTGTTATCATCTCTTTTCCAGCCTATTGACTTTAGAAAAAAACTTCCCACAGTTTGTCTAGTTACTATTGTTACATTTTAAAGTTTTTTGTATAAATGAGATTTCGTTAGTTTATATTGAACTTTATTTTTGGCCTAGTTTGTTCTTTGTATTTATGAGACGAAGCTTCTTTTGCAGGAGTTGAAGCTGTGAAGCATTCCTTTTTGAAAACTTAGACTTGTTTATTAAATAAAGTCTTCACCGTTAAGTTGACCAGAATCTTCAAAATTCAAATCCATAAAATCTGCCATTTTACACTATGTAACTGGGTCAAAAGGCACTTGGGAAAGAATTTAGTTTCTTTAAGGATTATATAAAAGTAAAAGTGAAACTGGATAAGACACTAAGGACAAGGCCTAGAAAAACATTATAAGAAAGATTTAAAATTTAGTTTAGGGAAATGACACATACAAGAAAATAACTGACAAACACTTAACTGGCATAAGTTTCAAAATGTTAGAGGTTTTGTAAATGTTAGAACTGCTAAAATATCACATTTATTATCATATTTAATAATATTAGGTCAGACGTCTATAATTAGTACATTTCGTCTACTTGCAAAATTAAATTAATTGCAGACCGAACTGAAAGATGATTAATTAACAAGAAATATCGAAGTTGGATACTTTACCTGATTTTAACCCTTTAGAATGAGATTGCATATTTCACCTTAAGTGCAGAGTTGATAATTTCTAAATACACTAATTTAATACATACAAATCACCAGGGAAAAAACACAAAATAATGAATAAAAATCACAAACAAAGAAAAACAAAGTTGTGCATGATGAACCAGGAACTTTAGAAATGACAATTATGCAGAGTGAGCCAGAATATTATAAACAAAACAAAACAAACCAAGACAAGACAACCCAAGAAAAACAAACAAACATTATGAAGAGTGAGCCAGGCTATTTTCATACAAACCTTTATGTATGGTGAACAGAAAAGTTTCACAAATTATATTGGTTGGGGTCATGGTGTTCATGGCCATTTTCATAATTTTTTTCGTGATGTGGTAGAGTGCTTTTTTTAAAGCCTAAACTATCCAGAATAAAAATGATATGTCGCAGGGTATAGGTTTTGTAAATCACTAACGTCTTTCTTAACATGTGCACGTATATTATTCTCAAAGTGGTCGTTGATTGTAAGGAAATGAACAACATGAATCATTCGATGTAACACGGAATAAAGTGGCCGACGTCTAGTATCTTTCGTTTGATAGGTTTCTGTCTTATCTAATTACTTGGTAGAATTACTTCGTAGATGCACGTTAAGAACATAGATTCGAAGGTAGGTGAACGACACGCATCGGTCTTTTATCAGTAAAAGTATTTTTAAAAAATAAAAGATGGATCTTACTCCGTTTTCATCCGAAGTTTTATAATAGATGCAGATATTAAAATTTCACTGTTCATTTGAAGCGGTGATTTATTTAGTACTTTGTTATTTTAAAAATGGTACTAGAACACTGCGTATTTGTATAACAATAAATATTTATCAATAACATCTAAACATGTATTATATAGGTATCGTGGTGGTCATGAATTTCTTTTCATGGTGGGTGGACCGTTGTATTTTGTTATTTATTTTTGTTGTGTTTATAATACAAAGAATAAAAATGGGAGGAGGGAGGGTAATCAGTGACATATGTTTATTATACTACTAAAATATTTCCTAACAGTTACAAACAAATTATTCAAGTCTGGGCGCTGGCTGTTACAAAATGATCCAACATTAATCAATAAACGTAAAACTCGACAATGAATATGTTTCGTTTAAAATTTATTTTTCCTTCTTTTCCTTCCTATTTGTTTGGTCGGGTGGCCTAAGTGGTAAGTCGCTGGTTGGAACCCCCGCCGACCATACCAAAAATAGTACAAACAGCTGCCTCGCTAGGCGGTCGGAATTAAGTTAGTGTTAGGACTGGTCGGCCTTGTGTCAGGATAATGCGTCTGCGGCATGATGTCCCAGTGCTAGACATCACGATAGACTGCCACATGACATACATTGTAGCGATATGACTGAAAAATTGATAAAGCTCCGTTAAAAATCCAAACATACAGAGAAAGAGACTCTTTAATTAGTTGCTACATATGTTTGATGATTGAGACGCGGCAGGTGAAACGAAACGCAAATGTCTTTTAGGGAAACATGTATTTCTTATAAAATAGGAATATTATTCAAATTTTCATCCATAATTTTGCAATTACGTCATTCAGCCAATCTGGATCATTACGTTACGTCATTCAGCCAATCTGAATCATTACGTTACGTCATTCAGCCAATCTGAATCATTTCGTTACGTCGTTCAGCCAGTCAGATGCATATATTAAGGTTCTACTGTACATTCAAGGCGGTGATTTATTCGCTATATATCCTTTACAATAGTTTGATTTAGTTTTCAAAATTGTTACTAGAACACCATTGCTGTTAAAGTATAAAACATAATTTTACCAATAGCATATATTTCCAGGATTTTCAGATAGCTGTTTGACAATACCATTGGATAAATATTTGCTAGACGAACTATTAGACTTGAGTAAATCGAATGTTTTTGCCTGCCAAACGGTGATCTAGAAAGTATGCAAAACATTATTTTTAATAGTCTTTTACGTGATTAGCGACACCATTTCTCCCCAATTAGTCTGAGAAAATAAGGTGGCATGAAAACTAAAATTGCATTGCCTAACATGGTATGTTTCCTCATGATCATTAGATTTCCTAGCCCTTCAGAGACCGAGTTAGAATCGTTGCTTGCAATGTCACCTGCTTTATCTCAAACCATCGCTCCACTACTAAAAGCAGCAGGGGCCCCGAGTGGCCGAGTGGTCTAAAGCGCTCTCCGTTACGGCTCATTGCCATCTCATCGCTGTCTGCATGGGTTCGAGTCTCGAGTTCGGACAATGTGGGTATGTGAGAAAGCTTGCCAGTAGCTTGTCGTGGGTCGGTGGTTCTTACCGGGATTTTCCCCATATTCTTCCTCCACCATTTATACTGGCCGTCATGTATAGCCTATCCTGTGCTGAATAATGGCATTGAACTCTACAAAAACAACAACAACTAAAAGCTGTAGCAACAACAACAAGCAAAATATATTTACCACCCGACGGTCCTTTAAACTTGTACACCGATTATTTAGATACCTTGGTCGATCTTATCACTTGATCATCACATAATTAGCGATTAAATTGTCCAAATTTAAAAAATTTATAAAGTTTGGTTACTCTGTCCTCTCACAGTAATTTTGTGAATATAGGGGAAATGCAAGGATACAGGAATAATTCGAACCTATGGGGGAATACGAGAACACGAGACTACTTTCAGCATACAGGGTTAGTTTCAGGCTATAGAGGAAATTAATGTTCAGTGCTGGCAATATTTAGCTGGGGAAATGTGAAGACATTTGTACTTTAATTTCAAACAATTATTCTTTATAAGAAGGGAGGAAAGAAAGGAATAGGAAATAATGAATTAAAGAGTGACTGATAGAAACATGTAATATTTAGAAAATATAGAAATTAAGGAAATAAACATTCTTTTCATGTAAGGTTACATATATTAAGTTTACAAAGTAAGTAGATACGTATGTAGTAGTTCATATTCTACAAACTAAAGTCCCTTGTCTAGGTTTCATATACCAATTGCATTGGTCTGCAGCATTTTGGATAATACAGACTAATGACCTAATCGTATCTGTTTTGAATCCTTAATTGCCTCCATCACTTGATGAACCTACTCTGAGCACAAGAGCAACGTATTCGTTATTTGTCATTGAAATGTGTATTTATACATTGGACTAGCATAGCTGTTTTTTGAAATTGTCTCCTGTAAAATGCATCGTATACAAGAGAAGCCGAAATCACTGACTGCTCCGTACCGTATCGACAAAAATAAATAACGATCACAATACAAGTTTAAATCTGCCCGACTTTGATTTATGTGTATGTCACGTTGGACGCATTTCTATTGTGCACTTTACGTCGCTCGATTTGTAAAGAAATGGAACCGTTCAAATCAGTGGAACACTCGTTTCGGATCATGGTTTGGCACGTATGAGCTTACATCCTGAGGCACACATTATTAGTGCTAATGTGTCGTCTTTTGGGTTATTGTTTACATTCCAGGAAGAGATCGATATGGTCTGACCTGGGTCACATCGTGTGACGCAAGACAAATAATGAGGTAGTCTATGGTTTTACTGCAAACATTACGCGGGCTTCTATTTAAAACGAAGGCAATTCAGGACAGTTTTTACTGCTTACACTATGCTAAACAAGACTCGTATTTTTAAATCATTTTTCTTCAGCTTTGATGAAACCCGTTGCATTTGATATAAGATCAAATGCACCATGACTATCAAACTTACGTTAGGCTCTAACGTGGACATGACGTATAATAAAAATCAGTATAGTCGGCTATGTTGAATTCTGGAAATAGTTGAATCTGTATGACATAACTAAACCACCTCTCTAGAATCACACTGTTTTCTTTTTCATTCAACTCAAAAGGCAAGGGGCTGAATTCAGTATACATACTGTTTTCTGTTTAGGCACTATTGGTGCATTATTTTGAATACACGTAATATTACTCACTGCTCAGCAAATTTCCAGGAACAATCAAATGAAAAATTACAATGACTTTCTTTGGGTCTGCAATAGGATGCAACGACAGTTATTTGCTCAGTTAGTATAGGGGTACCTTGACAAATATATTTTTAGGTGATAATATGCCTTTATTTTACCTCAGGTGAAAATTTGGTTTGTTGTCTTGTCTGTACTAATGAAAACAATACTTTTTGTTGCATGCAAAACGTTTTATATGTGTTATAAATCCTTTCTAAAAAGTATCAAAGTATATTGTTGAATGTCTGTGTCAAAACGGTTCAAAGCCCAATAATGCGTCCGAAATGGTTCTCTTCCGTCAATTAATGACACGATACACGCGATAGCGCATCAGCATAAAACTACCATGTATGTTTACATGAGCTTTCAATATCGCTAACAAATTTACATCAGCGGTATATATATATATATATATATATATATATATATATATTGTATAATTATATACATATTTAATGCGTACAGGTAGGGTATAACACCCTTAATGTCGGGTTTGATATGGTCACACTCTAGATCCTACGTCATTCTTCATTCAGTTTATCAAATTATCGGCTTTAGAATACGAGTAGAAGTAATGTTTGAATGAAACATTCGATACATACACTCCTACATTACCATTAGCAGGCCCTGTGTTGAAGTTATCATTTGAAGAAAGCTACATTATCATAAACTAACCTCGATTTGAAGCTATCATTTGAATAAAGTGTTAACTATTTTGGATATATATATATATATATATATATATATATATATATATATATATATATATATGGATGTTTTTGTTTCGATGAAATGTCTGTCAAACTAGTCGCTAGTTTGACAGACATTTCATCGAAACAAAAATATCCCTTTTTCAGAATTGCACGTATGGCATTGCTATAGGTACACCACTTGACTAGTTTCATACTGCCATCCTTCATCCTAGTGAACGTACGTTATTTCCGTACTCGATTCCTATGATGCACCTGGCCGATGTGAAACTACCAACTAATCACTGTACTAGAGGGAAATGTTTGTCTTGTCAATGCATGTCGGGTACCAGCAAACTCGAAAGTACTTCAGCGTAATCAGGGGAGAATCGCTGGAAAATGACAATGAACTCACTGGCACTGGGCAAAGTAAACTTTGGTCCAAAGTCAGTGCGATACCTTACAAAATTATTCGCACATTTTCAATAAAAGATAGTGCTCTTTAGTCGATACTTGAAAATAACAACCAAAGTTGGGAATATTTCGACCAATAATAATTGGTCTTATTCTAGTCGCCAGTAATGAACTATACGATGTGTAAATGGCCTCAGTTTACACACATGGTATAGGTATATGCACTTGTGGTTAAAATAGTATTTCAGAGCTATCAGAACATCGCTCGGCCATTTCGTTAGTGTGTTGTATAACCCCAGAAGATGTTGCTAGAATCCACATCAGTTGATGATTTGGTGATTTGCCTGTTGCGAAATGTACTACGTCTGTTGCGATAGCAAAGTCCGACAATGTTCATATTCTACCATGTAACTAAAAATAGCGCAAATATAGTTCTGAATGGCGGTGTGTGTGTGTGTGTGTGTGTGTGTGTGTGTGTGTGTGTGATTTGGATCTCTAACATAGCTTTAAAAACATTTCTTGGCGGCGAATTACATATAATGCTTTTCTTTACTTTGTCGGAAAAGGTCTCGAGGATGTTCCGATTGTATATCGAATGTATTTGTCCGATCGTTGGCAGAGATGTTGAAGAAGACTGAGACTGAGACTTATGGTCGTTGCTAAAATTGCAGGATTGAAAAACAACGGACAATTCGTCGTTGCAGAAGAATCAGCATGTTTTTGGGTGGGTGAAGGTGCATTAACCAGTATTAAGAATGATTTCATTAATACAATCATGGACAGGACATGTAAAACAGGCCGAGTTGTGCCTGAAGAACCATTTACGGTCCACGTGGCGTATATGCACTGTATCTGAAAAACCCATCCTTGCATTGGGATCTGGAAAATTTAATACATCATCCGAGGTGTTGGTTTGACACTAAACATATTGCTTCTGTTTGTATAACACGAGCACAGGACCCAGTATAAGTATAAATATGTCAATCAGATTGGCCGAATTAAACATGGTGTCCCCCAGAAATGAATACATTTTGCTGCAAATTCATTTCAATGGAGCCTGTAAAAGATTCCTGATTTTCTCTATTAAGATTTTCTTGTCAAGAATCACCAAAGGCACACATAATTTAAAAATAGTTTTTATTTACGTTACTTTAAACACTTTTGCATGGTGTCCGCCATATTTTGTGTCAACATTCTGTAGTATCTTTCTAATTTACAGGACGAGTAATTTCTTTAGTGTACTATATTAGTACTCCATAAATACTTTTTATTGTGGATATAAATTTGTCATAAATTCACAAAAGGTGCACTTGTCCGGAAGTCATAATGTCCTTTATAGAACCAACTTTTCCCATACGTTCACAAATATGGTAGGATGATACCTCAGCCTGCACTACACCAATAAAAGCTGACAAGGATGATGGTTTCAACAGAAGTTATCATTACTTGAAATGGAAAAGCACGGGAAACAGCGTATAAAGTAAAATGGAACAGCATGGGAAATGGCGTAGAAGGTGTGTGTGTGTGTGTGTGTGTGTGTGTGTGTGTGTGTAATTTGGTATTTTAACGTAGCTTTAACAATGTTTTAGTCATATCGCTACGATGTCTGCAGTGTGGCAGTTTATAGTACTGCATAGCACTGGGGCATAATGTCGCAGTCATGTATTATGATGTCCCACCCAGTCACATTATCCTGACACCATGTCGACCAGTTCTAACACTAATCTCTTAATGTTGAGCGCCAAGCGAGGCAGTTGTTAGTACCATTTTTGTAAGTCTTTGGTATGATTCGGCCGGGGATCGAATCCACAACCTCCCGCATCCGAGGCGGACGCTCTAACCACAAGGTCACCGGAGCGGTCGGCATAGAAGGTAAAATGGAAAGTCTGGAAAATGGATGGCATATACGGTAAAATAAAGTATAGAAAATGGCATGTACCGTAAAATGGAAACGTATGGAAAATGACATATACGTTAAAGGGAAAAGTGTTTAATAGCATTACTATTTCATTGGCAGAACTTTTAATTTGACCAAATATTTTTGCATCAACAAAGCTGTCTATATAAAAAAAAAAGATTTGAGAGTTAAAATTCCGTAATCCGTTTGCTCGTTTTATTAAATGGTCCCATCTTTTCAAACTGTTGGAGCATTTTCTTTGAAGGCATAGTTACTGTTTGTACACGATATGTGTTCTTCGATAGTCTCACTGGTATTTTGTCGAGATCAAGCTATTTATAAATGTGTAAAATTGCATAGTAATGAACATTATCACAGATTTCTCAATTATAAATATCTTTACATACCGTAATTCTGTGTTCTAAAGAGCGTGCGATTTATGGGATGTCAACATTTACATATTGGCACTTTTTTTTTCAATAGCTACCCAATGACGACTACATTTGTTCTATTTTTTCGGCTAGAAATTAGACTTGTGGCATCCAGCTATGTTTCGTCTTCATTCAATTATTCATCACAAAAGCAGTATAATGCTATTTATATATGTACTGCCTCCTTTGTTTTCCGTTTCAGAACCGACCATTTATACGAATTTTTGTCCTTACATGTCGAGTGTTTCTTATTATGAGCTCAGGCTCAAATGATAATACAATTCATACAATATGTTGTTTGCCTTTCAAGCGTACCAATATACACACTTCAAACGTACCATGACACATATCGCCTTTCAAATGTACCATGACACACATCGCCCTTAAAACGTATCATGACACACATCGCCTTTCAAGCGTACCTTGACACACATCGCCATTCAGACGTACCATGACACACATAGCCCTTCCAACGTATCATTTACACACATCGCACTTCAAACGTACCATACCATACATCGCCTTTCAAACGTACCATCACACACATCGCTTTTCAAATGAATCCAAGGACAACGTATACCGAATGTTTTTGTTTTTACAAGAGCTAGCAAATAGCCTGTTATGTAATTAGAGAAAAGCATGATCTAAGTTGTAAATTTTGCTTTTGGCTTTATGTTGACAGCGTACATGGCATGCAAAAAAGGATATGTTTATTTCTATATATAAACATATAGAAACATATAGAAACCCCTATCAACTTACAATAAATATATCGTATATTTCTCAAAAAGCTTGTTTGAAAAATCGTCAACAGTGTTTAAAACACCGAAATTTTCAAACATGCAGTTTTGTAGTAGAGCTAGACTCTGAGATCCTGTTATTTACAAACACTCAAACGCAAAGATAAACGCATAGATCAAATATCTGAGACTGAGTTTCGCTGTTTTTCAGATTTTCCGCCAAGCCAACCCGCCAACAGTACCAGCAACAGTAACACCGTCAATGGGAATACCAGCGGAACAAGACGGCTTCGGACTGCTTACACAAATACACAGCTCTTGGAACTTGAGAAAGAATTTCATTTCAATAAGTATTTATGCAGACCCAGGCGTATAGAGATAGCAGCCTCCCTTGAGCTTACGGAGCGGCAAGTAAAGGTGTGGTTCCAAAACAGGCGAATGAAATACAAGCGCCAAACACAGTCTCAGCGAAATAAGGCAGATACAGAACTAAGACTTGCAGATTCTGGTGATTCAAATGATGAAAACCTTCAGTCTTTAACAGAAAATGGTTCGGTCAAGTCAGACAAAGATTCCACTGAAATGGGTGAAATAAATTTTGATGAGACGCAAATGTTAAAAGGCATGATTAAAACAAGTGACGGCATAAAAACAAAGTTAGAGAAAGAGTTTGGTGTGTGCTCACCACACAGCAATATGAAATCACCCCTAGGTGAGTCACTCAAGTTAGAACTAAACACTAATATGTCAAAAAATAATGTTACTAAAACTGAGGAAGAGAGTAACCATTCCAGTAATAACACTCTTCCATCTCCATTGTCAGAAGTACGAAGTCCGGCCTCCACACAGTCACTTAATAGTCAAAATTTGACGACATCCCACCCATCCCCAGTCACAGGATCACCACCAGTTACGTCAGTGAGCACCGAAAGAGAGTTGATTACTTCTCCGCATGTGCCATCTTCAAAATCTCAGCTTCTACCTCAAAATCCTATTTCTCCGATAGAATCAGGGGTCAATTCGACTTTGCTGGTTGGTGGCAAAAAGAATGGTAGGAAAAACTTCGCATCACCGAACCAAATGTATATGCCCCCTCCCCTCTCCCCAGTTGATTCTTACCAAGAGTTGAATGTTTGTGATAGAAATAAAAGCCTTCCGAATAAACAACATTATCACCATGGAAACGAATCAGTAGCCAGCGCGAGTCCAGAGAGAACAAATCTTCCAAGAGCTCTCATGCCATATACATGTCAATTTAGCGGCGAAACGCATGATGTGTACTATAACTATGATGTTGATGACCCATTATATCGAAACAATGTAATGGCATATCCCATAGTAGGAATAAATGGCAAAGGCATCGAAATGTGTCAAAAACCAGTTCTAGATGGGAGATCTGGTATTCGGTCTTTTCACCACGTCTACGGTAACCAACAAATTTCTACTCCAGTTTCGTCTGATAATGTAGCACGACCTGATAAAATTTCTCAAATGCCACAGCAAAAACGATCCAGATTTGCTGAAAATGGCATGATGTGCGAAACTGAATGTCGAGGTGGGAATTACAACCTACCATATCCAGCACACGGTAATTTTAGTATGGAGCCCCACAGTATTACTTCTCAGAGTTTTGTCAGTTTTAACAATGGGATAGGCAATGATACTATAGACGGGCACCGTCCTATTCATTCCGAAGGCTATAATCACGATTATCTTCAGCTGAAGCCTTCTCCCTTTTCACAGCCTAGTGTGTCAATAAACCGGTGTCCTGTCACATTTAGTGACAATAATTACATAGGTGGACATGAAATAAACGTTGCAAGAACAATGCCTCACGCCATCTATGGCCAGACTGCGTATTCTAGTTCTCCCTCTTTACTTCCGGGGAATTCCCTGCAGGAAACGGAAAGGGCAACGAGTCAGTTCGATACAGAGTCTAGTTATTTAAGCATGGCGTCGGATTTTGGCTCCATATTTAACGAATTTTATGGTATTCAATCACAAGGATATCAGACCATTAATTAAGATATTTTAAGTTTTATGACTTTTTTTATGGCTCATGAATCTCTATTTGTCGCTATTTAAATAATATTAATGTCATTTTATTACCTTTGAATTGTTCCATATATGTTTTCAAGATTGATTTATCAGCTCAGTAGCTGATATATGTCTTCTAGTGGCATGAGATGATACCAAAAACAATATTTTTTCAATTCATCTGCATTATTATGTACCTCTCAAGTGTGCAATTAGTCAAGTATTAAAGGATTTGTAGCTTCATTCATTATATCTATATATATATATATATATATATATATATATATATATATATATATATATATATATATAGAGAGAGAGAGAGAGAGAGAGAGAGAGAGAGAGAGAGAGTCCCTAGAGGCCGAGTAGTCTACAGCGCTCACCGTTACAGATCAATGCCATCTCACCTTTATCTGCTTGAGTTCGAATCTTGGGTTGGGCCAATGTGAGTACATGAGAAAGCTTGCCAGTAGGTTATCGTGGGTCTGTGGTTTATTCCAGGGTCTTCCCGGGTTCCTCCTCTACCATTTATACTGGCCGCCATGTATAGCCTATCTTGGGCTGAAAAAAGGCGTTGACCCCTACAACAACAACAACAACAATATATATATATATATATATATATATATATATATATATATATATATATATATATATATATATATATATATATATATATATATATATATATATGTGTGTGTGTGTGTGTGTGTGTGTGTGTGTGTATCGAAAGCTAGTTGTTCTAAAATTGAACTTAAAACAATATTATATTTGAACAACTACAGCTACAAAGCTTTCTCACCAGGCAGTGTGATATGTTTCTTACAGAATTCACTTATTTTTTCATTCTGAAAGACGATGAACTATTCCGAGAACGAAGTGTAGGGTATCAACTGACAAACATGGTAAGACATATATCACAAATCGTCTTCGCTAGCAGTTTCCGATATCATATATTATTGATATGGTAACCTTGTGTAGGGACGATGATCACCAAGTTATTGTCTACACTGACTTTTAACTAACACAAGTGTCTAAGTAATTAAATGTGAATCATTTTCGGTATTTATTGTAGTCATGTTTGATTACCATAAAAGAAAAATAAAACTTATTTGGGAGAAAAAATATGCATATTTAGTATTGTTTTCGTAAATCTATTGTCTTGATTTCTAAATTATCATAATACAAGGACAATACAACTATTAAGGAATAAATCAATGGAATCTCCTCTTCCTGACTGTCGTTCTCTTCATTTGCTAACATTTTGTAACATATGTCTGATCATTTGGGAATGAGAAAAACAATCTACAACACAATAGACAAGTAAAAATGCAATACTTATATGTATCTTACTTGCACTATCTGGCATTTATGTGACTCTACTAGCAGTAAGGCCTATTTATGTGACTCTACTAGCAATAAGGCCTATTTATGTGACTCTACTAGCAATAAGGCCTATTTATGTGACTCTACTAGCAATAAGGCCTATTTATGTGACTCTACTAGCAATAAGGCCTATTTATGTGACTCTACTAGCAATAAGGCCTATTTATGTGACTCTACTAGCAATAAGGCCTGTTTATGTACTTTGTGTGCAGATTTCGATACAGTAAGTTCCATCGTGAAATACAATAATTATTATTTGAATAACATGAAATGAAGAAATAAATTACACCTTTCATGAAATAGTTTATACAGCGATCTGAACTTCATGCTAGAATCAAGCCGTCAAAGGCTAAAATGTTTGTGAAATGTTCTTTTATTATGGATATATGTAAAGGTATTGCCTTTCACCTGTGTATTGCCCACTAGGATTAATGACGTCATGATGTTTGCTCACTGAACTGATACGTAATGTTTTATTTTCTTGATGAATTTACATACCTTCTCACAGTGTTATGAATCTGCATAGATCAAGGCTTTATGGTAGCTTTGTCGTGATTACTTTATTTCTTGGGCATTTTAAAATCTGATAAGGGCAGAAAAGTACTGTATAGAAAGGCCGCTTCCAAGGGGGTGTCTTTTTCGCTATATTAGGTTACCAGTCATTTTTTTCTGAAATTTAAATATTCGTGAACATTTCATTTAAAAGACCAGTATTGCAAATTCGAACGAAGAGAATATAGTCTGATGCGCAGCATAACGAAATTCCCTCACCATAAAAAACGTCAGATCGAAAGCGCTTAACTATGGCATGGCGAGAGCAAATGAATTCCGACTATACATTGCAAGTGATTGTAATATTTACTTTCAACCTTTTATTTTCATCTTTCCTGGCAGGCATTGCTATATTCTTATCCTTTCACCAAGCCTTACGCCAGTAAGAGCGATAGGGACCATGTCCTTAAACTGGTGTGGTCACCCAATTGTGAGCGAGCTTACTTTTGTAATTTTATATGTGATTGGCTGAGAAAGAAAATCAAATTTAAATCCATGCTCAGAGCTTTTATTATCTCAAGGCCAGGTCCACTAAGCTTTCTTGGGAACGCATGGTAAACGCAGAATGTGTTCTTTAACAACTTTATACAACTGTTATTGCTTATTAAAATTCTTTAACAAAGTTTCCTTACAAGTCTGATTGGCAAATGATAGACTATCCATAGCTCGTTCCTTCAGACGGAACGAGACAGTTACTGTTCATCAGCCATACTTTATGGAAATCATTATTGACATGTAGTCTGGTACACTGCTTCACTACGTTCATAACAGTGAAAAGGAGAGGGTACCAGACAACTGATAGAAATGTACATAACGGACGTACTTAGTCTGCCCAATTGGCCATATACATAATATACAAAGAGTTAATATGAATGTCATAACTCTCTACTCTTATCAGTTTTAATGGAATAGAGCAATTACTTTCATCAAATGTTCTCTCCACTCCCAGCTAGTTTAAGGGCATTGAAATATTGCCATCATTCAATGTTTTAACTTTCTACTCCTAGCCAATTATAATGGCATTGGGAAACTACTTTCACACACTTCTTATATATGGATCGGTGTGTTTCAAAGCAAGGTTTGTGCTTAGACGATTTTAAGGATACACTATTAGGCATTATACTTAATCTTATTACTGTATAGGAAATAAATTCAATTCGTATTTTCGTGAAGTTGCTAACTGTAACTATTGTAACGACGTTAAAATTTACCATAAATAATTGATTGTTTTGACGACATATTTTAATTTTCCGAGTATGTTAAAGTATGAATCAGATAATTGTATGATTCTATGTATATCTTCTTCTTACAGCAGGTATACGTCTATTCTACGTTTACGTTAAACATGTCTCAGAACATTACAACTTCAGAATTAGCACGTGCATATGTTTTGACTGAGATTTGCTTGCATGATTATTTCTGCAAATGAACAAATTATTTCGAGAAAGAACTCTAGCAGATATGCATTTGGAAATTCTACTATCAGATGGAGAAAAACAAAGGCCTGGACTTTTTTCATGTCATGTGTAGCTTAATTATAATCACGTTGAAACAAATGATAGCCCGAATAGAAATCGGTAACCCCAACTAATGTAATTAGTGATTAAGGATTTAAAAAATCTTAATTTGTATAACCAATTGAAGTTTAAGTAAAAAAAAAAGTTTCTGGTATGCTATTGTAAAATGCACCACATGGACTGATAAAATGTCATTTAATGAATTCCACATTTGGTTTGCTCAATACAAACACACAAAAACATTGAGACTGCTTTATTTGAGTCTACGTCTTTTGATTCCATGTTATTCTCTATTATTTGCTTATACCTAATCATATATATTATTTACGGTGCACGAGAATTCAACTGTAATTTCTGATATTTTACATAAGATATGTCGAGTCTATTATATATGGTGTGGTAGTCCAACAGAAAAACCGATGATGGCTAATGTTTTGAGTGAGCCACTTTACACGGGCTAATAAATAAATGCCTGACTGGTTGGCTTCTGCATTGTGTAAAAGCGGTAACACAATATAGCCCGTCAACGAAACACTCTGCTGTCTTTTTTTAACTGTACTTTAATCAGATGTTCCAGCCGACTCCCTAACTTGTAATTTTCATGCAAATTTTCAAAGACTATGGTTTCAGCTTTAGCCCCTACTCACGATACTGCAGCGTGTACCCCCCACCTTAACGATTTTTATAATAAAAAGCATCAAGAATTTCAAATATGTAGAAAACTAACTCATTTCATTTATTGATTGATAATTTCTAACTCGATAGTCACCAAGCAATTCCAAAAATATTTAAGCTAGAAGAGTCCATTTTCTTGGAAAGGGTGAATGCATGGCCACACAGAAAGAAAGCACTTTGTCTTCTTCATCCAGTGTACGCAATATCTAATTCTGGTATTTCTCGGAGAATTGCAAACAAGGGGAAAATATAATGTTACATCTCAGCGTTAGGAAAATGATCAGGAGTTGATGGAAAACTATGACCTACACTTCACTCGTGTAAACACACAAAACTCGCCCTCCCAAATATGGACGCGCACTGTTTTGGACCACTTGGTAGCAATCACGTTAGAGATTGTAAATCAAGGAATGAAATAAGACGTTTGCTTCATCCTTGATGCTTTTCGTTTTTAAATCGGTAGGGGACGGGGACATAGGCTGAAACTATAGAACATACATTGCTGGTAGAAAGAAGGCAAAATCCATGAGAGATTATGTCATCTCTAATAAATCAGCATAGCAAGCAAAACGTAAGATATGGATATATTTAAAAATAGCTTTACCATGCAGTATCCCATCCCCCAAACAAATGAACAGGATAGGCAAGGAATATATGAGAGATAAGAGATTGACTGGACGATATACATTATATTTAAAATCTCTATCAGAAATGAGAGATTATCAGTTTTGTTATTAAATGTACTGATCGAACATTCTGAAATACTGTGCCAGTTTAAACAAGATATATTTAGGTTGTTTGTGATTAACAAGCTGTAAATATTTAGTCTCATTAATTTTATTTAAAAAATACTGAGTATATTGTAATAACTAACCAATCTACTTCGGTCCGTCCGTTCCAAAATATTTCCCTCAGATTTGGGGTATTTGCTCTGCATACAGTATTTCCCAAACAAAGGCAGACTGAAGAAAGCAAACATGGGATGAACAGATACCTTTCCTGTACACAGTAGGATATTTAGGAAGGCCAGGATACCAGGCTAGATTCAGGCTGTTTGTTAATGCAATCGTTTGTATAAGCAAGATGCAAAAACAAATAATAATTTCACCTCCCTTCTCGCTCTCGGTCCCCGTATAATGGGATTTAAGCTTTCTTGCATTATAATCGCAATTACGAAACAGTCTTACTCAAATCAAAACAAGGTAATTAGTTATCTCTTGAATTAATTCTTGGATTAGATTTTGAATACCTTTTATAAAGTGAAAATGTTTCTTTTACTTTTTTTTATCGAGATTGATTCTATAGTCACATTTCATACTGCACCATTTTCATCATGTATATTGTGTTATTCGCTTTTCCTGTGCATTGTAATTCCTTTCAGTGTTGTTCAACATGAACTTCTTACATTTTATTTACCTTCGGCGGTTATGACTGTGACACTATTTCATTCATTATATTCTTGTCATGGAATATTCTAAAACTATTGAATTCATTAAAGCAATTGAACCAAGCCTTGGTTGTATTTCATGAAATTGTGAGGTTTGAACATAATACCATCAAGAGTCTGAAATGGTATAATTCTTGTATGCTTATAAACTATATTTTACGGTAAAGATTCACTGTGCATGAAACAATATTTTGGGTCGTACAGTTTGCATTTCACTTACTGCTTGTGAAATCAAAATACTTTGTTCATGCTGATTTTTCACTGATTGCTTGAATGGCATTATTATTAAATAAAACGCAGTGTTTCGGGTTCACATACCGTCAGTGATATAAAAGTTTTACATCACAAAAAAAAATAGTTTCATGCACAGTAAATATTTACCAAAAATAATTTAAAATTATACAAGTAAAGATATAGACAAGGATATACGAGATTTAACCATTTTTTACATAACAACCTTAAACTATCCGCGAGGCAGGCGATTAGAAACTTTCATTTTGAGTGAAGTAGCTGACACAGAATTCCGTCAAATTTGTTACTCATGCTTTGAAAGAAAGCTGAGAAAGTCTACTCGTTACCAAGATTCGCTTGCTTATATTTCCACGCAGAAGGCACACATGTTTCTTATGTCAATCAACAATTTGTGTGCGAGATAACACTATAGTTGGCTATCGGGACAGCTGTCAAAAACACGAGATTAACGCAGTGTCTATAAAAGGGTGATTGTATCTGAGCTAAAAAATGAAATGTCCTTCAAACGGTAACAGTTATGTCTTTTGGAAGTGAGTCGGAAGCTTATTTGATAAGGCGAAATAATACGACATTAATGGTCAATAATCAACCATGATATGGAATAATGGATTCGTAGCTGTACAAAAAACGAGAACGTGTGAAGAACATTTTTTCAACATTAACTGCATATATATATATATATATATATATATATATATATATATATATATATATATATATATATATATATATATATATATCCGTTTTGATCGGAGTAATCACATTATTGTCTGCGACGAATACGAGGTACGGTTTAGAAATGTATGAATGAACACATAATTAAAGTATCGTAACAATGAAAATGTTATGTATTGCAACAAAGTAAATGTGATTATTAGAAATGGCAAAATATATCATTCATTCATGTAACAAGTGCATATTGAAAAGATTCTCCTCCCCAAAAAAACATAAAAGAGACAAACCAACCACGAACAAACGATCTTTGAATTCTCTGCGATTTTTTTCTTTCTTCCTAAAAGCAATCATTGGACGAGAAATACAGATCCAATTCTGTATTCAAAAGACTAATGGTTAATACGCTATTTATGGTTTAGCCTTGAGATAGACGGAACATAATCAACTAGTGTAGTATATTATTATATTATTATATATAATCCACTAGCAATATATATATATATATATATATATATATATATATATATATATATATATATATATATATATATATATATATATATATATATATATATATATATATATATATATATATATTTGTTGACGACCTATAGCCCCTTTGCGAATCTGAAGAGAATTTGTTAATGTGCATCACACACTCGCACACACGCACGTACGCACACATACACTTATTTATTCAATCCAATGCTATGCATACTTAACAAAATGTCTTGTGGGGAAAACATCGATTTCACAACGCTAAAGCTGCATTATATATATATATATATATATATATATATATATATATATATATATATATATATATATATATATATATATATAGCATTATCACTGTTCCTTGAAAAACGGTTTACTGTTGTTTATTTCCTGTATCGAATCTTTTGAACACATTGTTTGTTTTTACATGGCAGACAGCTGTAACTGAGATATATCCCAGAATGCCACTCGTTCCAATACGCCAGCTCTGGATTCCCAGGAGTCTGTCTGAAATGACAAGGTATCTGCTATTGTAATCAAATGTTGTCGACGTCTGGAGAAGTAGTTTGTAAACAGAGAAGGAACTATTTCCTCGATTTCATCAACAGTACCGAATGTCAGCCAAGCGTGTTAGGAAGTTTATTGATAAATTCCGTTGCCATGGAAACGTGTATGATTCGTGTTAAACGATTCCATCCGAGTTTTGACAAACGAATACCTTTAAAGAAAATCTGTCAAATAGGTAAACTGAAACGTACATCCTTTGAATATCGTGTATAGCGTGGTCTAAATAGGCGTGAAAGCCGTTCCTTTCGAGAAAATGGAAAATGGAAACTGCATATTTGATCTTGCCTTATGGCAGAAGCAGATATTCTTCCGTATTATGGTATTTGGCAAAACAGCAGTTATGTGTAACCCCGTACGCATTTTTTCTCATGCTATTTTGGTTTATCGAAATACATAATTAGTATACATATAGTTATTATACGATACTAGCAATCCATCCATACATCCATCCTTCCATCATCACAGTTTGGAGTAATTTCGCTCATACAGTCGCAATTTTATCAAACTGCATTGAAACAAAACCATTAATTTCTTGATAGTAATTAGTGTCACTATTTAAATATATAAAGAGTATGCAAGACCGATTCTTTACTGAAAATGATATTGAATAAAACCCAAAAGAGTATATGATCGTAAGCATACCGTGGTTTAATCAAAATAATGTTTGATTTTCTTTCCTGTTATTAACTCGAGAACTATCTTGCCAGATGATTTAAAACGGTACACCGTATAATATCTACAGACCAATCCATGTTAAAATTTTTTTAGTCATTTCCGTCGTCTCCCCCTCTTTTAATTTATTTTATGTCAATTTTTATTTTCTTTCTATTTGTATTTCTGCATGTGTGTCCGTCCAGTCATCAATCTACTCATATACCCATTAACTCTCCCACGCGTATATATATTTTTCTTCATCTTAAACAATCATTAAATAGTTTCTGAAGTAACTGCGTAATGTTTCTCATATATACAAGTATTGTTCAAACATGCACAACACGAAACATCAGAGCATGTCATATATTCTCATTTTGATTTTCCTTCCTTCCTTCCTGCCTTTCTTTCTTCTTTCTTTCTTTCTTTCTTTCTTTCTTTCTTTCTTTCTTTCTTTGCCTTTTGCAATCGAAGTGGAGTTTTTATCTGACATTATTATTATTATTGTTGTTTTATTATTATTATTATACATTATTATTATTATAGAGGTATCAATTATCATGTAAAGTAAACCTTTTGACCCTCAGTACGCATTTAATATGCCCTACTCCAGCGTGCCACATGACGTAGCGCCTTAAAGTGCATTTAACACCAATATGTTCAGTGATCACCCTCAACCTGTATCGTTTATCGCGGTTGCAATTCGAGTCATAAAGGTAAAAGAACAGGCATGTTGAATTAAAGGACCTTTATTTGTCTTTTGTAGCCAAATTCTAAAAAATATCGAGTCTACCACTCATCATTTTATTTTCCATAACAAAGCAATTTCGGTTTAGTGTGTCACTATTAGTGGAAAACCTTTGTTCTAGGCCAGTCAGTCGGCAGTAATGCGCAGGTGCGAAACAGCGGCAGTATTGTAATTTAATGTTTATGGTCACGAAAAGGTGATTTTAAAAGCCGATGCAAGCGAAGAAAATTATGTAATATTAAGTTACTGCGGCGATATCTCCATTTGGACACATATCCAAATTTAGGCCAACGATGTGGCTCCCCTCCCAAGTCTTTATTTAACCCGTCTGGCCTTTCCTTCTCAAGGACTATTTGTCACCATTGGTCTTGTCACACAATTCAGCAATCACTTTCCGTTGGTTGTGTCATTTCTTTTACATGGTTTCAGTTTCTAGTAATTTTCTGAAAAACGTTTACCTGGTGAACTTGCTAGAATCTTCAAATAGAACGTTAGAGATTTTAGTGTGATATGGACCAAAATTAAAACCATATCAGGAAATAAATTGCTATTAGCAACCATTATATAGGGACTAATGTACCGTCAGAACCTTTCCAGCCCATTTTGTGCCAAACGTTAGCTTAGCTTGTAGAAGTATAACTCAGTAATTATACTGTCTTTTTCTACGTAGTTGGCTACCTCTTTGTAATCTTGGTGTCGTTTACAAACTTTTCGAGACTGCGTTTTCTGTTAAACAAGTAGACAAACTGTTTCAAAACACTCCAACACGCCATGAATTGTGACTAAAATTTTGGTGTATTTATCAGTGAGTATATGGAAAAATAAATCTCTTGTGCTTATATGTATGTGATATAGAGGTTCATAAAGCTCATGTAGACAAATAGGGTACCCCCAAAATGGAACCGACATATAGCAATGAAAGAAATATAAAAAGGGTACAGCCGGGTGAAAGCAAATTCAACAATTTATAGTCAAAAGCTGTAGGTAACATGACGTAAAAATTTATTCAAGACATTTAAATCGGGATGCGATACAACTACTACTTAAACATGCATACATACACTACTACTAATACAAGACACATTCACCAATGATACTACTACTACTACAAGACACATTCACTAATGATACTACTACTACTACTACAAGACACATTCACTAATGATACTACTACTACTACTACAAGACACATTCACTAATGATACTACTACTACTACTACAAGACACATTCACTAATGATACTACTACTACTACTACAAGACACATTAACTAATGATACTACTACTACTACAAGACGCATTGACTAATGATACTACAACTACTACAAAACACATTCACTAATGATACTATTACTACCACAAAACACATTCACTAATGATACTATTACTACTACAAGACGCATTGACTAATGATACTACTACTACTGCAAAACACATTCACTAATGATACTATTACTACTACAACAAGAAGCATTGACTAATGATACTACTACTACTACAAAACACATTCACTAATGACACTACTACTACTACTACAAGACACATTCACTTATGATAAGACTACTACAACAAAACACATTCACTAATGATACTACTACTACTACTACAAGACATATTCACTAATGATACTACTACTACTACAAGACACATTCACTAATGATAAGACTACTACTACAAAACACATTCACTAATGATAAGACTACTACTACAAGACACATTCACTAATGATAAGACTACTACTACAAAACACATTCACTAATGCTACTACTACTACTACTACAAAACACATTCACTAATGATACTACTACTACTACAAGACGCATTCACTAATGATACTACTACAACTACAAGACGTATTCACTAATGATACTACTACTACTACAAGACGCATTCACTAATGATACTACTACTACTACAAGACGAATTCACTAATGATACTACTACTACTACAAGACGCATTCACTAATGATACTACTACTACTACAAGACGCATTCACTAATGATACTACTACTACAAGACGCATTCACTAATGATACTACTACTACTACAAGACGCATTCACTAATGATACTACTACTACTACAAGACGCATTCACTAATCATACTACTACTACTACTACAAGACACATTCACTAATGATACTACTACTACTACAAGACGCAGTCACTAATGATACTACTACTACTACAAGACGCATTCACTAATGATACTACTACTACTACAAGACGCAGTCACTAATGATACTACTACTACTACAAGACGCATTCACTAATGATACTACTACTACTACAAGACATATTCACTAATGATACTACTACAACTACTACAAGACACATTCACTAATGATACTACTACTACTACTACAAGACACATTCACTAATGATACTACTACTACTACTACAAGACACATTCACTAATGATACTACTACTACTACAAGACGCATTCACTAATGATACTACTACTACTACAAGACGCATTCACTAATGATACTATTACTACTACTACAAGGCACATTCACTAATGATACTACTACTACTACTACAAGACACATTCACTAATGATACTACTACTACTACTACAAGACACATTCACTAATGATACTACTACTACTACAAAACACATTCACTAATGATACTACTACTACTACAAGACGCATTCACTAATGATACTATTACTACTACAAGACGCATTCACTAATGATACTACTACTACTACTACAAGACACATTCACTAATGATACTACTACTACTACAAAACACATTCACTAATGATACTACTACTACTACAAGACGCATTCACTAATTATGCTATTACTACTACTACTACAAAACACATTCACTAATGATACTATTACTACTACTATTACAAAACGCATTCACTAATGATACCATTACTACTACTATTACAAGACGCATTCACTAATGATACTACTACTACTACAAGACGCATTCACTAATGATACTACTATTACTACTACAAGACACATTCACTAATGATACTACTACCACTACTGCAAGACACATTCACTAATGATACTACTACTACTACTACAAGACACATTCACTAATGATAATACTATTACTACAAGACGCATTCACTAATGATACTATTACTACTACAAGACGCATTCACCAATGATACTACTACTACTACAAGACGCATTCACTAATGATACTACTACTACTACTACAAGACACATTCACTAATGATACTACTACTACTACTACAAGACACATTCACTAATGATACTACTACTGCTACTAAAAGACACATTCACTAATGATACTACTAATACTACTACAAGACACATTCACTAATGATACAACTACTACTACAAGACGCATTCACTAATGATACTACTACTACTACAAGACGCATTCACTAATGATACTACTACGACTACTACAAGACACATTCACTAATCATACTACAATACTACTACAAGACACATTCACTAATGATACTACTAATACTACAAGACGCATTCACTAATGATATTATTACTACTACAAAACACATTCACTAATGATACTACTACTACTACAAAACACATTCACTAATGATACTACTACTACTACAAAACAGATTCACTAATGATACTACTACTACTACAAAACACATTCACTAATGATACTACTACTACTACTACAAAACACATTCACTAATGATACTACTACTACAAAACACATTCACTAATGATACTACTACTACTACAAAACACATTCACTAATGATACTACTACTACTACAAAACACATTCACTAATGATACTACTACTACTACAAAACACGTTCACTAATGATACTACTACTACTACTACAAAACACGTTCACTAATGATACTACTACTACTACAAAACACATTCACTAATGATACTACTACTACTACAAGACGCATTCACTAATAATACAAATACTACTACAAAACACATTCACTAATGATACTACTACTACTACAAGACGCATTCACTAATGATACTATTACTACTACTACTAAAAAACACATTCACTAATGATACTATTACTACTACTATTACAAAACGCATTCACTAATGATACTACTACTACTACAAGACGCATTCACTAATGATACTACTACTACTACTACTACAAAACACATTCACTAATGATACTACTACTACTACTATTACAAAACGCATTCACTAATGATACTACTACTACTACAAGACGCATTCACTAATGATACTACTACTACAAAACACATTCACTAATGATACTACTACTACTACTACAAGACGCATTCACTAATGACACTACTACTAATACTAAAAGACGCATTCACTAATGACACTACAACTACTACTACAAGACGAATTCACTAATGATACTACTACTACTACTACTACAAAACACATTCACTAATGATACTATTGCTACTACTATTACAAAACGCATTCACTAATGATACTACTACTACTACAAGACGCATTCACTAATGATACTACTACTGCAAAACACATTCACTAATGATACTACTACTACTACTACAAGACGCATTCACTAATGACACTACTACTAATATTAAAGCCGCATTCACTAATGACACTACTACTACTACTACAAGACGCATTCACTAATGACACTAATACTACTACTACTAAACACATTCACTAATGATACTATTACTACTACTACAAAACACATTCACTAATCGTACTACTACTACTACTACAAGACGTATTCACTAATGATACTACTACTACTACTAAAAGACGCATTCACTAATGATACTACTACTACTACTACAAGACGCATTCACTAATGATAATATTACTACTGCTACTACAAGACGCATTCACTAATGATACTACTACTACTACTACAAGACACATTCACTAATGATACTACCACCACTACTACAAGACGCATTAACTAATGATACTACTACTACTACTACAAGACATATTCACTAATGATACTATTACTACTAATACTACTAGACGCATTCACTAATGATACTATTACTACTACTACAAAACACATTCACTAATGATACTACTACTACTACAAGACGCATTCACTAATGATACTACTACTACTACAAGACGCATTCACTAATGATACTACTACTGCTACAAAACACATTCACTAATGATACTACTACTACAAAACACATTCACTAATGGTACTACTACTACTACTACAAGACGCATTCACTAATGACACTACTACTAATACTAAAAGACGCATTCACTAATGACACTACTACTACTACTACAAGACGCATTCACTAATGACACTAATACTACTACTACTAAACACATTCACTAATGATACTATTACTACTACTACAAAACACATTCACTAATGATACTACTTAAACAACTACAAGACGCATTCACTAATGATACTACTACTACTACTACAAGACGCATTCACTAATGATACTACTACAACTACTACAAGACGCATTCACTAATGATACTATTACTACTACTACTACAAGACGCATTCACTAATGATACTACTGCTACTAGTACAAGACGCATTCACTAATGATGCTACTACTACTAGTACAAGACGCATTCACTAATGATACTGCTACTACTGCTACAAGACGCATCCACTAATGATACTACTACTACTACTACTACAAGACGCATTCACTAATGATGCTATTACTACTACTACAAAACACATTCACTAATGATACTACTACTACTACTACAAGACGAATTAACTAATGATACTACTACTACTACAAGACGCATTCACTAAAGATACTACTACTACTACAAAACACATTGACTAATGATACTACTACTACTACAAAACACATTCACTAATGATAATAGTATTACTACAAGACGCATTCACTAATGATACTACTACTACTACAAAACACATTCACTAACGATAATACTATTACTACAAGACGCATTCACTAATGATACTATTACTACAACTACAAAACACATTCACTAATGATACTACTACTACTACAAGACGCATTCACTAATGATACTACTACTACTACAAGACGCATTCACTAATGATACTACTACTACTACAAGACGCATTCACTAATGATACTACTACTACTACTACTACTCCAAGACGCATTCACTAATGATACTACTACTACTACAAAACACATTCACTAATGATACTACTACTACTACTACTACTACAAAACACATTCACTAATGATACTATTACTACTACTACAAGACGCATTCACTAATGATACTATTACTACTACTACAAGACGCATTCACTAATGATACTATTACTACTACTACATGACGCATTCACTAATGATACTATTACTACTACTACAAAACGCATTCACTAATGATAATATTACTACTACTACAAGACGCATTCACTAATGATACTATTACTGCTACTACAAGACGCATTCACTAATGATACTATTACTACTACTACAAGACGCATTCACTAATGATACTACTACTACTACTACTACAAGACGCATTCACTAATGATACTATTAATACTACTACAAGACGCATTCACTAATGATGCTACTAATACTACTACAAGACGCATTCACTAATGATACTATTACTACTACTACAAGACGCATTCACTAATGATACTACTACTACTGCTACTACAAGACGCATTCACTAATGATACTATTACTACTACTACAGGACGCACTCACTAATCATACTACTACTACTACAAGACGCATTCACTAATGATACTATTACTACTACTACTAAAAACACATTCACTAATGATACTATTACTACTACTATTACAAAACGCATTCACTAATGATACTACTACTACTACAAGACGCATTCACTAATGATACTACTACTACTACAAAACACATTCACTAATGATACTATTACTACTACTATTACAAAACGCATTCACTAATGATACTACTACTACTACAAGACGCATTCACTAATGATACTACTACAACAAAACACATTCACTAATGATACTACTACTACTACTACAAGACGCATTCACTAATGACACTACTACTAATACTAAAAGACGCATTCACTAATGACACTACTACTACTACTAATACAAGACGCATTCACTAATGATACTACTACTACTACTACAAAAAACATTCACTAATAATACTATTACTACTACTATTACAAAACGCATTCACTAATGATACTACTACTACTACAAGACGCATTCACTAATGATACTAATAGTACAAAACACATTCACTAATGATACTACTACTACTACAAGACGCATTCAATAATGACACTACTACTAATACTAAAAGACGCATTCACTAATGACACTACTACTACTACTACAAGACGCATTCACTAATGACACTAATACTACTACTACTAAACACGTTCACTAATGATACTATTACTACTACTACAAAACACATTCACTAATCGTACTACTACTACTACAAGACGTATTCACTAATGATACTACTACTACTACTAAAAGACGCATTCACTAATGATACTACTACTACTACTACAAGACGCATTCACTAATGATACTATTACTACTGCTACTACAAGACGCATTCATTAATGATACTACTACTACTACTACAAGACGCATTCACTAATGATAGTACAACCACTACTACAAGACGCATTCACTAATGATACTACTACTACTACTATAAGACATATTCACTAATGATACTATTACTACTACTACTACAAGACGCATTCACTAATGATACTATTCCTACTACTACAAAACACATTCACTAATGATACTACTACTACTACAAGACGCATTCACTAATGATACTACTACTACTACAAGACGCATTCACTAATGATACTACCACTGCTACAAAACACATTCACTAATGATACTACTACTACTACAAAACACATTCACTAATGGTACTACTACTACTACTACAAGACGCATTCACTAATGACACTACTACTAATACTAAAAGACGCATTCACTAATGACACTATTACTACTACTACAAGACGCATTCACTAATGACACTAATACTACTACTACTAAACACATTCACTAATGGTACTATTACTACTACTACAAAACACATTCACTAATGATACTACTACAACTACTACAAGACGCATTCACTAATGATACTACTACTACTACTACAAGACGCATTCATTAATGATACTACTACTACTACTACTACTACAAGACGCATTCACTAATAATACTATTACTACTACTACTACAAGACGCATTCACTAATGATACTACTGCTACTGCTACAAGACGCATTCACTAATGATGCTACTACTACTAGTACAACACGCATTCACTAATGATACTACTACTACTACAAGACGCATTCACTAATGATACTACTACTACAACCACAAGACGCATTCACTAATGCTACTATTACTACTAATTCTACAAGACGCATTCACTAATGATGCTATTACTACTACTACAAAACACATTCACTAATGATACTACTACTACTACTACTACAAGACGAATTCACTAATGATACTACTACTACTACAAGACGCATTCACTAATGATACTACTACTACTATAAAACACATTGACTAATGATACTACTACTACTACAAAACACATTCACTAATGATAATATTATTACTACAAGACGCATTCACTAATGATACTATTACTACTACTACAAAACACATTCACTAATGATACTACTACTACTACAAGACGCATTCACTAATGATACTACTACTACTACTACTACAAGACGCATTCACTAATACTACTACTACTACTACAAAACACATTCACCAATGATACTACTACTACTACTGCTACTACAAAACACATTCACTAATGACAATATTACTACAACTACAAGACGCATTCAATAATGATACTATTACTACTACTACAAGACGCATTCACTAATAATACTATTACTACTACTACATGACGCATTCACTAATGATACTATTTCTACTACTACAAAACGCATTCACTAATGATAATATTACTACTACTACAAGACGCATTCACTAATGATACTATTACTACTACTACAAGACGCATTCACTAATGATACTATTACTACTACAAGACGCATTCACTAATGATACTACTACTACTACTACTACTACAAGACGCATTCACTAATGATACCATTACTACTACTACAAGACGCATTCACTAATGATGCTACTAATACTACTACAAAACACATTCACTAATGATACTACTACTACTACTACAAAACACATTCACTAATGATACTATTACTACTACTGCAAAACACATTCACTAATGATACTATTACTACTACTACAAAACACATTCACTAATGATACTATTACTACTACTACAAAACACATTCACTAATGATACTACTAATACTACTAAAAAACACATTCACTAATGATACTATAACTACTACTACAAAACACATTCACTAACGATACTATTACTACTACTACAAAACACATTCACTAATGATACTACTACTACTACAAAACACATTCACTAATGATACTATTACTACTACTACAAGACGCATTCGCTAATGATACTACCAATACTACTAAAAAACACATTCACTAATGATGCTATTACTACTACTACAAAACACATTCACTAATGGTACTATTACTACTACTACAAAACACATTCACTAATGATACTACTACTACTACAAAACACATTCACTAATGATACTATTACTACTACTACAAAACACATTCACTAATGATACTACTAATACTACTATAAAACACATTCACTAATGATACTATTACTGCTACTACAAAACACATTAACTAATGATAATATTACTACTACTACAAAACACACTCACTAATGATACTACTACTACTGCAAAACACATTCAGTAATGATACTATTACTTCTACTACAAGACGCGTTCACTAATGATACTATTACTACTACTACAAAACACATTCACTAATGATACTTTTACAATTACTACAAAACACATTCACTAATGATACTATTACTACTACTACAAAACACATTCACTAATGATACTATTACTACTACTACAAAATACATTCACTAATGATACTATTACTACTACTACAAAACACATTCACTAATGATACTACTAATACTACTATAAAACACATTCACAAATGATACTATTACTGCTACTACAAAACACATTCACTAATCATACTATTACTACTACTACAAAATACATTCACTAATGACACTACTACTACTACTACAAGACGCATTCACTAATGACACTACTACTAATACTAAAAGACGCATTCACTAATGACACTACTACTACTACTACTACTACAAGACGCATTCACTAATGACACTAATACTACTACTACTAAACACATTCACTAATGATACTATTACTACTACTACAAAACACATTCACTAATCGAACTACTACTACTACTACAAGACGTATTCACTAATGATACTACTACTACCACTACAAGAGGCATTCACTAATGATACTACTCCTACTACTACAAGACGCATTCACTAATGGTACTACTACTACTACTACAAGACGCATTCACTAATGATACTACTACCACTACTAAAAGACGCATTCACTAATGATACTACTAGTAGTACTACTAGACGCATTCACTAATGATACTATTACTACTACTACTTCAAGACTCATTCACTAATGATACTATTACTACTACTACAAAACACATTCACTAATGATACTACTACTACTACAAGACGCATTCACTAATGATACTACTACTACTACAAGACGCATTCACTAATAATCCTATTACTACTGCTGCTACAAGACGCATTCACTAATGATACTACTACTACTACTACAAGACACATTCACTAATGATACTACTACTATTACTACAAGACGCATTCACTAATGATACTACTACTACTACAAGACACATTCACTAATGATACTATTACTACTGCTACTACAAGACGCAATCACTAATGATACTATTACTACTACTACAAAACACATTCACTAATGATACTACTACTACTACTACAAGACACATTCACTAATGATACTACCACTACTACTACAAGACACATTCACTAATGACACTAATACTACTACTACTAAACACATTCACTAATGACACTACTACCACATCTACAAGACGCATTCACTAATGACACTAATACTACTACTACTAAACACATTCACTAATGATACTATTACTACTACTACAAAACACATTCACTAATCGTACTACTACTACTACTACAAGACGTATTCACTAATGATACTACTACTACTACTACAAGACGCATTCACTAATGATACTACTACTACTACTGCAAGACGCATTCACTAATGATACTACTACTACTACTACAAGACGCATTCACTAATGATACTACTACCACTACTACAAGACGCATTCACTAATGATACTACGTGTACTACTACAAGACGCATTCACTAATGATACTACTACTACTACTGCTACAAGACACATTCACTAATGATACTATTACTACTACTACAAAACACATTCACTAATGATACTACTACTACTACAAGACGCACTCATTAATGATACTACTACTACTACAAGACGCATTCACTAATGATACTACCACTGCTACAAAACACATTCACTAATGATACTACTACTACTACAAAACACATTCACTAAAGGTACTACTACTACTACTACTACAAGACGCATTCACTAATGACACTACTACTACTACTACAAGACGCATTCACTAATGACACTAATACTACTACTGCTAAACACATTCACTAATGATACTATTACTACTACTACAAAACACATTCACTAATGATACTACTACAACTACTACAAGACGAATTCACTAATGATACTACTACTACTGCTACAAGACGCATTCACTAATCATACTACTACTACTAGTACAAGACGCATTCACTAATGATACTATTACTACTACTACTACAAGACGCATTCACTAATGATACTACTGCTACTACTACAAGACGCATTCACTAATTATGCTACTACTACTACTACAAGACGCATTCATTAAGGATACTACTACAACTACTACAAGACGCATTCACTAATGATACTACTACTACTACTACAAGACGCATTCACTAATGATAGTACTACTACTACTACAAGACGCATTCACTAATGATACTATTACTACTACTACTACAAGACGCATTCACTAATGATGCTATTACTACTACTACAAAACATATTCACTAATGATACTACTACTACTACTACAAGACGAATTCACTAATGATACTACTACTACTACAAGACGCATTCACTAATGATACTACTACTACTACAAAACACATTGACTAATGATACTACTACTACTAGAAAACACATTCACTAACGATAATACTATTACTACAAGACGCATTCACTAATGATACTATTACTACTACTACAAAACACATTCATTAATGATACTACTACTACTACAAGACGCATTCACTAATGATACTACTACTACTACAAGACGCATTCACTAATGATACTACTACTACTACAAGACGCATTCACTAATGATACTACTACTACTACTACTACAAGACGCATTCACTAATGATACTACTACTACTACAAAACACATTCACTAATGATACTACTACTACTACTACTACAAAACACATTCACTAATGATACTATTACTACTACTACAAGACGCATTCACTAATGATACTATTACTACTACTACAAGACGCATTCACTAATGATACTATTACTACTACTACATGACCCATTCACTAATGATACTATTACTACTACTGCAAAACGCATTCACTAATGATAATATTACTACTACTACAAGACGCATTCACTGATGATACTATTACTACTACTACAAGACGCATTCACTAATGATACTATTACTACTACTACAAGACGCATTCACTAATGATACTACTACTACTACTACTACTACAAGACGCATTCACTAATGATACTATTACTACTACTACAAGACGCATTCACTAATGATGCTACTAATACTACTACAAGACCCATTCACTAATCATACTATTACTACTACTACAAGACGCATTCACTAATGATACTACTACTCCTACTACTACTACAAGACGCATTCACTAATGATACTACTACTACTGCAAGACGCATTCACTAATGATACTATTACTACTACTACTAAAAAACACATTCACTAATGATACTATTACTACTATTATTACAAAACGCATTCACTAATGAAAGTACTACTACTACAAGACGCATTCACTAATGATACTACTACTACTACTACTACAAAACACATTCACTAATGATACTATTACTACTACTATTACAAAACGCATTCACTAATGATTCTACTACTACTATAAGACGCATTCACTAATGATACTACTACTACAAAACACATTCACTAATGATACTACTACTACTACTACAAGACACATTCACTAATGACACTACTACTAATACTAAAAGACGCATTCACTAATGACACTACTACTACTACTACAAGACGCATTCACTAATGATACTACTACTACTACTACTACAAAACACATTCACTAATGATAGTATTACTACTACTATTACAAAACGCATTCACTAATGATGCTACTACTACTACAAGACGCATTCACTAATGATACTACTACTACAAAACACATTCACTAATGATACTACTACTACTACTACAAGACGCATTCACTAATGACACTACTACTAATACTAGAACACGCATTCACTAATGACACTATTACTACTACTACAAGACGCATTCACTAATGACACTAATACTACTACTAATAAACACATTCACTAATGATACTATTACTACTACTACAAAACACATTCACTAATCGTACTAATACTACTGCTACAAGACGTATTCACTAATGATACTACTACTACTACTAAAAGACGCATTCACTAATGATACTACTACTACTACTACAAGACGCATTCACTAATGATACTATTACTACTGCTACTACAAGACGCATTCACTAATGATACTACTACTACTATTACAAGACACATTCACTAATGATACTACTACTACTAATACAATACACATTCACTAATGATACTACCACCACTACCACAAGACGCATTCACTAATGATACTACTAATAATACTAATAGACATATTCACTAATGATACTATTACTAGCTCATGGTGTTTGAACTTGAGTCATTTGACTTTTTGCTTTCAAGATGAAACGATCTAATTCATTCGAGAAGAAAGAAGAAGAAAGTAAGAGGCAGAAACGTGATCTATCGCCTCGTACCAGGGCTGAAATCTTGGCACAAATTCATGCCAGTGATTTTGAAGAGGACATGAGTGAACCAGAATCCGAACCCTCTAAACCAAGTTCACCACCCTTAGTCAACCCTGAAAAGTACTATTCCATTCGAGAGACGGAAAAGCGCTCCTCTAGAAAATTTAGAACCACGGCTTACAAATACACAGTGAAGTTTAAAGATTTCAAGGCTGAAGTGCCGTTAGAGAAAGCAGAAGTGTTCATCACCGAGGTGTGGGATTCTTTGCTCACTGCACTCAAGCAGCAATGTCAACCCAAAGAAGACGATCGCTTGAGACTTTCCATACAACACGACGGTTTGAAATCCCCTGTTTGGATCGAGTTTAGCACCCCTGCAGAATTGAACGCTTCCAAAGTCATGGACAAGATTCAACACGTGCAACAATCTAATGACCAGTTTGACATCACCGATGGAAAAGCCACATTGGACATGACCCACGTCTCTCCTCCTCAAGGAACTGGACGCAAAAAGATGTTATTGGTGGACGACCTTCGCAACACCAAAAAGAGTCTCGTCCGAATTAACAACTCTCATGACCAGATGTGTTTAGCCCGTGCCATCGTGGTGGGACGAACCTATGCCAACAAGAACGACACGGTAGAATGGAAAAGAACCTGGAAAACTATTCAACGATCCGATCGAGCCAAACAACAAAACGAAGCAGAACTCCTGTTACAACAAGCCGGACTGTCCAAAGACACACCCTGTGGCATTCCTGAGATGCAAAAATTGCAAGATGCCCTAGCTCCACGCTACACCTTGAAAGTGCACCCTCAAGAAGTGCGCGGACCTCTGTTGTTTCGAGGCCAAGACTTTAAGGACGGAAAATACATTCATGTCTATTATCACGATGAACATTTCGATACCATTACCAGTATCACCGGATTCCTGAAATACAGTTATTACTGTGAGAAATGTGACCATGGTTATAACAATCGAGAGCAACACAAGCATTGTGGATCGAAATGCACAGGATGTTTGGCCTCTTCACCCTGTCTGAGCGAAGAACCAGTGCCTTGTTCAACTTGTCTGCGCACGTTTGTCAGCCCTACCTGTTACCAACAACATCTGAAAACGCAAGGTTCACAGAAGAAATGCGCTTGTCAACTGCTGAGATTGTGCTCTACGTGTGAACAAGTCATACGTACCAATAATACCAAGGCACACGTATGTTCAGGAAAGAAAAAATGTCACATTTGTCACCACATCGTGGACTTGGAACACCAATGTTACGTGCAAAAATACCAACCCCCACCAGAGAAAGAGGACGGTCACAAGAAGAAAGGCAATTTCATCTTTTTCGATTTCGAATGCATGCAAGAAACCGGCATTCACATTCCTAATTTCTGCGTGGCTCATCGAGCGTGCGAGAAGTGCATTCAAGAACCTATCTTCAGTCATTGCCATCACTGCAGCAAGATACCCGGAGGGCGTGAAAAAATCTTTCGGGGACCAAACACGTTAGCCGATTTTGCCCAATGGGTCTTAGACCCCGTTGACAAGACGTGGAGCCAAGAGGACATCGAACGTTACGGAGATTGTCATCGTCATGCCACGGTGATGGCTCACAATTTCTCCGGATACGATGGACAGTTTCTTTTGAGGTACTATACGGAACAAGGCACCGAGCGTCCTAAAGTGACTTTGAACGGAGCCAAAATCATTTTCATGCAAGTGGGACAAGTACAGTTTAAAGATTCGATGAGCTATTTGGCCATGCCTTTGAGTCGAATGCCTAAAACGTTTAGAATGACAGAAATGGCTAAAGGGTACTTTCCACACTTTTTCAATACGGAAGCCAATCAACACGCCGTTCTACCCCATTTACCTGAGGCTCACTATTACGACCCCGACAACATGCGTACCGAACAACGAGAAGCTTTCTACGCTTGGTACCAGGCTCACGCCTCGGACCCTTTCGACTTTCAGGAAGAAATGCTAAAGTATTGTCGTTCCGACGTGGACATTTTACGGCGTTGCTGTGGAAAATTTCGAGAACTGTTCATGGAACACGGAGGGGTCGATCCTTTGAAAGAAGCTTGCACCATTGCCAAAGCGTGTTCCTTAGTGTATCGACAACGATTCATGCCTGAAAACACCGTGGCTGTCATCAGTCCTCAAACGACCCACTTTGTCAAACGTCAATACTCGGTCAAAGCCCTACGTTGGTTACATTACTTGTGCGACAAGGAAGACAAGTGGATTCAGCATGCCCGCAACGGAGGGGGCGAAAAGACCATCGGAACGTATTCGGTAGATGGCTGGGACTTAGAAAACCCCAAGATCGTGTACGAGTTTAACGGTTGCTTATTTCACGGATGTCCCGTCTGTTACCCTGACCGTGGCACTAAAAATCAGTTTTTGCAACGAACCATGGAAGACTTGTACCAGGACACTTGTCAGCGGCGCCTAAAGTTAGAACAGCAAGGATACCAAGTGGTGGAAATGTGGGAACACGAGTACGATCACCGTATGAAAACCGATCCCGAGTTTAAACGCCTCGTGGAAAGTTACCAGTTTATGGACCCGCTGAACCCGAGGGATAGTTTGTACGGAGGAAGGACCAATGCCACCTGTTTGCTGTACCAAGCCGACGAAGAGAAAGGAGAAGAAATCAAATACTTGGACGTGTGTTCGCTGTATCCCTACGTGTGTAAATATTGTCGCTTTCCTGTAGGGCACCCGCAATTGTTAACGGAACACATCGACCTGAAAAACATTCGACAATACGAAGGCTTGATCAAGTGCAAAGTTTTGCCTCCCACGAACCTATACCATCCCGTCTTACCTCACCATTGCCAAGGCAAACTGATGTTTCCCTTGTGCCGTACTTGTGCCGAAACGTGCAACCAAGACCAAGCTTGTCAGCACAGCCAGGAAGAACGGGCCTTGACGGGAACCTGGGTCAGCGTAGAATTGTTCAAAGCTCTGGACATGGGATACCAACTGTTAGAAGTGTACGAAATTTGCCACTTTCCCAAGACACAACAATACCACAAGGGTGACCCCAGTCAGAAAGGCATTTTCGCCGACTACGTGGATGCCTTTTTGAAACTGAAGCAAGAAGCCAGCGGCTATCCTTCCTGGTGTCACACTCCCGAAGACCAAATACAATTCAAAGAGAAATACTACGAACAAGAAGGCATCACTTTAGACCACATCGAGAAAAACGAAGGCAGGCGATCGTTTGCCAAAGTGATGTTAAATTGCTTGTGGGGTAAAATGGCACAACGACCGTGTTTACCCAAGACGGAATATTTGACAGAACCTTCCCGCTACTTCCAGATGATTCACGACAAAACCAAATACATGAAACACGTGGACGTCGTTCGAGAGAATTTGATCTTGGTCAATTACGAAGAAGATCTGGACTTTGTACAAGACGACCCTTTTGGAAATGTCATCATTGCGGCTTACGTGACAGCCCATGCTCGCTTAAAATTGTACGAAGCTTTAGAACTGTTAGGGGAACGCGTCCTGTACTTTGACACGGACAGTTGCATTTACATCCATCACCCGATTCAACATCACCCTAACATCGAAGGAGACCGTTTAGGAGCCTGGACAGACGAGCATCCCGACGACAAGATTCTAAGTTTCGTCAGTGGCGGTCCCAAAAATTACGGCTACGAATACCGTGACAAACAAGGAGAAGTGCACACGACGTGCAAAGTGAAAGGACTGACTCTGAATTATCGTACCAGTCGTGTGGTCAACTTTGGGGTATTGAAAGAAGCCTTGCAATCGGGAGAGGATGGAAACTTTAAAGTGACCACTTACCAACCGAACAAGATTGTACGTTTACCCACTCACCACATCGTCAGTCGACCCTTGGAAAAAGTTTATCAAATCGTGTACCAGAAGCGAGTGCGACTTCCCAATCACTTTACGTTACCGTACGGTCACGTCGGTATTGGTCTGTATATAAAAAGGAACCCTAGACAAGATCGATAGTTCATTGTGACTACCAAGACCGAGCAAACAAGATGAATACTTTGAAAGAGACATCGTTCCAGTTTGGGGATTGTAAAAAAGTTGTATCTTCCTCTAGTGTGACTAATATTGGATGGATAAGACCCAGGCATTGCGACGGAAAATGTCCGGAAGGAAACTGCGATTGTCCATGTGGTTACCATTGTAATTGCGTAACGGAGTTTGCAGACGAGTGCGATTGTGAGCCTTGCGATGGGACCGATGCTGTACCTTGTGACCTGAGCGATGCCGTAAAGCATCATGGGAACTTTAGTGCCCCTACTCCTATCACGGAAAGTGATGCTGTGCGTGTCAAACCTGTGGGATGCGAAAGCGATGCTGCTCGTCCTCTTGGACATTTTACTGGGTTTCGTTTTAAAGGGGAATGTCGACCTTAACGTTTACCTCCCTACGGATGTCATCCAGCCCTGAGCAAACTCCTGCCCATTTCACTCAACCCTCATCGAAACGAACCTGTGAAAAACGAATATTCGTTTCCTGTGCGTTTGTCGGAATACTGCGACTTTGAAAATCGTCTTCAATCGTTCAAAGGAAAATGGCCTAAGTATCTGGGAGGACCGACCCCTGAAGAATTAGCCAGAGCCGGATTTTTCTACTTGGGCGAAGGAGATAAAGTCAAGTGCTTCAGTTGCAGTGTGTCACTTCACCACTGGGAACCGCAAGATTCGGCCTACGTAGAACATGCTCGATGGTCACCGAATTGTCATTACTTACCTTTAGTGGGACCGAGACATTGAAGTAACTTTTTACCATAATAGTCTGTTCATGGATACTTTACAAGAGAACATTCGTGCTTTGCCTGTGGAGTTGAGAGAACGCATTTATCGAGAACTGGTCAAAATACAAGTGAAACGTAAAGAACAATTGCATCCGATACGTCACCGGTGTTTGAACCACTGGTACCTGAAGGCTATACAAGGACTGATTCAATTGAAAGTCTTCCATTGGACAGACATTGATCAACGATCCTCTAGTTTTAAAAAGGATTGGTTTGGTATGGACGATTGTAGTTACATCATTGTAAACGTACTGCATCGAATTCCAGAGGAAGAGTTAACGAATTACCAACATCTTGAACACAATGTCAACTTGGTGAAAGAGGAAACTTCTGAACGAATTGTAATGTGTAGATTAGTGACTCAACGATTTAAATTCGACACTGAAGTGAAACCATGTTTGTGCAAAGAGTACATTTCTTGTGTCAGACCAAAGAGGATTTAGTATGACCTATTCATGGATACTTTACAAGAGAACATTCGTGCTTTGCCTGTGGAGTTGAGAGAACGCATTTACCGAGAGCTGGTCAAAATACAAGTGAAACGTAAACTCAAAGTGATTCATCCGTTTTTAAATTATGCTCTGTTCCAAAGTACAAGAAGACTGATTATGAGTGGATATTACATTAGGCACAAAGTTAAACGAGGCTATTGGCTACCACCCAACGATTCCAAAAACAGTGTATATACTTATGGATACTTTACAAGAGTACATTTTGGGCTTGCCTGTGGAGTTGAGAGAACGCATTTACCGAGAGCTGGTGAAAATACAAGTGAAACGTAAAGAACAATTGCATCCGTTACGTCACCAGATCTTTAACCACTGGTACCTGAATGGTATAAGAGAACTGATTCGTCAGAAATTGTTTCAGTGGTCAGACCTTGTTCAACACTTCCAGGCCCCCGATGATTCACGTGTTGATCATTTTGGTTACTTCGAGATTCACCTAGAGCAACCCATTGAGGAAGACGAGGTAAAGGATTACCAACATATTTTCCGTGGAATCTACTTAGCGGAAGAGGAAACTTCTAATCGAACTCTGACGTTTCGGTTACAGTATGCAAGATTTACATTCCCAACTGGAGAACGAAGATCACTGGCTAGAAAGTACGTGTATTCTTTTCGAAACAAAGAGACTATAAAAACAGGCAGCTATGCCACGACTTATGTCGTATGTCATCCAACAGATTCCGTGGAAGGAACTCAATGACCATATTCAAACCGTGGATCATTACCATCGATTATTACAAGAACTTTATCCATTCAATTTGGGACGACAAGTGGTGTGTGTCTTAGTGACTTGTTTTCTGGGATTTCGTTTACCAGCCGATTCTTTGTGGACTCTTTACGATCAGTACTTACCACCTCCATGGCCTTAAATGGTCACGAAAAACTCCTTTTGCTCAAAGCCTTGCGGTTTCATCTGGATACTTCTCGACCTCAACAGGAAAAAAAGATTCGTCAACTTTTAGCTACCCAAGACGTGTATGACGATGTGTGTGTAGCTTGTGCCTTACACCCTCATTGGACAGATGTTCGTGACTGGAAAAAGGGGGGTTTTGAGGCTTGGACCCAAGAAGTGGCCCAGTATGCACAAGAGTTGTTCAAGGAAAAAAGTTACTTTTCAACCTGTGTTAGTGACGGTGCCAGAAGAACCCGTCACCGAGAACAACCACTCGCTTCAGGACAGGACTGTCATGGACATTCCTGAAAGGTCATTCCGGGAGGACACTTGTGTGACAATACCTCATGTAGAGACTGTAAGAACATTACACACTGTCCCTAGGACATCTTGGTTACCCAAAACATGTTGTACAGACACTTGTTTATATTCCACTTTGATCGCTTTGCTGTGTTTTATATTCCTGTACATCACTATTTGGGTTGTATGTATTTTTGTCTTTCGTGTTCATATTTGAAACATTCAATAAACGTGTTCTGAAAAAAGTATATAAACTCTTGTCTTGTTTGTTTTTCGTGTCACAAGTGACATTTCTCATACCATGGCTACCTCTGCTGTCTCTGCTCCCTCTTCCTCTACTGTCAAAGTCATCGACGAACACTTAGATCGTGCCAGTTGGGAGGCTTTGTATCTTCGCCATCCCTTTAACATGCTCATTGCTGGACCTAGCGGTTCAGGCAAAACCGAATTCGTCAAACGTTTGATCGAACATAAACATCATTTGATCGATCGGCCCCCTCAACGAATCGTGTGGTGTTACAAAGAGTGGCAATCGGCGTACAGCCTCTTGCGAGAAAGTCAAGGCGATTCCATCGTGTTTGTGGAAGGCATTCCTAAAGAAGACGACGGCATCGTCTCTGACTCCCGTCTAACCCATTTGGTCATTTTCGACGACATGTTAGGAGAAGACGAAGAAGAAATTAAATTGTGGTTCACGCGCAAAGGGCATCACCGTAATGCCAGTGTCGTTTACATCACCCAAAATTTGTTTCAACAAAGTAAAGCCCATCGCACCATCAGTCTCAATGCGCATTACGTGGTCTTGTTTAAAAGCCCTCGAGATAAATCGCAAGTGCAAGTCTTAGCCAAACAGTTAGGAACGCCTTGGCTGACTCAGGCGTACGACGATGCCACTCAAACGCCACACGCCTATTTACTCGTCGATTTGAAACCTACGACTCCCGAGGATTTGCGATTTCGTACCCACTTGTTTCACCACTGGTGCCAAGACGGAGGGCCTGTCCTGTACACGTCTCCGTCCTCGACTTCATTTCACTCCCCATGAAAAAAATCTATAAAAACCTCAGACCCTTTTTCGTCTGTCTCACACAGTGTGAACATGACGTCCCTTCAGTCGCATCTTCCCGTCAAATTGATTCGTGCCTTATATGGCATCAGTCGAGAAAAAGATCCACAAACACGAGCCCGTGTCTTAGAAGCTAGTCTCAAAGAAGTCTTACGATGGTTCACGGTGACGGCACGTCAATTACTCCAAGGAATCATTCAGATTCCTCATCAAACCCAACGCTTTTTCGATCGAAACAAAGTCGCTTTGGTCCAACTGGCCGATCCCCGCATCGACACTCAAACCAAAAAACAAATCATTTTGAAACCTGGAGGGAGCGGTACTCTAGGAGGGGTCATCATTCGCTCACTCTTAAGATGGGATCCTAATGCCCCCAAAGTTATCCCCAAGACAAAAGTCCAACGAAGCCCCAAGAAGAAAAAGAAAAAGACCAGGTCCCCAAGAAGAATAACTTCTCCAGTGGCGGGACCCTCCTCTTACCAGACACCACCACCATCACCCCGGAAAAAGAAAAGAAGCCCCCAGAAAAAGAAACAGAGAAAAAGTCCTCAGAAAAAGATAAGTCCACAGAAGAAAACTAGTCGCAAGAGAGGCACTTCGGCCAGGACGCAACCTTACACTCGCAAGCCACGACCTGCCACAGCGTCTCCGGCAGCCTCACGTTTGTCCACTTCTCCGTTGATGTCACCAGGAACTGAAGAGTACTTGGAGACGTTGATCACACCAAGAACTTCTCCGTTGATGACCCCCAAAAGAACTTCCCCAGTGGCAGGACCTTCCAATTTAGCGGCAGTGGCTGCTGCTCACAAAGTACCTTCTCCCAAAATCAAAGTCCATGAAAGATCGGGCATGTTACAAAGTTTACTGGATTTGTCCAAGCAAGAACTGGCTCGATTTAGTCCGTTGCGTACCCCTGCACGACGTGTCATGCCTGTCCTCAAACTGATAAAACGTAAAGACAATCAGTGGCGACGCGTTCCAGTATAAAAAAGGCCTGTGACCGAGTAGGGTATCAGTGTTTTTAGGTGCTCCTAAAGACTCAAAGATGTCACCCTCCAGAAAACCCCAAGGAAAGAAAAGGAAAGGACTACCACCACGTTTAGCCAAACATGGGGACCTGTTATCTGTCCTGTCCAAAGCTTCTCCACCCCTACGAAAAAAACTCATTCAAACGGCTTCCAAAGAGGTCATCGATACCGTGTGCGAATGTTGTTTGAACGTTTTGAAAGGCACGATCCCTTTGTCCAAACACCAGAAACAATGCTTAGGCAAACATCGTCACGTTCTTCGGAAAATGGTTCAAAAGAAAATTCCCATTCGTCAAAAAAAGAAGATGTTGGTCCAACGTGGAGGCATTTTACCTCTCTTGTTAGGCCCCATACTGAAAGGAGTCTTGGGAACCATGTTGGGAGGACTGGTGGGAGCAAGATAAAAAGGCCTTCGGAAGTCCCAAGATCTCAGAATTCACCCCTGACAACCCCATGGAAGGACGAAAACTAGCTTTAGTGCCTTACAAACGATGGATGGAATACCATCGGTGGCAAGAACAACGCACCCCGCATTTACCTCCCAATCCCAATCTGAGCGAGATGTCCCAGTTACAACACGAATTGCAATCCTTGATGGATCGCCAAGATTTGTCCGAAACAGAAAAATCGCAAAAGTACGGTCAACTCTTGCAACGACTGCAACTCTTTCACCAGAAAGCTTTAGACGAAACAGCTCTACCCACTTTGAAAGATTTTAAGACCTTGATGAAAAGTCCAGCACCATCACCAGTACCAGTACCAGTACCCGTGACCAAGACAGAAAAAGGAAAAGAAGAAGAAGAAGAAGGGTTTCAAACTCCACCAGAAAAAGTACGCAAGTTAACAACACCACCTACCTCCAGAATTGGATGGATTAAAAAGATGATGGCCACCCCTTCTTCCTCACAAGAGAAAAAGAAGGTGAAGACAGAAGTGAAGACAGAAGTGAAACAAGAACCGATATCCCCTGCTCAGACATCCTCCTCCTCTTCGACACCTATTGCTGGCCGCACACGCAAAGCCTTGCAATCCAAGAAAATACCCCAAGAGAAAAAGAGTAGCCTCTTCCAAGAGTGGGTGCCTTATTAACACACCAATCAACACAAAAAATGGAAAAAGTCTTAGCTAGCATTTACTACGATCCCTCGCATCCTGCAGGTTACGCAGGAGTTCAAAAATTGTATCGTGCTGCCAAAACGCGACTGAAAAGTCTCCGTTTACCTCAAGTGCAACGATGGTTACAAGAACAAGCTACCTACACTTTACACAAACCCATTCGACGCAAGTTTGCCAGAAGTCGCACCCGAGTGGAAGGCATCGATCATCAATGGCAAGCCGATTTAGCCGATGTCTCTCATTTGGCCAGCTACAATCGTGGTTACAAATATTTGTTTTGTGTCATCGACGTCTTTTCCAAATTTGCCTGGGTCGTACCCTTGACTTCCAAATCGAGCAGCGAGTTAGTGCGAGCCCTGCAACGGGTGTTGAAACAAAGCGGTCGTCGCCCTCTTCGATGGCAAACGGACAAAGGCACCGAATTTCTGAACCAAGCTTTCCAAAAAGAATTAAAGAAACGTGACATTCATTTTTTTACCACCGAGAATCCCGAAACCAAAGCCAGCATCGTGGAACGTTTTCAACGCACTTTGAAAGAACGCATGTGGAAATATTTTACGCATCACCACACTCTGAAGTACATCGACATCTTACCGCACCTGGTGCAAGCGTACAACCAATCTTACCATCGAAGCATCGGACGTGCCCCGCAAGACGTGACTCCCGACAACGAAGTGCCGGTGTTCGAGCGCCTGTTCGGTACGTCCCCGACGAGGGCTGTCCCCAAGAAAAGTGGAGAGTTGACCGTAGGAGATTGGGTACGCATTGGCAAAACCAAACGCACTTTCGACAAAGGTTACTTACCTAACTGGACGACCGAACTGTTTCGCGTCACTGGACGAGTACATGGCCGTCATCCTGCCGTCTATAAATTGGAAGACATGAACGGAGAAGTACTCAAAGGAACGTTTTATTTGCCCGAGTTACAACGTGTCACCAAAAAAGAAGACGACGTGTACGACATCGAAAGCATTCTCGAACGCAGAACCCGTAAAGTGGGCAAACGACGTGTCAAAGAAGTCAAAGTACGTTGGAAAGGATATCCACCCAGTTTCGATTCTTGGATCGACGCTTCGCAAGTCATCGACTATAAAAAGAAGAAGTGACCATCATGCCCTTTCACACATCAGACGCAGCTACGTCGACCAGTCCTTCTTCCCCTAGTTCTTCTGTGCAAGATTTACAAAAACAACCCTTGTGGGTGTGGTGTGGAGAACGTGTGCCTAAAACGCAAATCGTCTTTTTCTGCCAAATCTTCGTGGTGTATTGTGTCATCGGGGCAGCCATCGCCAATTTGAGTTTGCAACAAGGAGACAAACAATTGTGGACCATTTTATTGAGCAGTTGCATCGGTTACCTGCTTCCCAATCCCTCCCTGAAATTCTCCTCAAACGGGAACGTTGTGTCCAGTGCCAGTGTCAGTGCCAGTCACCACTCCAACAACCACAACCAGAACCCCATTTTGGGCGGAGACACGCCTCTGACATCCAGTAATATCCCCTCGGACAGCCACAGAACTCTGGAATTATGAGTCACCAAAACCAATTTTACTTAACCTTACCCAGTGACAGTTCCATGGAGGTGTTTCCCAACAACACGTTGTGCTGTTACACGGCCAAATTACCTCGAGCCATCCAGTTAGATCACGAAGCCCATTGGGAAGTGGCTTTAGTAGAAATGATTCACCCGACCCAAGTCCACAATATCACTACCCAGCAAAATTGGTTTAAGGTGGAAGTTCATGACAAACAATTGCAAGAGGAGTTGGATAAGATTGGCACATCTACCAATAAAGCCTATGATGACAAAACTAAAACGACCACCTACAACTTGTTCATTCTCCCAGGCTATTATTTCAGTGGTCATCATTTGGTCAGCGCCATAGCCTCCAGGTTTAATGGCGTGTTCCATAAAGCTTTGAGTAATGTCCAAAAAAGTGTCACCCTGGAATACCACAAAATAGCTCGTCGCTTTCTGATGAAATTTTCTGAGGGGTCCAAAAAATTCATGTCTTTCTTATTTTGTCCTGAATTGTTTGACATATTGGGCGGTGACACGGAGATGAGAATGGTCATGATGAAGAAAAACGAATTGCCAGTCATTTCCGACAACGATATTTTTGCGAGGTATTTTCGTTTCCCGGTAGAACTGAACCAAGGACTGAATTTGATCTTTGTGTATTCCGATGTGGTGGAATACAACGTGGTGGGACACACCTCCGTGCCGTTACTGCGTGTCATTCCTTTCAAAGTGGATTCTGCCACAAACGCTGACGAGGAAGGTGGAAACACTTATCACGTTCACCGCGAATTTGTCCATCCTCACTATTTGCCGGTCAGCAAGTCGTATTTGGACACGGTCAACATTACTATAAAAGGAGATTTGGGACAAAATATTCCATTCACCAAAGGAAAAGTCACGGTGAAACTCCATTTTCGAAAACGGTTCTCTCACGACTCGTAAGTCATGTATCCAGTGTACCGAGGGGTGGCTCGACAGCGAGGACACGGTTTAGGAGACATGTTAAAATCGGCCTTTCGTTCGGTGGCCCCGGTGTTGAAACCGATGGTAACACGAGGATTGCACGCCTTGAAAGATGCGGCACTGACACAAGGCAAAGAATTTCTCCAAAATGTCATCATTGACAAACAAAACCCTAAAGAAGCCTTCATGAGGGCAGGCAAAAATGTCTTGCTGCAAACGGGTAAAGACATTTTAGGCCGACGAGACACACCTATAAATGCCCTGCACGCTACCGAATCAGGCATTCAGCAAGGACAAGGCAGAAAGAGACGACGCAGAAAACACCCTTTCACCAGACTTCAAGCGAGAAAGGCCAAGAAAAGAAGAACCGTTCGAGACTTAGACGTTTTCGATTATTGAGGAAGAACAAAAAAATGATGCACCGAGAGTCTTGTGCTTGTTCCAAGACGGAACTGGATATGTTTGCCATGCCCCCCACCATGATGACGATGCAAGAATCCCAGTGGGTGGAATTTCACCCGGTCTCCTCATTGACCGATTCCGCTCCCATCGAGTTTGAAATCAAAGGACAGCCCGAAGATTACATCGATCTGAATAGCAGTTACCTGTATTTGAAAGTCAAAGTGATCAAAACTGACAACACCAATCCTGGAGCCAATGATAGGGTAGCGCCCGTCAACAATTTCATGCATTCCTTGTTCAGCGAAGTGGACTTGTACTTGAATAACAAACTGGTCAGTAGCAGCATGGATACTTACCCGTATCGCGCCTACTTGGAAAATCTCTTGACGTACGGAAAAGAAGCCAAGAACACTCATCTGGATGCTTGCGTGGTATGGAAACCTGACACGGCAGGTGAGAACACGTTTAGCGATACAGCCCTGACAGCAGATGACAATCTTCACAATGTGGGGTTTAACACACGTAGAACTAAAATTCTGCAAGGGCGAAGTTTAGAACTGATGGATCGTTTGCATTTGGACATGTGGTTACAAGAAAAGTATTTGCTGAACGGTGTGGATATCCGCCTGAGACTGAATCGTAGCAGTGCCGCTTTCCATTTGATGACCCATGCCAATGAATACAAAACTGTTATCCAAGAAGCCAAGCTCTACGTGCGTCGCGTAGAAGTGTTACCTAAAGTGGGAAACGATATCAGTCAAACGTTAAGCAGAACAACTGCCAAGTATCCCATACGACGCGTAGAAGTGAAAACGTTCACCATTCCTGCTGGACAGCGATCCATGATCGAAGATCATCTGTTCCAAGGACAGTTACCCAAGCGTTTGATTGTTGGTATCGTCAAGAATACAGCCTTCAACGGAGTCCACAACGAAAATCCTTTTGAGTTTAAGCATTACAATGTGTCCAAGATCGAAGTCAGTCGCGATGGCAAGACCTTGTGTATCCGACCTTTCGAGCCTAACTTTGCCCAGAAGAATTACTTGAGATCGTACTTGTCCCTGTACGAAGCCACCGGTCAGTTAGGAACCAACACCAGTCACGGCATTACGTACGACGATTATGACGGAGGCTATGCTTTGTGGGCTTTCGATTTCACTCCAGACCAAGGCAGCGACGAGGGACATTTCCACCCTATAAAATCTGGCCAGATTCGAGTGGAAATTCAGTTTGCGAGTGCACTGGAAGCAGGTAACACAGTGAACGTCATCCTGTATGCAGAATTTGATAATACGATAGAAATCAACAGTTTAAGAGAAGTCATCCTAGATTACTAGAAGCCATGGAAGACTGTTATCCCTCTTTACCTAGTGGAGAAACTTTGGAGATGGAATGTAAGGAGACCGTGGAAAAAGAAGAAGTGATCATGATGAAATCGAGATGGCCAGAACAAGAAGCCCATTTAGTCTCCTGTTTTGCCAAACACTTGGTCGACAAAATGACGGAATTGATCAAGAAAAATTGTTATGGATGTCAAAACGATCATCCCAGTCAAATTCAACACGATAAATGCCTAATGTTAAGTCAAGAAGAAAAATTGGACGAGTATCTGGACGAAGCTTGGAGTCTCATCTCGAACAAAGACGTGTTGCACCAGTGGTATAAAGACTTGCGTGAACATTCTTGTCCAGCATTAACCACTCAAGAGATCCATCGTATCGAAGCTCTCCTGAATCAGAGTGAGGAAACAGAACGAATAACCGTTTATTCGTCAGACATTTTCAAGCAAAAAGTCAGGATCGAATTGACGACTTATTATTACCTGTGAAGAAGAAAAAAACACAAAACAATGGATACCTGGGAACTTTATTACCTTTTGAACCACAGTTCGTATACGGCTTCTTGGAATCCTGTCGTCTGTGCTAAAGATGAACTCCCTCATCGCAAACCTAAAGACCATCAAGCTTACGTGATCAACACGGGCGACAGTCATCTCCCAGGAACCCACTGGGTAGCCGTCTACTTTCCTCAAGAAGGATGTGTGGAATATTTCGATTCGTATGGATTGCCCCCTTTGGAAGACGATATCATTGACTTTATGAGAAGAAATGCTCAAACCACCCGATTCAATAATGTGAAATTACAAGGCACAGATTCCTTGGTGTGTGGACAGTACTGTGTGTATTTTCTGCATCATCGAAGCCTAGGCTATTCCTTAGAACATTTAGTGACTCATTTCGATCATCGTTCTTCTGCTAGAAACGATGTGAAAGTAGATCGATGGTTTTGTGACCATTATGCTTATCTTTTGTCTCAAGCTAGGAAACGTAGTGTCCATCAATGGCCTAATGATTTCCAACAGTGGAAATCACAATTTCATTCACAACGTTGTCAGCCCTGTTTAAAGTAGATTGTGCATTGAGAAAAAAAATGTTTGTGATTTGAAAAAAAATTGTTTGATGTTATAGTGTTGGATTATTGTTAAAAAATGTTAGAGTTGTTGTTTAGTGTTAAGTGATTTTTGAATAAAAAATGTTGTGTTTTGAAAAAATGCTTTTGTCTTTTGTCTAGCTATAAGAATGTTGGATTGATGCTCTTTCATTTCTTACTATCCCTCTCATGAACGTTGCGGCTCGAAAACCGTGTGGGGGATGTTTTCCTTCACGTCCGCGCTTTGACTTTAAGAACCGGGGTTGTTTCCAGTCTAACCATCCATTGTCGACTCATCCTCCTACGAAGATGTGCTCCAAACTAGCTAAGCTCAACGAAGCCTACGTGAATTTGCATAGGGTCAGACACAGTCTGATACCGAAGCCAGAAGAAATAGAGAATGTGAGAATGTTAAAAATCACTGAAGACCTGATAGAAGAGCTCTTCAGAGAAGAAATGAACAGGGAAAAAGAAGAATGGACAGAGAAGTACAGACTTCAGAGACAGCAGCAACAGCAGCAACAGCAGCAGCAACAACCTGAAGCTGACAGAGGCTTTGTAGATTGCCGTATCGACACCAAAGAGTTCTTCTTCTCTTTCCGAAGAAGCAGACCTATCGCCAGAAAGTCTATCCTCAGAGGACATCGCATTCTTAGAAACTAAAAAAGAATGCCATAGCAAACAAAAAACAGCCCTTTTCAGGGCTACCCCAAAACTCTAGAAAAGAAATAGCTATTAATTTGCCAATGTGTATAGGTAGAGTAGTGTGAATATAAACACTAACTCTTTCTTAAAAAATGTGAGGGTATGTGTTTGTGTATAGGATTGTGTGTTTGTGTGTTAGTAAGTGATAAAGTAGGTTGGTGAGGATAGTAGATTAAAATTATGTCTTTTTTTGGTGTTTGAGGTGTATATTTGGGGTTAGATTGGATTGCTTTGCTTATGTGGATAGTCTATTGAAGTGATTTATAAAAAAATTTACAATAGTGATGGGTAGCATAAAAAAGTGAGTGAGTGTTTCTTTTAGGTCCGCGCGTTGTTGTTGTTTTTTTTGGTCATGATCTAGGTAAGATCAATTTTATGTTATTAGGGGGATGTTTTCCATCACGTCCGCGCTTTCACTATAAATTGAAACTCGCTGGGCAGTCTAGCTAACCTTGTTGATTGATCAACACAGCCAGAAGAATGAATAGCAGAATAGTGAAACTGTTAGAACTCCAGATGCACCTGGAATATGCCAGGCGCATAGTAAACGAACTATCAGCGGAGGCTATAGTAGAAGAAGCAAGAGTAAAGAAGGAAGAGGAGGAGAGAAGAGAGAGGGAAGAAGAGGAAAAGAAAAGAGAAGAGAGGATGTCGTTCAATATTCCCGAGACAGAGGATTGGGGTGTTGAAGTGAATCATCCTCCCTCTGCGCTCCCCAGAAGAAAGGTGAAAGAAGACTGGGGAAGAAGATGCGTGTGTGGCGCCAGGCCAGGAAGGTGCAACCATTAGATAGGTGCATCAGGAGTTAAAAAAAAACAGCCCTTTTCAGGGCTACCCAATACTCTAGAAAAGAAATAACGATCAATTTGCCAATGTGTGTAGGTAGAGTAGTGTGAAAATAAACACTAACTCTTTATTAATAGTGGAAGTGTATGTGTTTGTGTGTTTGTGTTTGTAAGAGCTCTGGTATGTTTGTGTGAATAGTAGATTATAGGTTTTTTTATTGTTTCTTAGCGCATGTGGAGAGTATAGTTTGGGTTTGATTATATGAAATGAGAAAAGTGGGGATGTTTTCTTTCACGTACGCGCGTTGATGGGTCATGATCTAGGTAAGATCAATTTTATGTTTTTAGGGGATGTTTTCCATCACGTCCGCGCTTTCACTATAATAAGCCACCACGTTCGTCGTTCGAACCATTCTACGGAATAACGGAAAGAAAATGGTAGCTGTAACAGAATTGTTTAACCAGTTGAAAGACATTTGGTATTGGATGGTGGATGGAGCTTATGCAGTGGAAAGGATTGAACGTGAATGGAAGTATGAAGTAACCAGGGATTTTGTAAGAAGGCAAGTGACAAACCTAAAATCAGCCATGGATCTGGTGGCAGAGATGATAGAAGAAGAAGTAAAAAGACTAAGAGGCTTTATAGATCCAGAATATGTAAAGATTGGTCACTTGAAAGAAGCCATGGATAATGTGCTAGAAGTCAGGTGTTTTTTGGAAGAGGTAATGGAATGGACAGAGTGGTCCTTTGTCAAAAAAGGCCTAGACCAGCTTAAGAAATCGGAACAACTTATGAGAAAAGTAATGGAGGAAGAAGTGAAAAAGATCAAAGACAAGTGGAATAAAGAACGAAAGGATAAGGAAAACTTAAAGGAAAAAGAGGCCTTTGACAAACTCAACAACAATTGGATCAAGATACAAGAGAAGTTCAGGGCTATGGGTCACCCAGACTGGTTACCTGAAAAAGAAAAAAGGAAGAACAAAGGAATTTGGGGAAAGATTAGGGGATGGATGAGGAAATGGAGGAAATAGAAGAAGCAGAATAAACCCAAAGGCCCTTTTCAGGGCCAGCCATATTTCTCGAAAAGAGATAGTCTTTGAATTGCCTACCCTTTTTTAAAAAAATTTTTTAAAAAAAAGAAAAAAAATCCGATGTTCCATTCCCCTTGTCCCTAAACAAGCCCAAACTCTATTGCCATGTTAAATTCCCCTTGACGCTAGAGTGGCCCACGATTTATCGCCATGTTAATTCCCCTTGTCGGTAAAGTGCCCCACGATTTTTCTCCATGTTAAATTTCCATTGTCGCTAAAGTGCCCCAAGGGGTCTTGTAATGCTAATTTCCATTGTCGCTAAAGTGCCCCCCTTCGCTACTCACATTCACTAATGATACTACTACTACTACAAGACGCACTCACTAATGATACTACTACTACTACAAGACGCATTCACTACTGATACTATTACTACTGCTACTACAAGACGCATTCACTAATGATACTACTACTACTACTACAAGACACATTCAATAATGATACTACTACTACAAGACGCATTCACTAATGATACTATTACTACTGCTACTACAAGACGCATTCACTAATGATACTACTACTACTACTACAAGACACATTCACTAATGATACTACTACTACTACTACAAGACGCATTCACTAATGATACTACTACTACTACAAGACACATTCACTAATGATACTATTACTACTGCTACAACAAGACGCATTCACTAATGATACAATTACTACTACTACAAAACACATTCACTAATGATACTACTACTACTACAAGACGCAATAACTAATAATACTACTACTACTACAAGACGCATTCACTAATGATACTACCACTGCTACAAAACACATTCACTAATGCTACTACTACTACTACAAAACACATTCACTAATGGTACTACTACTAATACTAAAAGACGTATTCACTAATGGTACTACTACTACTACTACAAGACGCATTCACTAATGATACTACTACTACTACTACAAGACGCATTCACTAATGATACTATTACTACTACTACTAGAAGACCCATTCACTAATGATACTACTGCTACTACTATAAGACGCATTCACTAATGATGCTACTACTACTACTACTACAAGACGCATTCACTAATGATACTACTACTACTACTACAAGAGGCATTCACTAATGATACTACTACTACTACTACAAGACGCATTCACTAATGATACTACTACTACTACTACAAGAGGCATTCACTAATGATACTACTACTACTACTACAAGACGCATTCACTAATGATACTATTACAACTACTACTACAAGACGCATTCACTAATGATACTATTACTACTACTACAAAACACATTAGGGGCCCCGAGTGGCCGAGTGGTCTAAAGCGCTCTCCGTTACGGATCACTGCCATCTCACCTCTGTCTGCGTGGGTTCGAGTCTCGGATTCGGCTAATGTAGGTATGTGAGAAAGCTTGCCAGTAGCTTCTCGTGGGTCGGTGGTTCTTTCCGGGGTTTTCCTGGGTTCTTCCTCCACCATTAATACTGGCCGCCATGTATAGCCTATCGTGTGCTGAAAAATGGCGTTAAACCCTACAACAACAACAACAAAACACATTAACTAATGATACTACTACTACTACAAGGCGCATTCACTAATGATACTACTACTATTACAAGACGCATTCACTAATGATACTACCACTGCTACAAAACACATTCACTAATGATACTACTACTACTACAAAACACATTCACTAATGGTACTACTACTACTACTACAAGACGCATTCACTAATGACACTACTACTAATACCAAAAGACGCATTCACTAATGACACTAGTACCACTACTACAAGACGCATTCACTAATGACACTAATACTACTACTACTAAACACATTCACTAATGATACTATTACTACTACTACAAAACACATTCACTAATGACACTACTACAACTACTACAAGACGCATTCACTAATGATACTACTACTACTACTACAAGACGCATTCACTAATGATACTATTACTACTGCTACATGACGCATTCACTAATGATACTATTACTACTACTACTACAAGACGCATTCACTAATGATACTACTGCTACTACAACAAGACGCATTCACTAATGATGCTACTACTACTACTACAAGACGCATTCACTAATGATATCACTACTACTACTACAAGACGCATTCACTAATGATACTACTACTACTACTACAAGACGCATTCACTAATGATACTATTACTACTACTACTACAAGACGCATTCACTAATGATGCTATTACTACTACTACAAAACACAGTCACTAATGATAATTCTACTACTACTACAAGATGCATTCACTAATGATACTACTACTACTACAAGACGCATTCACTAATGATACTACTACTACTACAAAACACATTGACTAATGATACTACTACTACTACTACAAAACACATTCACTAATGATAATAGTATTACTACAAGACGCATTCACTAATGATACTACTACTACTACAAAAAACATTCACTAATGATAATACTATTACTACAACACGCATTCACTAATGATACTATTACTACTACTACAAAACACATTCACTAATGATACTACTACTACTACAAGACGCATTCACTAATGATACTTCTACTACTACAAGACGCATTCACTAATGATACTACTACTACTACAAGAATCATTCACTAATGATACTACTACTACTACTACAAGACACATTCACTAATGAAACTACTACTAATACTAAAAGACGCATTCACTAATGACACTACTACTACTACTACAAGACGCATTCACTAATGATACTACTACTACTACTACTACAAAACACATTCACTAATGATACTATTACTACTACTATTACAAAACGCATTCACTAATGATGCTACTGCTACTACAAGACGCATTCACTAATGATACTGCTACTACAAAACACATTCACTAATGATACTACTACTACTACTACAAGACGCATTCACTAATGACACTACTACTAATACTAGAACACGCATTCACTAATGACACTACTACTACTACTACAAGACGCATTCACTAATGACACTAATACTACTACTACTAAACACATTCACTAATGATACTATTACTACTACTACAAAACACATTCACTAATCGTACTACTACTACTACTACAAGACGTATTCACTAATGATACTACTACTACTACTAAAAGAAGCATTCACTAATGATACTACTACTACTACAAGACGCATTCACTAATGATACTATTACTACTGCTACTACAAGACGCATTCACTAATGATACTACTACTACTACTACAAGACACATTCACTAATGATACTACTACTACTACTACAAGACGCATTCACTAATGATAATACCACGACTACTACAAGACGCATTCACTAATGATACTACTACTACTACTACAAGACATATTCACTAATGATACTATTACTACTACTACTACAAGACGCATTAACTAATGACACTATTACTACTACTACAAAACACATTCACTAATGATACTACTACTACTACAAGACGCATTCACTAATGATACTACTACTACTACAAGACGCATTCACTAATGATACTACCACTGCTACAAAACACATTCACTAATGATACTACTACTACTACAAAACACATTCACTAATGGTACTACTACTACTACTACAAGACGCATTCACTAATGACACTACTACTAATACTAAAAGACGCATTCACTAATGACACTACTACTACTACTACTACAAGACGCATTCACAAATGACACTAATACTACTACTACTAAACACATTCACTAATGATACTATTACTACTGCTACAAAACACATTCACTAATGACACTACTACAACTACTACAAGACGCATTCACTAATGATACTACTACTACTACTTCAAGACGCATTCACTAATGATACTACTGCTACTACTACAAGACGCATTCACTAATGATACTATTACTACCACTACTACAAGACGCAATCACTAATGATACTACTGCTACTACTACAAGACGCATTCACTAATGATGCTACTACTACTAGTACAAGACGCATTCACTAATGATACTACTACTACTACTACAAGACGCATTCACTAATGATACTACTACTACTACTACTACAAGACGCATTCACTAATGATACTACTACGACTACAAAACACATTCACTAATGATACTACTACTACTACTACTACTACAAAACACATTCACTAATGATACTATTACTACTACTACAAGACGCATTCACTAATGATACTATTACTACTACTACAAGACGCATTCACTAATGATACTATTACTACTACTACAAGACGCATTCACTAATGATAATATTACAGCTACTACAAGACGCATTCACTAATGATGCTATTACTACTATTACAAGACGCATTCACTAATGATACTATTACTACTACTACAAGACGCATTCACTAATGATACTACTACTACTACTACTACAAGACGCATTCACTAATGATACTATTACTACTACTACAAAACACATTCACTAATGATACCATTACTACTACTACAAAACACATTCACTAATGGTATTATAACTACTACTACAAAACACATTCACTAATGATACTATTACTACTACTACAAAACACATTCACTAATGATACTACTAATACTACTAAAAAACACATTCACTAATGATACTATTACTACTACTACAAAACACATTCACTAATGATACTATTACTACTACTGCAAAACACTTTCACTAATGATACTACTACTACTACAAAACACATTCACTAATGATACTATTACTACTACTACAAGACGCATTCGCTAATGATACTACCAATACTACTACAAAACACATTCACTAATGATACTATTACTACTACTACAAAACACATTCACTAATGATACTACTAATACTACTATAAAACACATTCACTAATGATACTATTACTGCTACTACAAAACACATTAACTGATGATAATATTACTACTACTACAAAACACATGCACTAATGATACTACTACTACTGCAAAACACATTCAGTAATGATACTATTACTACTACTACAAGACGCATTCACTAATGATACTATTACTACTGCTGCAAAACACATTCACTAATGATACTATTACTACTACTACAAAACACATTCACTAATGATACTACTAATACTACTATAAAACACATTCACTAATGATACTATTACTGCCACTACAAAACACATTCACTAACGATACTATTACTACTACTACAAAACACATTTACTAATGATACTACTACTACTACTACAAGACGCATTCACTAATGACACTACTACTAATACTAAAAGATTGCATTCACTAATGACACTACTACTACTACTACTATAAGACGCATTTACTAATGACACTAATACTACTACTACTAAACACATTCACTAATGATACTATTACTACTACTACAAAACACATTCACTAATCGTGCTACTACTACTACTACAAGACGTATTCACTAATGATACTACTACTACCACTACAAGACGCGTTCACTAATGATACTACTACTACTACTACAAGACGCGTTCACTAATGATACTACTACTACTACTACAAGACGCATTCACTAATGATACTACTACCACTACTACAAGACGCATTCACTAATGATACTACTAGTACTACTACAAGACCCACTCACTAATGATACTATTACTACTACTACTACATGACGAATTCACTAATGATACTATTACTACTACTACAAAACACATTCACTAATGATACTACTACTACTACAAGACACATTCACTAATGATACTATTACTACTGCTACTACAAGACGCATTCACTAATGACTCTACCACTACAACTACTACAAGACGCATTCACTAATGACACTAATACTACTACTACTAAACACATTCACTAATGATACTATTACTACTACTACAAAACACATTCACTAATCGTACTACTACTACTACTACAAGACGTATTCACTAATGATACTACTACTACCACTACAAGACGCATTCACTAATGATACTACTACTACTACTACAAGACGCGTTCACTAATGATACTACTACTACTACTACAAGACGCATTCGCTAATGATACTACTGCTACTACTACAAGACGCATTCACTAATGATACTATTACTACTACTACTACAAGACGCATTCACTAATGATACTATTACTACTACTACAAAACACATTCACTAATGATACTACTACTACTACAAGACGCATTCACTAATGATACTACTACTACTACAAGACGCATTCACTAATAATACTATTACTACTACAAGACACATTCACTAATGATACTATTGCTACTGCTACTACAAGACGCATTCACTAATGACTCTACTACTACTACTACTACAAGACACATTCACTAATGATACTACTACTATTACTACAAGACGCATTCACTATTGATACTACTACTACTACAAGACACATTCACTAATGATAATATTACTACTGCTACTACAAGACGCATTCACTAATGATACTATTACTACTACTACAAAACACATTCACTAATGATACTACTACTACTACTACAAGACACATTCACTAATGATACTACTACTACTACAACAAGACACATTCACTAATGACACTAATACTACTACTACTAAACACATTCACTAACGATACTACTACCACTACTACAAGACGCATTCACTAATGACACTAATACTACTACTACTAAACACATTCACTAATGATACTATTACTACTACTGCTACAAGACACATTCACTAATGATACTACTAGCACTACTACAAGACGCATTCACTAGTGATACTACTAGTACTACTACAAGACGCATTCACTAATGATACTATTACTACTACTGCTACAAGACACATTCACTAATGATACTATTACTACTACTACAAAACACATTCACTAATGATACTACTACTACTACAAGACGCACTCACTAATGATGCTACTACTACTACAAGACGCATTCACTAATGATACTATTACTACTGCTACTACAAGACGCATTCACTAATGATACTACTACTACTACTACAAGACACATTCAATAATGATACTACTACTACTACTACAAGACGCATTCACTAATGATACTATTACTCCTGCTACTACAAGACGCATTCACTAATGATACTACTACTACTGCTACAAGACACATTCACTAATGATACTACTACTACTACTACAAGACGCATTCACTAATGTTACTACTACTACTACAAGACACATTCACTAATGATACTATTACTACTGCTACAACAAGACGCATTCACTAATGATACTATTACTACTACGACAAAACACATTCACTAATGATACTACTACTACTACAAGACGCAATAACTAATGATACTACTACTACTACAAGACGCATTCACTAATGATACTACCACTGCTACAAAACACATTCACTAATGCTACTACTACTACTACAAAACACATTCACTAATGGTACTACTACTAATACTAAAAGACGTATTCACTAATGGTACTACTACTACTACTACAAGACGCATTCACTAATGATACTACTACTACTACTACAAGACGCATTCACTAATGATACTATTACTACTACTACTAGAAGACGCATTCACTAATGATACTACTGCTACTACTATAAGACGCATTCACTAATGATGCTACTACTACTACTAGAAGACGCATTCACTAATGATACTACTACTACTACTACAAGAGGCATTCACTAATGATACTACTACTACTACTACAAGACGCATTCACTAATGATACTATTACAACTACTACTACAAGACGTATTCACTAATGATACTATTACTACTACTACAAAACACATTAACTAATGATACTACTACTACTACAAGGCGCATTCACTAATGATACTACTACTACTACAAGACGCATTCACTAATGATACTACCACTGCTACAAAACACATTCACTAATGATACTACTACTACTACTAAACACATTCACTAATGGTACTACTACTACTACTACAAGACGCATTCACTAATGACACTACTACTAATACCAAAATACGCATTCACTAATGACACTAGTACTACTACTACAAGACGCATTCACTAATGACACTAATACTACTACTACTAAACACATTCACTAATGATACTATTACTACTACTACAAAACACATTCACTAATGACACTACTACAACTACTACAAGACGCATTCACTAATGATACTTCTACTACTACTACAAGACGCATTCACTAATGATACTACTACTACTACTACATGACGCATTCACTAATGATACTATTACTACTACTACTACAAGACGCATTCACTAATGATACTACTGCTACTACAACAAGACGCATTCACTAATGATGCTACTACTACTACTACAAGACGCATTCACTAATGATACCACTACTACTACTACAAGACGCATTCACTAATGATACTACTACTACTACTACTACTACTACTACTACTACAAGACGCATTCACTAATGATACTATTACTACTACTACTACAAGACGCATTCACTAATGATGCTTTTACTACTACTACAAAACACAGTCACTAATGATAATTCTACTACTACTACAAGACTCATTCACTAATGATACTACTACTACTACAAAACACATTGACTAATGATACTACTACTACTACAAAACACATTCACTAATGATAATAGTATTGCTACAAGACGCATTCACTAATGATACTACTACTACTACAAAACACATTCACTAATGATAATACTATTACTACAAGACGCATTCACTAATGATACTATTACTACTACTACAAAACACATTCACTAATGATACTACTACTACTACAAGACGCATTCACTAATGATACTTCTACTACTACAAGACGCATTCACTAATGATACTACTACTACTACAAGACGCATTCACTAATGATACTACTACTACTACAAGACGCATTCACTAATGATACTACTACTACTACAAAACACATTCACTAATGATACTACTAATACTACTACTACTACAAAACACATTCACTAATGATACTATTACTACTACTACAAGACGCATTTACTAATGATACTATTACTACTACTACAAGACGCATTCACTAATGATACTATTACTACTACTACATGACGCATTCACTAATGATACTATTACTACTACTACAAGACGCATTCACTAATGATACTATTACTGCTACTACAAGACGCATTCACTAATGATACTATTACTACTACTACAAGACGCATTCACTAATGATAATATTACTACTACTACAAGTCCCAATCACTAATGATACTATTACTACTACTACAAGACGCTTTCACTAATGATACTATTACTACTACTACAAGACGCATTCACTAATGATACTACTACTACTACTACAACACGCATTCACTAATGATACTATTACTACTACTACAAGACGCATTCACTAATGATGCTACTAATAATACTACAAAACACATTCACTAATGATACTATTACTTCTACTACAAAACACATTCACTAATGATACTATTACTACTACTACAAAACACATTCACTAATGATACTACTAATACTACTAAAAAACACATTCACTAATGATACTATTACTACTACAACAAAACACATTCACTAATGATACTATTACTACTACTACAAAACACATTCACTAATGATACTACTACTACTACAAAACACATTCACTAATGATACTATTACGACTGCTACAAGACGCATTCGCTAATGATACTATTACTACTACTACAAGACGCATTCACTAATGATACTACTAATTCTACTACAAAACACATTCACTAATGATACTATTACTACTACTACAAAACACATTCACTAATGATACTATTACTACTACTACAAAACACATTCACTAATGACACTACTACAACTACTACAAGACGCATTCACTAATGATACTACTACTACTGCTACAAGACGCATTCACTAATAATACTACTACTACTACTACATGACGCATTCACTAATGATACTATTACTACTACTACTACAAGACGCATTCACTAATGATACTACTGCTATTACAACAAGACGCATTCACTAATGATGCTACTACTACTACTACAATACGCATTCACTAATGATACCACTACTACTACTACAAGACGCATTCACTAATGATACTACTACTAATACTACAAGACGCATTCACTAATGGTACTATTACTACTACTACTACAAGACGCATTCACTAATGATGCTATTACTATTACTACAAAACACAGTCACTAATGATAATTCTACTACTACTACAAGACGCATTCACTAGTGATACTACTACTACTACAAGACGCATTCACTAATGATACTACTACTGCTAGAAAACACATTCACTAATGATAATAGTATTACTACAAGACGCATTCACTAATGATACTACTACTACTACAAAACACATTCACTAATGATAATACTATTACTACAAGACGCATTCACTAATGATACTATTACTACTACTACAAAACACATTCACTAATGATACTACTACTACTACAAGACTCATTCACTAATGATACTACTACTACTACAAGACGCATTCACTAATGATACTACTACTACTACAAGACGCATTCACTAATGATACTACAAGACGCATTCACTAATGATACTACTACTACTACAAAACACATTCACTAATGATACTACTACTACTACAAAACACATTGACTAATGATACTATTACTACTACTACAAGACGCATTCACTAATGATACTATTACTGCTACTACAAGACGCATTCACTAATGATACTATTACTACTACTACAAGACGCATTCACTAATGATAATATTACTACTACTACAAGACCCATGCACTAATGATACTATTACTACTACTACAAGACGCATTCACTAATGATACTATTACTGCTACTACAAGACGCATTCACTAATCATACTACTACTACTACTACTACAAGACGCATTCACTAATGATACTATTACTACTACTACAAGACGCATTCACTAATGATGCTACTAATACTACTACAAAACACATTCACTAATGATACTATTACTACTACTACAAAACACATTCACTAATGATACTATTACTACTTCTACAAAACACATTCACTAATGATACTATTACTACTACTGCAAAACACATTCACTAATGATACTACTACTACTACAAAACACATTCACTAATGATACTATTACTACTACTACAAGACGCATTCACTAATGATAGTATTACTACTACTACAAGACGCATTCACTAATGATACTATTACTACTGCTACAAGACACATTCACTAATGATACTATTACTACTAATACAAGACGCATTCACTAAAGATACTACCAATACTACTACAAAACACATTCACTAATGATACTACTACTACAAAACACATTCACTAATGATACTATTACTATTACTACAAAACACATTCACTAATGATACTATTACTACTACTACAAAACACATTCACTAATGATACTATTACTACTACTGCAAAACACATTCACTAATGATACTACTACTACTACAAAACACATTCACTAATGATACTATTACTACTACTGCAAAACACATTCACTAATGATACTACTACTACTGCAAAACACATTCACTAATGATACTGTTACTGCTACTACAAGACGCATTCACTAATGATACTATTACTACTACTGCAAGACGCATTCACTAATGATACTATTACTACTACTACAAAACACATTCACTAACGATACTATTACTACTACTACAAAACACATTCACTAATGATACTATTACTACTACTACAAAACACATTCACTAATGATACTACTACTACTACAAGACGCATTCACTAATAATACTATTACTACTACAAGACACATTCACTAATGATACTATTACTACTGCTACTACAAGACGCATTCACTAATGACTCTACCACTACTACTACTACAAGACGCATTCACTAATGACACTAATACTACTACTACGAAACACATTCACTAATGATACTATTACTACTACTACAAAACACATTCACTAATCGTACTACTACTACTACTACAAGACGTATTCACTAATGATACTACTACTACCACTACAAGACGCATTCACTAATGATACTACTACTACTACTACAAGACGCGTTCACTAATGATACTACTACTACTACTACAAGACGCATTCGCTAATGATACTACTACTACTACTACAAGACGCATTCACTAATGATACTATTACTACTACTACTACAAGACGCATTCACTAATGATACTATTACTACTACTACAAAACACATTCACTAATGATACTACTACTACTACAAGACGCATTCACTAATGATACTACTACTACTACAAGACGCATTCACTAATAATACTATTACTACTACAAGACACATTCACTAATGATACTATTGCTGCTGCTACTACAAGACGCATTCACTAATGACTCTACTACTACTACTACTACAAGACACATTCACTAATGATACTACTACTATTACTACAAGACGCATTCACTATTGATACTACTACTACTACAAGACACATTCACTAATGATAATATTACTACTGCTACTACAAGACGCATTCACTAATGATACTATTACTACTACTACAAAACACATTCACTAATGATACTACTACTACTACTACAAGACACATTCACTAATGATACTACTACTACTACAACAAGACACATTCACTAATGACACTAATACTACTACTACTAAACACATTCACTTAGGATACTACTACCACTACTACAAGACGCATTCACTAATGACACTAAGACTACTACTACTAAACACATTCACTAATGATACTATTACTACTACTGCTACAAGACACATTCACTAATGATACTACTAGCACTACTACAAGACGCATTCACTAGTGATACTACTAGTACTACTACAAGACGCATTCACTAATGATACTATTACTACTACTGCTACAAGACACATTCACTAATGATACTATTACCACTACTACAAAACACATTCACTAATGATACTACTACTACTACAAGACGCACTCACTAATGATGCTACTACTACAACAAGACGCATTCACTAATGATACTATTACTACTGCTACTACAAGACGCATTCACTAATGATACTACTACTACTACTACAAGACACATTCAATAATGATACTACTACTACTACTACAAGACGCATTCACTAATGATACTACTACTACTACAAGACACATTCACTAATGATACTATTACTACTGCTACTACAAGACGCATTCACTAATGATACTACTACTACTGCTACAAGACACATTCACTAATGATACTACTATTACTACTACAAGACGCATTCACTAATGTTACTACTACTACTACAAGACACATTCACTAATGATACTATTACTACTGCTACAACAAGACGCATTCACTAATGATACTATTACTACTACGACAAAACACATTCACTAATGATACTACTACTACTACAAGACGCAATAACTAATGATACTACTACTACTACAAGACGCATTCACTAATGATACTACCACTGCTACAAAACACATTCACTAATGCTACTACTACTACTACAAAACACATTCACTAATGGTACTACTACTAATACTAAAAGACGTATTCACTAATGGTACTACTACTACTACTACAAGACGCATTCACTAATGATACTACTACTACTACTACAAGACGCATTCACTAATGATACTATTACTACTACTACTAGAAGACGCATTCACTAATGATACTACTGCTACTACTATAAGACGCATTCACTAATGATGCTACTACTACTACTAGAAGACGCATTCACTAATGATACTACTACTACTACTACAAGAGGCATTCACTAATGATACTACTACTACTACTACAAGACGCATTCACTAATGATACTATTACAACTACTACTACAAGACGCATTCACTAATGATACTATTACTACTAATACAAAACACATTAACTAATGATACTACTACTACTACAAGGCGCATTCACTAATGATACTACTACTACTACAAGACGCATTCACTAATGATACTACCACTGCTACAAAACACATTCACTAATGATACTACTACTACTACTAAACACATTCACTAATGGTACTACTACTACTACTACAAGACGCATTCACTAATGACACTACTACTAATACCAAAATACGCATTCACTAATGACACTAGTACTACTACTACAAGACGCATTCACTAATGACACTAATACTACTACTACTAAACACATTCACTAATGATACTATTACTACTACTACAAAACACATTCACTAATGACACTACTACAACTACTACAAGACGCATTCACTAATGATACTTCTACTACTACTACAAGACGCATTCACTAATGATACTACTACTACTACTACATGACGCATTCACTAATGATACTATTACTACTACTACTACAAGACGCATTCACTAATGATACTACTGCTACTACAACAAGACGCATTCACTAATGATGCTACTACTACTACTACAAGACGCATTCACTAATGATACCACTACTACTACTACAAGACGCATTCACTAATGATACTACTACTACTACTACTACTACTACTACTACTACTACTACAAGACGCATTCACTAATGATACTATTACTACTACTACTACAAGACGCATTCACTAATGATGCTTTTACTACTACTACAAAACACAGTCACTAATGATAATTCTACTACTACTACAAGACTCATTCACTAATGATACTAATACTACTACAAAACACATTGACTAATGATACTACTACTACTACAAAACACATTCACTAATGATAATAGTATTGCTACAAGACGCATTCACTAATGATACTACTACTACTACAAAACACATTCACTAATGATAATACTATTACTACAAGACGCATTCACTAATGATACTATTACTACTACTACAAAACACATTCACTAATGATACTACTACTACTACAAGACGCATTCACTAATGATACTTCTACTACTACAAGACGCATTCACTAATGATACTACTACTACTACAAGACGCATTCACTAATGATACTACTACTACTACAAGACGCATTCACTAATGATACTACTACTACTACAAAACACATTCACTAATGATACTACTACTACTACTACTACTACAAAACACATTCACTAATGATACTATTACTACTACTACAAGACGCATTTACTAATGATACTATTACTACTACTACAAGACGCATTCACTAATGATACTATTACTACTACTACATGACGCATTCACTAATGATACTATTACTACTACTACAAGACGCATTCACTAATGATACTATTACTGCTACTACAAGACGCATTCACTAATGATACTATTACTACTACTACAAGACGCATTCACTAATGATAATATTACTACTACTACAAGACCCAGTCACTAATGATACTATTACTACTACTACAAGACGCTTTCACTAATGATACTATTACTACTACTACAAGACGCATTCACTAATGATACTACTACTACTACTACAACACGCATTCACTAATGATACTATTACTACTACTACAAGACGCATTCACTAATGATGCTACTAATAATACTACAAAACACATTCACTAATGATACTATTACTACTACTACAAAACACATTCACTAATGATACTATTACTACTTCTGCAAAACACATTCACTAGTGATACTATTACTACTACTACAAAACACATTCACTAATGATACTATTACTACTACTACAAAACACATTCACTAATGATACTATTACTACTACTACAAAACACATTCACTAATGATACTACTAATACTACTAAAAAACACATTCGCTAATGATACTATTACTACTACAACAAAACACATTCACTAATGATACTATTACTACTACTACAAAACACATTCACTAATGATACTACTACTACTACAAAACACATTCACTAATGATACTATTACGACTGCTACAAGACGCATTCGCTAATGATACTATTACTACTACTACAAGACGCATTCACTAATGATACTACTAATTCTACTACAAAACACATTCACTAATGATACTATTACTACTACTACAAAACACATTCACTAATGATACTATTACTACTACTACAAAACACATTCACTAATGACACTACTACAACTACTACAAGACGCATTCACTAATGATACTTCTACTACTACTACAAGACGCATTCACTAATGATACTACTACTACTACTACATGACGCATTCACTAATGATACTATTACTACTACTACTACAAGACGCATTCACTAATGATACTACTGCTACTACAACAAGACGCATTCACTAATGATGCTACTACTACTACTACAAGACGCATTCACTAATGATACCACTACTACTACTACAAGACGCATTCACTAATGATACTACTACTACTACTACTACTACTACTACTACTACTACTACAAGACGCATTCACTAATGATGCTTTTACTACTACTACAAAACACAGTCACTAATGATAATTCTACTACTACTACAAGACTCATTCACTAATGATACTAATACTACTACAAAACACATTGACTAATGATACTACTACTACTACAAAACACATTCACTAATGATAATAGTATTGCTACAAGACGCATTCACTAATGATACTACTACTACTACAAAACACATTCACTAATGATAATACTATTACTACAAGACGCATTCACTAATGATACTATTACTACTACTACAAAACACATTCACTAATGATACTACTACTACTACAAGACGCATTCACTAATGATACTTCTACTACTGCAAGACGCATTCACTAATGATACTACTACTACTACAAGACGCATTCACTAATGATACTACTACTACTACAAGACGCATTCACTAATGATACTACTACTACTACAAAACACATTCACTAATGATACTACTACTACTACTACTACTACAAAACACATTCACTAATGATACTATTACTACTACTACAAGACGCATTTACTAATGATACTATTACTACTACTACAAGACGCATTCACTAATGATACTATTACTACTACTACATGACGCATTCACTAATTATACTATTACTACTACTACAAGACGCATTCACTAATGATACTATTACTGCTACTACAAGACGCATTCACTAATGATACTATTACTACTACTACAAGACGCATTCACTAATGATAATATTACTACTACTACAAGACCCAATCACTAATGATACTATTACTACTACTACAAGACGCTTTCACTAATGATACTATTACTACTACTACAAGACGCATTCACTAATGATACTACTACTACTACTACAACACGCATTCACTAATGATACTATTACTACTACTACAAGACGCATTCACTAATGATGCTACTAATAATACTACAAAACACATTCACTAATGATACTATTACTACTACTACAAAACACATTCACTAATGATACTATTACTACTTCTGCAAAACACATTCACTAGTGATACTATTACTACTACTACAAAACACATTCACTAATGATACTATTACTACTACTACAAAACACATTCACTAATGATACTATTACTACTACTACAAAACACATTCACTAATGATACTACTAATACTACTAAAAAACACATTCGCTAATGATACTATTAGTACTACAACAAAACACATTCACTAATGATACTATTACTACTACTACAAAACACATTCACTAATGATACTACTACTACTACAAAACACATTCACTAATGATACTATTACGACTGCTACAAGACGCATTCGCTAATGATACTATTACTACTACTACAAGACGCATTCACTAATGATACTACTAATTCTACTACAAAACACATTCACTAATGATACTATTACTACTACTACAAAACACATTCACTAATGATACTATTACTACTACTACAAAACACATTCACTAATGACACTACTACAACTACTACAAGACGCATTCACTAATGATACTACTACTACTACTACAAGACGCATTCACTAATGATACTACTACTACTACTACATGACGCATTCACTAATGATACTATTACTACTACTACTACAAGACGCATTCACTAATGATACTACTGCTATTACAACAAGACGCATTCACTAATGATGCTACTACTACTACTACAATACGCATTCACTAATGATACCACTACTACTACTACAAGACGCATTCACTAATGATACTACTACTAATACTACAAGACGCATTCACTAATGGTACTATTACTACTACTACTACAAGACGCATTCACTAATGATGCTATTACTATTACTACAAAACACAGTCACTAATGATAATTCTACTACTACTACAAGACGCATTCACTAGTGATACTACTACTACTACAAGACGCATTCACTGATGATACTACTACTGCTACAAAACACATTCACTAATGATAATAGTATTACTACAAGACGCATTCACTAATGATACTACTACTACTACAAAACACATTCACTAATGATAATACTGTTACTACAAGACGCATTCACTAATGATACTATTACTACTACTACAAAACACATTCACTAATGATACTACTACTACTACAAGACTCATTCACTAATGATACTACTACTACTACAAGACGCATTCACTAATGATACTACTACTACTACAAGACGCATTCACTAATGATACTACAAGACGCATTCACTAATGATACTACTACTACTACAAAACACATTCACTAATGATACTACTACTACTACTACTACTACTACTACTACTACAAGACGCATTCACTAATGATACTATTACTACTACTACTACAAGACGCATTCACTAATGATGCTTTTACTACTACTACAAAACACAGTCACTAATGATAATTCTACTACTACTACAAGACTCATTCACTAATGATACTAATACTACTACAAAACACATTGACTAATGATACTACTACTACTACAAAACACATTCACTAATGATAATAGTATTGCTACAAGACGCATTCACTAATGATACTACTACTACTACAAAACACATTCACTAATGATAATACTATTACTACAAGACGCATTCACTAATGATACTATTACTACTACTACAAAACACATTCACTAATGATACTACTACTACTACAAGACGCATTCACTAATGATACTTCTACTACTACAAGACGCATTCACTAATGATACTACTACTACTACAAGACGCATTCACTAATGATACTACTACTACTACAAGACGCATTCACTAATGATACTACTACTACTACAAAACACATTCACTAATGATACTACTACTACTACTACTACTACTACAAAACACATTCACTAATGATACTATTACTACTACTACAAGACGCATTTACTAATGATACTATTACTACTACTACAAGACGCATTCACTAATGATACTATTACTACTACTACATGACGCATTCACTAATGATACTATTACTACTACTACAAGACGCATTCACTAATGATACTATTACTGCTACTACAAGACGCATTCAGTAATGATACTATTACTACTACTACAAGACGCATTCACTAATGATAATATTACTACTACTACAAGACCCAATCACTAATGATACTATTACTACTACTACAAGACGCTTTCACTAATGATACTATTACTACTACTACAAGACGCATTCACTAATGATACTACTACTACTACTACAACACGCATTCACTAATGATACTATTACTACTACTACAAGACGCATTCACTAATGATGCTACTAATAATACTACAAAACACATTCACTAATGATACTATTACTACTACTACAAAACACATTCACTAATGATACTATTACTACTTCTGCAAAACACATTCACTAGTGATACTATTACTACTACTACAAAACACATTCACTAATGATACTATTACTACTACTACAAAACACATTCACTAATGATACTATTACTACTACTACAAAACACATTCACTAATGATACTACTAATACTACTAAAAAACACATTCGCTAATGATACTATTACTACTACAACAAAACACATTCACTAATGATACTATTACTACTACTACAAAACACATTCACTAATGATACTACTACTACTACAAAACACATTCACTAATGATACTATTACGACTGCTACAAGACGCATTCGCTAATGATACTATTACTACTACTACAAGACGCATTCACTAATGATACTACTAATTCTACTACAAAACACATTCACTAATGATACTATTACTACTACTACAAAACACATTCACTAATGATACTATTACTACTACTACAAAACACATTCACTAATGACACTACTACAACTACTACAAGACGCATTCACTAATGATACTTCTACTACTACTACAAGACGCATTCACTAATGATACTACTACTACTACTACATGACGCATTCACTAATGATACTATTACTACTACTACTACAAGACGCATTCACTAATGATACTACTGCTACTACAACAAGACGCATTCACTAATGATGCTACTACTACTACTACAAGACGCATTCACTAATGATACCACTACTACTACTACAAGACGCATTCACTAATGATACTACTACTACTACTACTACTACTACTACTACTACAAGACGCATTCACTAATGATACTATTACTACTACTACTACAAGACGCATTCACTAATGATGCTTTTACTACTACTACAAAACACAGTCACTAATGATAATTCTACTACTACTACAAGACTCATTCACTAATGATACTAATACTACTACAAAACACATTGACTAATGATACTACTACTACTACAAAACACATTCACTAATGATAATAGTATTGCTACAAGACGCATTCACTAATGATACTACTACTACTACAAAACACATTCACTAATGATAATACTATTACTACAAGACGCATTCACTAATGATACTATTACTACTACTACAAAACACATTCACTAATGATACTACTACTACTACAAGACGCATTCACTAATGATACTTCTACTACTACAAGACGCATTCACTAATGATACTACTACTACTACAAGACGCATTCACTAATGATACTACTACTATTACAAGACGCATTCACTAATGATACTACTACTACTACAAAACACATTCACTAATGATACTACTACTACTACTACTACTACTACAAAACACATTCACTAATGATACTATTACTACTACTACAAGACGCATTTACTAATGATACTATTACTACTACTACAAGACGCATTCACTAATGATACTATTACTACTACTACATGACGCATTCACTAATGATACTATTACTACTACTACAAGACGCATTCACTAATGATACTATTACTGCTACTACAAGACGCATTCACTAATGATACTATTACTACTACTACAAGACGCATTCACTAATGATAATATTACTACTACTACAAGACCCAATCACTAATGATACTATTACTACTACTACAAGACGCTTTCACTAATGATACTATTACTACTACTACAAGACGCATTCACTAATGATACTACTACTACTACTACAACACGCATTCACTAATGATACTATTACTACTACTACAAGACGCATTCACTAATGATGCTACTAATAATACTACAAAACACATTCACTAATGATACTATTACTACTACTACAAAACACATTCACTAATGATACTATTACTACTTCTGCAAAACACATTCACTAGTGATACTATTACTACTACTACAAAACACATTCACTAATGATACTATTACTACTACTACAAAACACATTCACTAATGATACTATTACTACTACTACAAAACACATTCACTAATGATACTACTAATACTACTAAAAAACACATTCGCTAATGATACTATTACTACTACAACAAAACACATTCACTAATGATACTATTACTACTACTACAAAACACATTCACTAATGATACTACTACTACTACAAAACACATTCACTAATGATACTATTACGACTGCTACAAGACGCATTCGCTAATGATACTATTACTACTACTACAAGACGCATTCACTAATGATACTACTAATTCTACTACAAAACACATTCACTAATGATACTATTACTACTACTACAAAACACATTCACTAATGATACTATTACTACTACTACAAAACACATTCACTAATGACACTACTACAACTACTACAAGACGCATTCACTAATGATACTACTACTACTACTACAAGACGCATTCACTAATGATACTACTACTACTACTACATGACGCATTCACTAATGATACTATTACTACTACTAGTACAAGACGCATTCACTAATGATACTACTGCTATTACAACAAGACGCATTCACTAATGATGCTACTACTACTACTACAATACGCATTCACTAATGATACCACTACTACTACTACAAGACGCATTCACTAATGATACTACTACTAATACTACAAGACGCATTCACTAATGGTACTATTACTACTACTACTACAAGACGCATTCACTAATGATGCTATTACTATTACTACAAAACACAGTCACTAATGATAATTCTACTACTACTACAAGACGCATTCACTAGTGATACTACTACTACTACAAGACGCATTCACTAATGATACTACTACTGCTACAAAACACATTCACTAATGATAATAGTATTACTACAAGACGCATTCACTAATGATACTACTACTACTACAAAACACATTCACTAATGATAATACTGTTACTACAAGACGCATTCACTAATGATACTATTACTACTACTACAAAACACATTCACTAATGATACTACTACTACTACAAGACTCATTCACTAATGATACTACTACTACTACAAGACGCATTCACTAATGATACTACTACTACTACAAGACGCATTCACTAATGATACTACAAGACGCATTCACTAATGATACTACTACTACTACAAAACACATTCACTAATGATACTACTACTACTACTACTACTACAAAACACATTGACTAATGATACTATTACTACTACTACAAGACGCATTCACTAATGATACTATTACTACTACTACAAGACGCATTCACTAATGATACTATTACTGCTACTACAAGACGCATTCACTAATGATACTATTACTACTACTACAAGACGCATTCACTAATGATAATATTACTACTACTACAAGACCCATGCACTAATGATACTATTACTACTACTACAAGACGCATTCACTAATGATACTATTACTGCTACTACAAGACGCATTCACTAATCATACTGCTACTACTACTACTACAAGACGCATTCACTAATGATACTATTACTACTACTACAAGACGCATTCACTAATGATGCTACTAATACTACTACAAAACACATTCACTAATGATACTATTACTACTACTACAAAACACATTCACTAATGATACTATTACTACTTCTACAAAACACATTCAGTAGTGATACTATTACTACTGCTACAAAACACATTCACTAATGATACTATTACTACTACTACAAAACACATTCACTAATGATACTATTACTACTACTACAAAACACATTCACTAATGATACTACTAATACTACTAAAAAACACATTCACTAATGATACTATTACTACTACTACAAAACACATTCACTAATGATACTATTACTACTACTACAAAACACATTCACTAATGATACTACTACTACTACAAAACACATTCACTAATGATACTGTTACGACTACTGCAAGACGCATTCGCTAATGATACTATTACTACTACTACAAGACGCATTCACTAATGATACTACTAATACTACTACAAAACACATTTACTAATGATACTATTACTGCTACTACAAAACACATTCACTAATGATACTATTACTACTACTACAAAACACATTCACTAATGATACTACTACTACTACAAAACACATTCACTAATGATACTATTACTACTACTACAAGACACATTCACTAATGATACTATTACTACTACTACAAGACGCATTCACTAATGATACTATTACTACTACTACAAGACGCATTCACTAATGATAGTATTACTACTACTACAAGACGCATTCACTAATGATACTATTACTACTGCTACAAGACACATTCACTAATGATACTATTACTACTAATACAAGACGCATTCACTAAAGATACTACCAATACTACTACAAAACACATTCACTAATGATACTACTACTACAAAACACATTCACTAATGATACTATTACTACTACTACAAAACACATTCACTAATGATACTATTACTACTACTGCAAAACACATTCACTAATGATACTATTACTACTACTGCAAAACACATTCACTAATGATACTACTACTACTACAAAACACATTCACTAATGATACTATTACTACTACTGCAAAACACATTCACTGATGATACTACTACTACTGCAAAACACATTCACTAATGATACTATTACTGCTACTACAAGACGCATTCACTAATGATACTATTACTACTACTGCAAGACGCATTCACTAATGATACTATTACTACTACTACAAAACACATTCACTAACGATACTATTACTACTACTACAAAACACATTCACTAATGATACTATTACTACTACTACAAAACACATTCACTAATGATTCTATTACTGCTACTACAAACCACATTCACTAATGATACTACTAATACTGCTATAAAACACATTCACTAATGATACTATTACTACTACTACAAAACACATTCACTAATGATACTATTACTACTACTACAAAACACATTCACTAATGATACTATTACTACTCCTGCAAAACACATTCACTAATGATACTATTACTACTACTACAAAACACATTCACTAGTGATACTACTAGTACTACTACAAGACACATTCACTAATGATACTATTACTACTACTTCAAAACACATTCACTAATGATACTACTACTACTACTACAAAACACATTGACTAAAGATACTATTACTACTACTACAAAACACAATCACTAATGATACTATTGGTGGCGCTATACAGTTTCGCATTTTGCATAGGTTTAGGAATTTAAAGAAAAAGAATGTCCCCGGCTTTCCTCACTGGTTATACTGGCTATTTAAAAAAGACCTTGTATATCTTAGGTATAATGCAAAGAACCTTTAATTCCCTTTATTTTGGTGTATGATTGATGGGTGTACTATGGGTTATAGAGTATACAGCTTGGCCTTACTTCAAATGTGCACCTTTCAAAAAAGTGCTAGCTCTACTTGGTCATTTTCACTTCCTGAACTTCAGAGGTCAATTGTATAAAAAAGAGCCGATAACTTTTTTTACATTTTATATATTTGGTAATTCATTCATTGCACTTTCAGAAGCTGGTATTGTCTAGTCTGGCAAAATTCATTTTCCCTATTTTAATAGCTGCTATGTATAGTGTACTTTAGACTAATTCAGACTGATTTTTTAACACAAGGGAGCAGTCATTTTAGTTAGCAGTGTGCTTAAATCATGTAAAATTTCCAAAAGTACAATATCCAAAAGAAATATCATCCACATTACATTAATGTAGCATAGAGGTATGCAAACATTCTCTCCACTGTGCATGTTTTAAATGCGAACTACTTCACCTTACATACATCACTCTCTCAAAAGTACATATTATCTGGTGAGCGCCACCATTACTACTACTACAAAACACATTCACTAATGATACTACTACTACTACTACAAAACACATTCACTAAAGATACTATTACTACTACTACAAAACACATTCACTAATGATACTATTACTACTACTACAAAACACATTCACTTATGATACTATTACTACTACTACAAGACGCATTCACTAATGATACTACTACTACTACAAGACGCATTCACTAATGATACTACTATTACTACAAGACTCATTCACTAATGATACTACTACTACTGCAAAACACATTCACTAATGATACATTTACTACTACTACAAAACACATTCACTAATGATACGATTACTACTACTACAAAACACATTCACTAATGATACTATTACTACTACTAGAAGACGCATTCACTAATGATACTGCTACTACTACAAAACACATTCACTAATGATACTACTACTACTACGAAACACATTCACTAATGATGCTATTACTACTACTACAAAACACATTCACTAATGATACTACTAATACTACTACAAAACACATTCACTAATGATACTACTGCTACTGCTACTACAAAACACATTCACTAATGATACTATTACTACTACTACAAAACACATTCACTAATGATACTATTACTACTACTACAAAACACATTCACTAATGATACTATTACTGCTACTACAAAACACATTCACTAATGATACTATTACTACTACTGCAAAACACATTCACTAATGATACTATTACTACTACCACAAAACACATTCACTAATGATACTATTACTACTACTACAAAACACATTCACTAATGATACTATTGCTACTACTACAAGACGCATTCACTAATGATACCACTACTAGTGCAAAACACATTCACTAATGATATTATTACTACTACTATAAAACACATTCACTAATGATACTACTACTACTACAAAACACATTCACTAATGATACTATTACTACTACTACAAAACACATTCACTAATGATACTATTACTACTACTACAAAACACATTCACTAATGATATTATTACTTCTACTACAAAACACATTCACTAATGATACTATTACTACTACTATAAAACACATTCACTAATGATACTATTACTACTACTACAAGGCGCATTCACTAATGGTACTATTACTACTACTACAAGACACATTCACTAATGATACTACTACTACTACTACAAGACACATTCACTAATGATACAACTACTACTACAAGACGCATTCACTAATGATACTACTACTACAAGACGCATTCACTAATGATACTACAACTACTACAAAACACATTCACTAATGATACTATTACTACTACTACAAAACACGTTCACTAATGATACTACTACTACTAGAAAACACATTCACTAATGATACTATTACTACAAGACGCATTCACTAATGATACTACTACTACTACAAAACACATTCACTAATGATACTATTACTACTACTACAAAACACATTCACTAATGATACTATTACTACTGCTACAAAACACATTCACTAATGATACTATTACTACTACTACAAAACACATTCACTAATGATACTATTACTACTACTACAAAACACAGTCACTAATGATAATATTACTACTAGTACAAAACACATTCACTAATGATACTATTACTACTACTACAAGACGCATTCACTAATGATAATGCTACTACTACAAGACGCATTCACTAATGATACTACTACTACTACTACAAGACGCATTCACTAATGATAATACTACTACTACAAAACACATTCACTAATGATAAGACTACTGCTACAAAACACATTCACTAATGATACTATTACTACTACTACAAGACGCATTCACTAATGATAATACTACTACTACTACAAAACACATTCACTAATGATACTATTACTACTACTAGAAAACACATTCACTAATGATACTATTACTACTACTACAAGACGCATTCACTAATGATACTACTACTACTACAAGACTCATTCACTAATGATAATACTACTACTACAAAACACATTCACTAATGATACTACTACTACTACAAAACACATTCACTAATGATACTGTTAGTACAAGACGCATTCACTAATGATACTACTACTACTACAAAACACATTCACTAATGATACTATTACTGCTGCTACAAAACACATTCACTAATGATACTATTACTACTGCTACAAAACACATTCACTGATGATATTATTACTACTACTACAAAACACATTCACTAATGATACTGTTACTACTACTACAAGACGCATTCAATAATGATAATACTACTACTACAAAACACATTCACTAATGATACTCTTACTACTACTACAAGACGCATTCACTAATGATAATACTACTGCTACAAGACGCATTCACTAATGATACTACTACTTCTACAAGACGCATTCACTGCTGATGCTACTACTACAAGATGCATTCACTACTGATACTACTACTACAAGACGTATTCATTGTTGATGCTACTACTACAAGACGTATTCATTACTGATACTACTACTACTACTACAACACGCACTCGCTACTGATGCTACTACTGCAAGACGTATTCCCTACTGATACTACTACAAGACGTATTCACTACTGATACTACTACTACTACTACAAGACGCATTCACTACTGATACTACTACTACTACAAGACGTATTCACTACTGATACTACTACTACTACTAGTAGTTGTGATGGGGGTAATATAGGGTGTATGGAAATCCCAGTCAAAAAGGTGTCTCGGCACTATGGGATCATGGGGACTTTAAGATGTATGGGTCTGTATAGGGTCATGGGGAATTTAACATAGAGAATATATTGGGCCTGTTTAGTGTCTATAGGAATGGAACAGAATCACGGTACTGAACACTGGCAAAACTGTTGCAAGTGGCTGACTACAATCGGGCCAAACAGCGGGGTGAAAAACATAGAACGGGACTGGCAGGACATATACATATATAACAAATACAATATACAACATACATACATAGATTGACGAACATCAATAAATCCCACAAACAACTATACAACCGACTTAAACTACTTTTTTAGGCACGAAAGCAAATTTTTTCGAGGCATATGAGTGGCCCTAAAAATGACATTTGGGTTTCTTCTTATTTTTCTTCTAATTTCTTCTATTTATCTGCCAACTTCGTATTTTCTGTCCTACACATTTTGTCTTCTCATTCTTTTCCCCCTCCTGTTTGTCGTTCTCCTCTTTCTTCCTCTTCTCATTTTCTTCTTCTTTTATATTTTTTCGTTCCATGCTCTCATTCTTCTTCTATCCTCTTCATCCTCCTCCTCTTTTTCTTGTTTTATCACTTCCCTTAGGTTTACCTTAGACTTTCTCAAATTGTTTATTTCCATCTTGGTTCTATGGGGACTGTTGGAATAGTGATCCTCATCCAGTTTTACCAGCATCTTTTCTATTATCCCCAAATCGTATACCACTTCCTGTAACGTCTTAATTGTATCAATTGTATTAGAAGCCATCTTCTTTGAACATTCCGTATAATGGCGTGAATCATCATCAATAAGAATTAAAATCGCTAACGTAAACCAAGTGCTTTTGCGACTGTTTAGATCTTGATGGCCAAGAGTTTTGAATGACGGACGCTTGACTTTATTTGTGTTAAACACGGACGTGAAGGAAAAAATCCCTTACACTCACTTCACATATTATCTACTTTCCACACAGAACGGAAGGGAAGGGTAAAAAACTCAAATATACTATCAAAATCCCAAATATCTACTATGCACACCAACGTTCGCGAACGCATACAAACCCAAACTATACCATTAACAACAACAAAATCTACTATCCACACAAACGTACGCGCACTCATACAAACACACACTCTACTATCCACACAAATGTATGCTAGCACACACACACACACACACACACACACACACACACACACAATCACATCAGTAAAAAAGTGAGTGTTTATAATCACTCTCACTCAAATTGGCAACTTGAATAGTCTCTTTTCGAGAGATCTGGTTAGCCCTGTGAAGCGTTCTTTTCTAAAAACTTCAAATGCACCTGGCTAATGCTGGCATCTTCCAGGCCTGGCCTCACATACGCAACGTCTACTCCAGTCCTGCTTCCAGTTTACATTTGTTCTTGGGATCGGAAAGTCGGGTTGAGTGGTCTCATCATCACAGTCTTCACTTTATGGGATAGTGAAGTCTTCCCTCTGTCTTCTGTTTTGAGTCGGGGATGATGAGGTCTCGTTTTCTCTCGCACTGGTACTGGTGGCTGTAGCTGACGTTGCTGTGGTTCTGGTGCTGGTCGTCGTGCTGGTTGTAGTGTTGGAGGAGTCCTCACCTCAGGCTTGACCTCAAAGAGATCTCATCATGATGTGAGGCAGGATTCTTTCTTCTTCTTTTTCCTCTATTCCTTCTCCTCTTCTATTCTCGCACTTTCTAAAATTGCCTCCTTAGCCAGTTCGTGCAGGAGGCGCCTGGTATACTCCATGTGCATTTGGAGTTCCAAGAGTTTTTTGATTCTGCCGCTCATATTTTCACAGTTAATGAATCAATGATGGGTAGCCAGACTGTCTGACTGACTATTTGAATTATAGTGGTGTTCGTACATATGTACATGTACCACTTTTGTATGCCTGCACGGCAGGCTGTTTAAGTAATCCTGGAGGAAGGAATTAGTGCCACATTCCCCAGGCGTTTATGTGCTCACAGAGCGCTATTTAATTTAGCCTTCAGGTCGTCGGACTAAATGTCCTTAACCAACTGAATGAAGGGCTTTCTTGAGGGGGAGTCGACTCAACACACACTCATGTTAAGAAATGTTATTTCAGTCTGTTATCAACTGAGCCAGGTGTCTAAAAAAGCAGTAAGTGACGCCCGTAACGAGTGGTCGCCACTATGACGTCACATCGGGACACCTGCGTTTGGACGGGTGGAAATAGTTCCACTTCTCCGTCACAGTACAGAGAGTCCGGGAGAGTCAAGGGAGGAAGGTACCCGGTAGCAGGCGCAAACGCACAGAGCCCTACAACGCCAGCCCATGCTTAACCAATTCTAGTCCAGTTATTTAAATGGAGAAAGATATACCAATTGTGTGTAAGCCACCTGTACAATGAATCAAATCCACCGAGTCAAAATGATTCATTCAGAAGTTGGAATTTAGTGTACAAAGTGTACATACGATAAACTAATTAATAACCAATCAGTAAAGTCAGAATGACTTATGCATAGTTTGTATCACGCATAATAAAAATTCGAGAATAATAATTTTGATGGTGGTATCGAAATGATCAAATTAGGTTCAAATGTATAAATATTTTATCAAGAGCAGTTTCCATCCAAATGGAAACTGCATGATTTACTACGGCAATTTTGGTAGGTTATTCGACTTTTTCAATATCGAGTATGCCCGAGGTCTTCAAAAATGTGGCAACACTTGGTTCGCATTGTGCTATCATCAGCCCCATATTCGTGGGCTGGTCCCAATCTTGAAAGGCTTCTCCTGAGAGTCCAAATCGACGACCGGTCTGCTTACTTCTCAGCTGGTTATTATTTACTTGAGTACTGCAGAATAAGGTTCCTTTTACTAACAGCAGTATGCTCATGTTGTCATGCATGTATTTATGGACAACTGTCTTTGTTCTTTCCACAATTCTGCGGGTCCCCGTATCAGCTCATGCAGCATGTTTTTCATGCTCCCGTCATGCAGTATGTTTTTTTATGCTCCCGTCATGCACCATCGTCAAAGTACCAGCCGGGGCTCTGAAATAATCCCTCAATGGCGCCGTAGTAAACCATTATTCTTCTTTCACCAAAGGCAGCTTTCCAGTGAAGTAATTCTGTGGAGTCATCGATGTCCACTGCGTACAGATAGTTCATGTAGGACTGGTGCCATTCTCTCCATATTGTATAGTAAGGCGCTGGCCGCACGTGGTAGCTCGTACTCACTCTTCGATGTTTACTGGTCGACGTCCTCTTGATGAATTAATGAATATGGAATGTCCGCTGACTGACTGACAATTTGAGTTATAATGGTGTGCGTGCATATGTAAATGTGCCACTTGTGTATGCCTGCACGGCAGGCTGTTTAATTAATCCTGGGTGAAGGAATTATTGCCACATCCCCAGGCTTTTATGTACTCAGAGAGCACTATTTAATGTAGTCTTCAGGTTGTGGGACTAAATGTCCCTAACGACCTGAATGAGGGGCATTCATGATTGGGAATGGAACCAACACACACTCATGGTAAAGACAGATGAATTTTCGTCTGCTATCGACTGGTCCAGGTGTCAACCGAAGCAGTATGTGACGCCTGTTGCGATTGATCACTACTATGACGACACATTGGGACTTGTGTTTAAGGGTGGAAATGGTTCCACATCTCCGTCATGGTACAGTAGGTCCGTGTGAGGCAAGCAAGGAAAGGTACTCGGCGGCAGGCGCAAACCCACAAAGTCCTGAAACGCCAGCCCGTAATTAATAACATTTAGTCCAGTTATTTTAATGTTCAATTACAAAATGCCAATAATGTGTAAGCCACCTGTGTAATTTGATCAAATCAATCTTAAAATGTTCCTACGTCCTAACTAATCTAATAATTATAGTACATAGTGTACATTGTAAGTGACCTACAATTTTCTAATTACTAATATGTCTACGCGACATGAAAAAAGTTTGGTCACTATTAGGTTAAGTAAAGTTTTCATTTTGAGGCGGTGGTTAAAGGATTAAGTCAGTGTAGTGTTTTTATCGAATTGGGATTTCAAGCCAAAATAAAATCCCTATAATAATAACAAGGCAACTTGGAGCTATTAGGAGGGCTGTTTCTGTTTATAGCTAGAAAGTGCCACGGCGGTCCCCTGTATTCTTACACTTTGCCGAACCTCGTGTGTCTCTTGTCTGGTGATGTCCTGGAATGCATATCCGTCTAACGCGGATAAGTAATCTGCAGCTTCCACCAGTTGCCAGAGTGGATATTGGTTGAAGGCATGTTGGTAAAATTGTGAACGAATCCTGACCCCGTAATGCTATTGAGCTGGTTTAGGTTTGTCAGTTTCTAGTGATCTCCAGGCAAGATAATTCAAAGAGCTTATTAAATGGCCTGCTTTCTTTACATCATTAAGCGCTGGTCCTAGTCCCATTTCCTTAAACCGTTTGATGTCGGGGTCAGTTTCCTCTTTTATCACCACTCCAATTGTTTCTTCTTCACTTTATTCGTTTCCAGTATCATGTTCTTCTGGACTTTGTGTGACAAGCCACGGAAAAAGAAGTGTGGTAGACACACTTCTATTTTGTTTAATGTACTAATATACAATTGGCAATTGAACTAGTATCTTTTTTTCTAGAGTGTTGGGGTAGCACTGAAATAAACTGCTTTTGTTGACGGGGAGTTATGGTAATCTTTTATCGTCTAAGATTGCGTCCCCGTCTGATAACAGACTTTCCTAGGAGATAGGGCCTGCTTCTTTGGAAGGAGAAGGAGAACTCTTTTGTATCTACACGACAGTAAACAAATCCTCTGTCTGGTTCCTTCTGTTGTTGTTGTTGCTGATGCTTTCTCTGCTTCTGAAGTCTGTACTTCTCCGTCCACTCTTCAGGTTTTTTTATTTTTGTTTTTTTATTTTTTTATTTCCTCTCTGAAGAACTCTCCTATCAGGTCTTCGACCACTTTCAACATACTGACATTCTCTATCTCTTCAGGGTTGGGTATCAGGTTTTGCCTGACACGATGCAAATGTACGTAGGCTTCGTTAAGTTCAGCTAAATTAGAAGGCATCTTCAATGGTTGACGAGTCAACAATGGATGGTCAGACTGTAGACTGCTTCGCTTTATATTGTTCAAGCGCGGATGCGATAGAAAACATGCCTACAATTTTTTTTGGGTCGGAAAGCTATGATAGTTTGATTTGAGGGAGAGGAGTAGAGAAGTCAAAGAGTATGTATCATAATAGAAATTGGAAACAAGCGACGGACACATTTGTTCAAAACACAAGTGTATATTCAAATAACAAACAAGCAACAATTAACCATAAAACATCTTTTTCCAAACAAACAAACAAACCTTTTTCAAATAACAAACTGTTTTTGGTAAGGTTTACAACGTTGTGAAGTTAAACTAGACGTCCACTGATGGAAGTCATTGAGTCATTGATGTACACTACGTTTCTTAGCTAAAGACAAAAGATGACCATAATGGTCACAAAACCATCTATCTACTTTGTCATCGTTTCTAAAAGAGTGGCCATCAAAATAAGTCACTAAATGTTGATGAAGAAAATACACACAATATTGTCCAAACACCATGGAATCTGTGCCTTGTAATTTCACATTATTGAATCGCGTCGTCTGGGAATTTCTTCTTATAAAGTCGATGATATCGTCTTCCAAAGGTGGTAATCCATACGAATCAAAATACTCTACACAACCATCACGGAGAAAGTAGAGGGCTACCCAGTGGGTTCCTGAGAGAGGACTGTCGTCCGAGTTTATGACATAAGCTTGATGGTGTTGAGGTTTACGATGTGGCTGTTCATCTTTAGCGTACAAAACAGAATTTCAAGAAGCAGTATACGAACTGTGGTTCAAAAGGTAATTGTTTCACAGGTAATGATAAGTGATCAATTCAATCTTGACTTTTTGCTCGAAAATCTCTGACAAGTAACCGTTTCATCGCTTCGTCTCAGCACTCTGAGACAAGAAAGCTTCGATGCGATGGATCTCTAGAGCAATCGTTGGAGGAGAGGAATGATCACACAAGTCTTATACCACTGAGGTAACACGGCGTCTTCCGAGATGCGACTCCAAGCTTCCTCTAAATACTCGTCCACTGTTTCGTCTTGACAGCATTATATATTTATTGTGTCGAATTTGACTGGGATGACAGTTTTGACATCCACAGAAATCTTTATTGGTCAATTCCATATTTTTGTGCTGCCAGATATTTGGCAAAACAGGAGACTAAATGTTGTTCTTGTTCTGGCCATCTAAACTTCATCACTATGACCTCTTCGTCTTTATCTTGGGGTTCTACTTCCACAGTATCCTCCTATTGCATCTCCATAGATTATCCACTATTCAAAGATTGATTACAGGCTTCCATAGTTTCTAATAGTCTAGAATGACTTCTCTCAAACTGTTGATTTCTATCGTATTGTCGAATTCGGCATACAAGATGACGTTCACCGTGTTATCTGGGGGTAGAGGATTTGCAAACTGAAGTTCCACACGAATCTGGAAGAATTTTATAGGGTGGAAATGGCCCTCGTAGCTGCCTTGGTCTGGAGTGAAATCAAACGCCCACAAAGCATAACCTCCTGCTTAATCCTCGTACGTAAAACCGTGGCTGGTGTTGGTCACTAACTGTCCGGTGGCTTTGTAGAGGGACACGTACGATCTCAAGTAATTCTTGTCACCAAACTTAGGCTGGAAGGGTCTGATGCACAGTGTCTTGCCTTCGCTACTGACCTCTATTTTGGTCACGTTGGAATGCTCAATTTCGAAAGGCTTTTCATTGTGAAGTCCGTTGAAGGTTGAATTCTTCACGATACCAATGAACAATCGCTTGGCTAATTGCCCTTGGAAAGGTTAATCTTCGATCATGGATCGCTGTCCAGGGGGAATGTTGAAAGGTTTCACTTCCACGCGTCGTATTGGATACTTGGCGGTCTTTCTCCTCATAGTGTGACTGATGTACTTTCCCACTTTAGATAACTCTTCCACACGACGCACATAGAGCCTGGCTTCTTGGATAATGGTTTTGTGTTCGTTGGCATGGGCCATCAAATGGAAAGCGGCACTGCTACGATTCAGTCTCAGGCGGATATCCACCCCGTTCAGAAAATACGTTTCTTGCATCCACATGTCCAAATGCAAACGATCCAACAGTTCTAAACTACGTCCTTGCAGGATTTTCTTTCGACAGGCATTAAAGCCCACATTGTGAGAATCGTCATCTGCTGTCAGGAATGTACCGTTAACGTGTTTTCACCATTTGTGTCAGGTTTCCATACCACGCAAGCATCCAGATGAGTGTTCTTGGCCTCTTTTCCGTACGTCAAGAGATTTTCCAGGTAAGCTCGGTAAGGGTTAGTATCTATACTACTGCTGACGAGTATTGTTATTCAAGTATAAATCCACTTCACTGACCAAGGAATGCATGAAATTATTGACGGGATCTGCTCTATCATCGGCTCCTGGAGCGTTGTTGTCCGTTTTGATCACTTTGACTTTCAAATACAGGTAACCGCTATTCAGATCGATGCAATCTTCAGGCTGTCCTTTGATTTCAAACTTGATGAGAACTGAATCCGTCAAAGAGGAGACGGGATGAAATTCTACCCGTTTCGGATTCTCGCTTCGTCATCATGTTGGGTGGCATGGCAAATAGATCAAGTTCCTACTTGAAACAGGCGCAAGACTCGCGGTGCATAATATTTTGTCTCTATGATTTACTAATAAAAAAGGTCTAAGTCTCTGACGCTCACGGTTCTTCCTTTCTTAGTCTTTCTAGCTTTATGAGTGTGAAGTCCTCTAAAGGGGTGTTTTTGTCGTCTCTTTCTGCCTTGTCCTTGCCGTGGCGCCAGGGAAGCAGGAATGTCTGACTCAGCAGTGTCCGTGGCATTTATAGGAGTTTCTCGTTGGCCCAGAACGTCTTTGCCTGTTTGCTTGCTTTAAAGAAAGCTTCTTTAGGGATTTTTTGTCGACGATGACATTATGGAGAAATTACCTTGCGTTAATGCGGCATCTTTCAAAGCATGCAGTCCTCGTGTCACCATCGGTTTCAAAACAGGAGCCACCCAGCGAAAGGCCGATTTCAACATATCTCCTATACCATGTCCTCGCTGTCGAGCGATGCCTCCGTACACTGGATACATGACTTACGTGTAGTTAGGGAATCGTTTTCGACAATGGAGTTTCACCGTGACTTTGCCTTTGGGGAATGGAATATTTTGTCCAAGTTCTCCTTTTACAGCAATGTTGACAGTGTCAAAATACGACTTGTTGACGGGTAAATAGTGAGGATGTACAAATTCGCGGTGAACTTGATAGGTGTTTCCACCTTCCTCGTCAGCATTCGTGGCAGAATCCACATTGAAAGGAATAGCCCATTTCATACCGGATGTAACCGAGTTGCTCCGTATTTATCCAAATAACCTTCCGAGTCACTTTATATTCCAGCCAATCAGACGCTGGTTGGCACACGTACATAACAAAATGGCGTTCATTGTTGTTTTGAACTATTTCAGAAATAAAACGTTGAAGAAATGCCCGCTACTGGTATCGTCAGAGGTTGCAAAAATCCCTCCAATCAAGGATGTGGCATTAAATTCCATCGTCTGCCATGGAGAGATGATTTGCTGTACAAACAGTGGCTCAAATGAGCAGGTAAACTGGAACTTGAATTGACCGGAAAACGAATGTCACAATTCAAGAATGCGAGAATGTGTTCACTGCATTTTAGTGCTGATGGTGAAGGAAAATCTACTGCTTTAGCGTTGAGAAATATTCCAGGTTTGTTACACCGCATATTAATACTAAAAAATTCCTTATGCGGGTCAATGAAACGCAATTTATGTAATACAGTGTCATGGTAAAAAAGGTATATAAAATACGGACATGACGTTTCTCCGTTTTAAAGTGAAATTCCACTTTTCTCCTGACTTGAATCCGATTTTTCTTGATATAGTCCGTTTTTTTTATCATCTCCGATCCGGTTTGTTAAAAATGGTCTGTTCGGTCCCATTCCCCAACGACCCTTATAACGTATTCGTTCCATATATTAGTTAGCCTGCGACTCCCGTGAAGAGTATTCTGATTAGTCAAAAGTTTAAATCCATCCAATGAATGTTCGTGTAATGGAAACTGATGGAAAGAAGAAGAGGGCTTTCAAAAATCTCGCGAGCCCTGTTGTGGGAGGAACCCCCAACCACCCTTTCAAATCTTTAGTTTTTTTTTTATAACCAAAATCATGCCTCAAAGTATGTCCTATGGAAAATAAGATTGTTATATAATTTAGTATCGTAAATTATTTTGATATCGTGACTTACTAATAACGTCATATTCAAATATTCTGTTAACCATCTTCGTAATTTATATAATTAAGTGATTAATTGTTAAAGTAGTCTATTTTTAAATTATTAATATTGGGAACATGATACACTGCAATACCCTCCTAGGCATATTCTTACCTTCAACCTACAGTTACCTACAGTTAAATGTGTATTTTCTAAGCTATTAAACGTGTATAATATTCTTACGTCCTTTCTGTAAATTCAGACTTTGAAAGACAAGAAGCTGTTGCTCACTGTATCTCACATGGAGACAACCAGAGAAATGTTTATGCTTTGTGTTATTCCTATATGTGTCAGTAGATGGTCCACACCCTGTAAATATATTAGAGCTGATTTTTCACAAATTTGATTGTTATTAACTACTCATCCGTTTTGTTGTGGCCTGACACCACTGTCTGGTCTTCTTCTTTGATTACCAGTTAATTGTTCAAATAATAACATTGAATACATTATTTTACTACTGTGAATAATGCAACCTATCATATGTCTTTACTTCTGAATATAATATAAACAAATTGCAAGTATATGTTGCAATGTGTAATGTAGTTTTAGTCTCTAAAATAATCGTAGTTACACTTTTAACACAAGTGTCTCTCTTTTTCTGTGTGCCTTTTACACTGAATAATATTTTACAGTTCATCAAATCAATCCCGATACAAGCGCAGAGGATACAGGAAATATACCAGAGGATGCAAAGGGTCCTAATCCACTACTGACCCTCAAAGAATTGCATACTCTGATACCAGCATAGATGATACAGCAAATATACTCGATGCTGCTGAAAATTTCATTCCAATGACCAAACCTAAAACAACTGCAAATGATTGTAACTTTAATATTAATTTTTCTACCTGTTATTCATAAAAAAATGACATAGTGATTAAACATTTTAAATGTGTATTTACATACTTTGCATATGTTTATTTTTGTAAGTGCCAATATTGACCAGTCTTACACTTTATAAATGTATAAAAGTCTTCACATTCCATTGAATGATTGAAAAATGCTAAACAATTATTACCATATTTTCTCTTTTGAACACATATGCTTTAATATTAAACAATCATTACTTTTGAGGCGAACACTGTCTCTCCTTGCAAAATAGGAAATTTATATGGCCTTTTAAACTTTTTCTTTTTCTTTTTTAATAGACATGTAACTGTTTATGTCATTAGCCTCTCTTTTCTGTGTTTGAAACATATTTCTTCTATTAATCCCCCATTGTAAAAGATAAGAAAAAGACATTCATGTTATGTTTCATCTGTGATTTTAAAGAAAACAATAAAGCTGCATTTTAAAAAAAAACAAATTTTGTATTCTATTTTGGTCATTATTATACTTCAGTTGAAGCACTAGTATAATTAAAATTAATGATGTCATGCATGTATGTGATTATGTTCATTCAAACATGCCCTAAGCAAACATTTGTTCAAATGAAAGGGGATTGGTTTATAGAAATGTTATTTTATCCCTTACACTGCTATATTTTTTATAGTGGACTGCGTTTTCTTAATATTTTTATCATTCCGTTTATGCTACAAAAAGGTGCTTTGGAGAGCAGACAACATTGTAAACCATGAGTTACATGTTGATCAAGGTTACAATGGTTGAATAAATTATTGTAGCCACAGTCTACTGATGATCAGTTAACATAAGGTAAACCCAGACTAGTGAACAATGTAAACCCCGATCAGGTAACAATCGTTGCATAAATCACTGTAGTCACATTCAGCGAGATCAGGGTTACTTATGAAGTATAACACTTGGGCATGTTTGACTTGCTAAAAGGTTGATGTTGTTATAGTTGTTATAGGGTTTAATGCCATTTTTTCAGCACACGACACGCTATACATGGCGGCCAGTATTAATGGTGGAGTAAGAACCCGGGAAACCCTCCGGAAAGAACCACCGACCCACGAGAAGCTACTGGCAAGGTTTCTCATTTACCCACATTGGCCAAATCTGAGACTCGAACCCACATAGACAGGTGAGATGGCAGTGATCCGTAACTGAACGCTTTAGACCACTCAGTCATATATATATATATATATTATTGTAAGTTTACATATATTATTATGCACGTTTCAGATAAAACACATTTGATTGGTACAACAAGTTAATGTGCAAGATTCATCACAAGAGATTTTAAGACCCAAGGAGTCATTATATGTTTACCAAAGGAAGAAAATGACAGAAGATTCTTTAACAATTGGAGACCTATATCACTCTTAATTACTGAATACAAGAATCCTTCATTAGCCATTACAGCTAGGATCAAAATTGTTCTTCCACTAATAATCACTGATACTCAAAAGGATGTTTGAAGGGTAGATTCATTGGAGGAAATTCTAAATGATTTAGTAGACGATCACGGTAATCCGATGTCGTTTGAAACGATAACATAATGAGATGTAATGATTTCTTTAAATACTTATCCTTTATATTCAAAATTCCAGAATCATGGAAAGATGCTCTCAAAACCCATTTAGTACATAATAATGTTGATAAGCAGGAGGATAAAATAATGAGCTTACAAAAACAAAATTCTCTCAAGTTTGTTTATAAATATCTTTTAAAAAAAGGCAACACACGTTTGATTAAATGTGGCCTTGGGATGGTTTCCTGACCCAGTGGTCAACCTATTATGGGAATAATGAAAAAAAAAGATTCATTACAAGTGACTACACAGAATTTTCATAATAGATGCAGATATATAGCAATTTGTTTTCCTTGTAATTTTGTAAAATTTTGTCAGCCATATACACATCAAAAAAGGTCTTACGTTTTGGCATGAACTTGTCTACCCATTCTTGATTCAATTCGAATCTATGACAATGAAAACATACAGACTCTGGATGAAGCAAGGCCAAATCACTATGCAGTTGACCTAAACACATAGAGTTGCAACTGAATTTGGTGATACCAAGCATAATGAGGTTTTAACGCAAACACTTTGACTGAAGTTCCATGTTGGTTTATTTTCATTTATTTTGATGGGTATCCAGGTTTTTACCACTGTCACCAACAGTGTTGTGGCTCCATTTTACTGCTACCTTGCATTCCACAATACCAGCAAGAGAGTTATTTTCTTCATCTCCACTATCAGGTGATGCTACAATGAACCCATGATCCTTATCTATAATTAAACCCAACTTTATAATAGAAATGTTTGAACCCTCCTTAACTTTCTCAGCAACATACCGATTGATAGATGTTGGCTCCATATCTAATCCATATTTCATTGCTGCTGAGGAAAAAGAAGATGGCTTTAATATTGCACTTTTTTAGATGTTGGGACTGGATTTGATGTACAAAAAAGTTACAAATACGGCTAACAATCGAACCAGTTATCTCAGTTGTCTCAAAGTAAACCAATCAGACAATCTGCTTTGTAGAAAAGTATTTTGTTGAATAAGTAGTGGTTCATCCTGGGTGACTTTTAAATAATTCTTTAACTCTGTCTTTTGGTGACTCTATCTGAATGGGATAATTATGTGATAATTTTTGTATACTTTTTCCGCATAATCATATATTGGATTTACAGAGACCAGTGTTTCAATTGGGTCATGTTGACCTGCAGCTGTATTTATTAAGAGCTGTTTACTGGGATTTGATTCTTTACTCCATTGTTCTGATTCATAGAGGAATAATTCCGCAAAAGCTCTCAGAGTGTCGCAAGCTGTATTAAGCTTTTAAGCCTCCAGTTGTGCTCTTTTTAATGATCGGTTCTCTTGTTGTTGTTTTTTCTCTTTTTTTTCCGTGCTGTTTTCTTGTAAAGTCTATATCATAGATTGGAGCTGCTGGAAGTTTAACTAGAATTGGCTTATTCCAGCATCAAGTTTATCGCAAAAGATAAGAAATTTTTTTTAAGTAACAGGCTAAAGAAATGTTTTCTGCTACCGCTGATGTTATTGTTATTTCACGTCTTTGTAAATTAAAGAACCAATATTTATAGTAATATGTCTCAACTTGAAGATACACAAACCAGTACACGATGGAATGTCTTCAAGAAGCACAAACACCTTGACAAAATCTTCCAGTATATAACACATTGCAGCGGTATGTTTGCACGTACAGTTAGGACCAGACCCAGCTGGACATGATGTCACCCACTGAGTTCAGAATTAGAATCACTATGCAAAATTTCTGTTTCATGTGTGCTAGAACCTCAGCAGACACAATGGCCTTTTTGCAATTTCATATTGCTTCACTCCGATGTGCTGTAACAAAAGAACACACATTTAAATGTTTTTGTGGACGACAATAAACATACAATCATGTTCATTACGAAATACAAAAATACAATTTTCATGCTCAGGTTATTTCCCCGACATAAAAAATGTTTTGTTATTGGGCCCACCCACAAAATATTTAAAACACAATAAATGTGATAGTTTCAGAATTAGGCACAATCCAATACATCGCCATCATTTTACATTGTAATTAATGGGGGCGGGGGGGGGGGGCTTGAAAGAAGCTTATATTCTAATTTCCTATACATATCCATTATATACAGAAATCTATTTAAATCCAATTAACTATACATACTGCACATAAAATGTGTTACATGTATTAGTATTGCGACTTGAGAAATAGTTTTGTACTTGTCCGTGAACGTCATAGAGATCGAATACCGTTACGCCGATAGTCGGCTTGTTCCAAATCCAGCAAGTGGAGCAAGTTAAATGATTGAAATTTACATGTAAATTATCCACAGATTTTCACAAACAATTAAAAAACTCATTTGAAATGCAATTTATTATAGTGACGTTTCTGATGCATAGAAATAGTTTGAACAAATTGCTCTTTGATTGTCACGATTAAATTTGTTTACTTCGACACCGTTTCCGTACTTACATGTACATGTCCAGATGTAAACAGCTCAAAGCTACTCTCTTGTATGGCTTTTAAATCAGCCCTGGTTTCCAGAAAATAAAACAGGATGGTTCCAGTATTAAATTTCGTCAATATCTGCGGCAGCATTTCTGTTGAATAGGCATTTTTCAACTCGATAAACAATGTTGAAGTAGTTGGAGAAGTTGATGCTGATGCTTCAGCGTCCGCCATATTTTGCCCACCACCTATCGAGTGGCTATTACAGTCAGCTGACCACCCGGCACGTGATCAAAATTCCGAGCAAATTACCAAGTTCGCCGAAGTCTGCATGAAATGGGCTATGACACGCAGTACTCCACCACACCAGAGAACAGAAAGCTCAAAGTGAGTCCTTGGTTCATTTTTACCGGGGAATGAAATAACTTAGTAAAAGAATCGTTGTCGGAAATGACTGGTAAGTCGTTTTTCCTGATCATTGTCCTCCTCATCTCCATGTCCCCTCCCAAAGTGTCAAACAATTCAGGACAAAATCAAATGGACAATATTTTACCCTCCGAAAATTTAATACTAGGCGACGAGCCACTTTATGGTACTCAATGGTGACACTTTTTTGGCACTCTCCAAAACTTTAAGAAACAGTGCATTGAACATGGTACAATCGTGCTCACCGAATGGTGACCTCTAAAATAACAGCCTGGAAGAATTATAATTTTATAGGTGGTCTGTTTAGTTTGTGATTTATGTGTTTTGTTCTCATATTTTACATTGGTACCCAAATATATTTGCCCTTGGTCGTCATGACCTTCGACCGCAAAAACAAAAATTTGATTTGGAAGGACATTTAGGACTTGTGTAGGGTGAATGCTTTCCACAAAAGCCACTTTCCAACGGGCTTCGTGGTCCAATTGGATGGCCTGAGGTAATTTGGCCCTGTAAGAGCACAAAATGTTGTGGGGAAACACCTCCATGGAACTGTCACGTTAAGTAAAATTGGTTGATGTTGTTCATAATTCCAGAGTTCTACTGCTGTCCGAGTGGTCACTCGAAGTCAGAGAAGTGTCTAAAAGAGGATTATTGTTATGTTTGTTGTTGTTGGGGTGGTGACTGACACTGGACGCAAGACTCCCGTTGTTCCCTTTCAGGGAGTATTTCAGGCAAGGATTGGGGAGAAGGTAACCAAGCTGTTCCTAACTGTTTGGTTAACACTTGTACTTGCGATTTATTTCTAGGGCTTTTAAACACGACCACGTAATGAGCATTGAGGCTGATGGTGCGAGGTATGTTACTTACTTGAAACAAATTTTGAGTGATGTAAATGAGACCGGCATTACGATGACGCCCTTTGCGCGTAAACCACAGTTTAATTTTTTCTTCGTCTTGTCCTAACATGTAGTCGAAGATGACCAAATGGGTTTGACTGGGGTCAGATACGATCCCGTCGTCTTCGTCAGGAATGCCTTCCACAAACAAATGGAATCGCCTTGATTTGTTCGCAAAAGGGACTGTTCGCCGATTGCCACTCTTTGTAACGCCACACGATCCACTGAGGTAGACTTTCGATCAACTGATGTTTATGTTCGATCAAATGTTTGACAAATTCAGTTTTGCCTGAACCGCTATTTCCGGTAGTTAACATATAAAAGGGATGACGAAGATACATGACCTCCCAACTTGCACAATCTAAGTGTTCTTCGATGACTTTGAAAGTGGGGAAGAGAGAGCAGAGACAGCAGAAGTAGCAATAGTGCAGGGAATGACACGAAGACAAACAAAAGAAGAGGTTTTATCCTTTTTTCAGGACACGTTTATTGATTTCTTAAAATGGAACAACACGAAAGACAAAAAACCATAAAATCGAAAAGGTTAAGTACAACGATACAATACACATAAAACCGATCAAAGTGTAACATAAACGAGTTTCTGTACAACATGTTTTTGGTAACAAAGGTGTCCTAGGGACAGTGTGTAATATTATTACAGTCTCTACAATTGGGTACAGTCACATAGGTGTCCTCCCGGAATGGTCATTCGGGAATGTCCATGTCAGTCCTGCCCTGAAGGGAGTTGTTGTCTTCGATGTCAAATTCTTCTTCTGGCACTGTCACTAACACAGGTTTAAAAGTTACTTTTAGGATTACAACTCTTGGGCATAATTGGCCACTTCTTTGGTCCAAGCCTCGGCACCCCACTTTTTCCAGTCACGTACATCTGTCCAGTGAGGTTGTAAGTCATAAACTACACACACATCGTCGTACTCATATGCAGTACCTAAAAGATGACGAATGTTTATTTCTCGTAGAGGTCGAGAAATATTCAGATGAAACGCAAGGCTTTTAGCAGAACGAATTTCTCGTTCTCATTTAAATTACCACTCTCATGCTTTTTTGGATGGTAAGTACTGTTCCTAAATCGTCCACAAGGAATTGACTGGTAAACGAAATCCCAGAAAGCAAGTCACAAAGACACACACCACACGTTGACCCCAATTCATGGGACAAAGTTCTCGTAATAAGTGTTGGTAATCCTCCACCGTTTGAATACTCTCATCGATTTCTTTCCACGGATTAAGGTCGTGGTATAGTAGGTCGTTTTTATACCTCTTTTTGTTGGAGACAATAAGTCGGTATTGATTGCAAGTTTCTGCATAATTACAGCACAAGAAAATCATCAGTTGTCCTTGGCAATGGTGAGCTAAAACGGGATGGTACAAGTCCATGGGAGGCAAGACTTTGCACTTGATCAATCCTTTGTATTGTCGAATGTTGTCCACGTCGATGTGTTATGTCATCAGTTTTGGGTGCCCTGCGGGTAAGTGACGATATTTGCACACGTAAGGAGACACGTTCAAGTATTTGATTTCTTTTCCTTTCTCTTCGTCGGCGTGGTACAGCAAACAGGTGGAATTTGTCCGTCCTCCGTCCTCCGTACAAATTGTCCCTCGGGTTCAGTGGGTCCACCAGCTTGTAACTTTCCACGAAGCGTTTAAACTCAGAATCAGTTTTCAAACAGTGATCGTACTCGTGTTCCCACATTTCCACCACTTGGCATCCTTGCTGTTCTAACTTCAGTTGGAAACAAAACTGATTTTTAGTGTCACGTTGACGGAAGCAGTGGGGACATCCGTAAAATAAAGCATCATTAAACTCGTACACCATGTGAGGGTTTTCTAAGTCCCAGCCATCCACCGAATACGTTCCAATGGTCTCTTCCTATGCAGCCCTGTTGAATCCATTTATCTTCATTGTCGCTTAAGCAATGTAGTCAACGTAGAGCTTTGACCGAGTATTGACCTTTGACAAAGTTCGTCGTTTGAGGGCTAATGACAGCCAGGTGTTTTCAGGCATGACTCGTTGGCGGTACACCAAGGAACACGCTTTGGCAATGGTGCAGGCTTCTTTTGAAGGATCGGTCCATCCGTGGTCCATGAATAATTCGCGAAATTGTCCACAGCAACGCCGTAAAATGTCCACGTCGGAACGACAATACTTTAAGATTTCTTCCTGAAGGTAGAAAGGGTCCGAGGCGTGAGTCTGGTACCAAGCAAATAAAGCTTCTCGTTGTTCGTTACGCATTTGTCGGGGTCGCAGTAGTGAGCCTCAGACAAATGGGGTAAAACGGCGTGTTGACTGGCTTCGGTATTGAAAAAAGTGCGGAAAATAGCCTTTGGCCATTAATGTCATTCCAAACGTTTTAGGCATTCGGCTCAGTGGTATGGCCAAGTGTAATGTCGCCCTCTTAGCAAAAGGGGTTTTAATTGGATTTGGGTGACATTATCTAGAGGATTACCTCCCTCGGTGGGAGTGGAAGGATGTAATTTTAACAGAGAACTGAGCAAGAATATTTGGAAAATATAATGCAATTCGAGTCCCTTAGACAAGAAAAATAACACATTTAATCAAGCCAAATTAATAGCGGCAATTCTAATTCAAATTAAATTATGTCAGTAGAATTTAGATTTGAGATTTGGATTTATTTCATCATAATAAACCAGTGGTGACAAGAGCGCAATGTCCACGACTGATTGCAACACCTTCCTCCCTTGACGGTGTATCAACGTCTTTCTGTTTCTTCGAGCCTTCCTATTCTCTACGCTTCACCCCTTCCTGGACGTCCTAGTCCTTTATTCTGAAGTTGTCACTCCTTGTTTTGGACTGTCCCGTCTCTTCACAGACAGCTGTTCCTTAAAGGACAAAATTACCCCTAAATATATATATGTACCACCTCCTACACGTACACAGAATTCCCTCACTTACGTTATTCAGAATCATACTAACTATCGACACTGCATAAATTCTGAGCTAATCTGATAGAACATCACCCTCGCTTTACAGCGACAGGTCATAATGAACACATTAGCGGAATATCGAACGTTATCGTATCTCTTTATCTACGCTACCAGATGCACGATTACTATTGCATAAAATTCACAACATTATAGCTCCCAGCAATCCCTAACTTAAAAGATTATTTAAGCATTACAAAATCAGATATAAATATGCGATTATCGTTAACTCACGATAATCAGTATCGTTCTAATAGACCAAGAACATTATTTAATATAACCCTATGAAGTCCTACACATATGAAACTTGGATAGCATGCAATCGTTAATACTACGAATGAACTAGTAACTGTAATTAAAGAGATAAATTGCATAAAATCTCTAGCATTAACGGATTTTCATGAAACTGAATAAACGCTGCAGAATATCAATCCTGGTCATATCAAACACATTTGCATATAACAAACAATAAAAAAATATAAAATTACGTGGGAAATTAAAATAGCGTACCTTAATGCTGTTCTCTTTCAGAAATTGTGCATCCTTGCACTAAACCCTGTCTTTCCTTACAAGACTGCCAACTGGTCCCCTTTTCACGTTTAACGAGGAAAGTACTATTCGTTTTAAGCTTCCCAGGATCCACTTTGCTCCTTTCTCAGGATTTCAAACTAAAGAATTTCGGCCAAGGTCGTCACTTTATGTTCACATTACTTTTAAAGTGTACGCCTTATTTTCTCTGACCAATCGTTCGCATCTGTTCCTAAATCTTCCAAGATGATCATTTTTCTTCCGTCAGATTTCAGACAGCATAGAATCTGTGAAGTACGGGACATATCAATTTACCTTTGAAAATAATAATTTGACATGGGTTCATATCAAGCGGTTATTGTTGGTAGCTCAAATGTTTACTTATTCAGGACAGCGTAGCAATGCCCTGGACAATCTCAGTGAGTCATAAATTCTAACCTTTCAAGTTTTAACACTGACATGGGGCGAGAAAAGAAGAAAGGTCGAAAGACGTTACTGGCCTAAATCTGATAAAATTTTAATACTCAATGCATTTAACTTTAAGGTTCAATACGATTCAAAATTCTACACTTAACACCAAGTGACTAGTCGAATCTTTAAATTGCACTTCTCACACTAGCATGTAAATGATTTTGGCTTTTTTTAAAGTCACTTTAGGACGTTCGGTACTTTTCTCCGTATAGTATCTGAGAAGAAACTATCCATCGTATCCCGAGAAATTGTGAGCCATCACCGTGGCATGGCGACGACAATCTCCGTAACGGTCCTAATGGCTCCACGTCTCGTCAGTGGGGTCTCAGATCCATTGGACGAAACCGGCCAGCGTGTTAGGTCCCCGAATGATTTTTTCACGTACTCCAGGAATTTTGCTGCAGTGAAGGCAATGACTAAATATAGGCTCTTGAAGGCACCTCTCGCACGCTCGACGAGCCAGGAGAAATTAAGAATGTGAATACCGGTCTCTTGCATGCATTCGAAATCGAAAAAGATGAAATTGCCTTTCTTCTGGTTAGCATCCGCTTGATATTTGGAGTGGTATTTTTAAATGAAACATTCGTGTTCCAAGTCCACAATTTGGTGACAAATGCGACATCGCTTCTTTCTTCGACATACGTATAACTTGGCACTATTGGTAAGTATGCATTGTCCACAAGTAGAGCACAATCTCAGGAGATGGCAAGCTCTTTTCTGCTATGAACCTTGCGTCTTCAAATGTTGTTGGTAACATGTAGGGCTGACAAAAGTCCATTGACAAGCAGGGCAATGCACTTGTTGTTATCCTTCGTCAAGACAGGCTTGAGAGGCCACATATCCCTCACATTTCGATCTACAATGCTTGTGTTGCTCTCGATTGTTGTAGCCATAGTCACATTCCTCGCAGTAATAACTGTATCCCAGGAATCCTGAGATACTGGTAATGGCATCGAAATGTTCATCGTCATGATAGACGTGAATCTATTTTCCGTCTTTGAAACTTCTGCCTCGAAACAACAAAGGTCCACTAGCTTCTTGAGGGTGCACGTACTAGATGTAGCGTGGAGAAAAGACGTGTTGCAATTTTTGCATTCTTGAAATGCCACAGGGTGTGTATTTGGTTAGCCCCACATGCTGTAGCAGGAGTTCTACTTCACTTCGTCCCATTGTCGAATGTTCTCCCAGGCTCATTTCCATTCTGCCGTATCACGTCATGATAGACGTGAATCTATTTTCCGTCTTTGAAACTTCTGCCTCGAAACAACAAAGGTCCACTAGCTTCTTGAGGGTGCACGTACTAGATGTAGCGTGGAGAAAAGACGTGTTGCAATTTTTGCATTCTTGAAATGCCACAGGGTGTGTATTTGGTTAGCCCCACATGCTGTAGCAGGAGTTCTACTTCACTTCGTCCCATTGTCGAATGTTCTCCCAGGCTCATTTCCATTCTGCCGTATTGTTCTTGTCGGCATATGTTCGCCCCACCACGATTGTACGGACTAAACACATCTGGTCATGAGTGTTGTTAATTTGAACGAGGCAACGCTTGAGGCTACCAAGTTCGACCACCAGTAACACGTATCTGCGTTGTCCGGTCCCTTTGGGAAGAGACACGTGGGTCATGAACAGTGTCGCTTTTCCGTCGGTAATGTGAAACCTGTGTTGGATTGTTGCACGTGTTGAATCTTGTCGATGACCTTGGAAGGTGTCAGTTCTGCCGGGCTGCTAAACTCGATTCAAACGGGGGACTTCAGACTGTCATGATGAATGGAAAGTCTCAAGCGATCGTCTTCTTTGGCTTTGTATTGCCATTTCAGTGTGATTAACAATGAATCACCCACCTCAGTCATAAACTCTTCTGATTTCTCCAACGGTACTTCGGACTTGAAATCTTTAAAATTCACCGTGTACGTGTAAAGCCGTAGTTCTAAAGTTTCTAGAGGAGTGCTTTTCCGTCTCTCGAATGTGATAGTACGTTGGGGGTTTACTGGTGGTGGTAAACTTTGGTTAGGTGTAGACTCTCTGGGTCTGGATTCTGGCCCACTCATGTCATCTTCAAAATAACTGGCATGAATGTGAGCCAAGACTACTGTTCCTGTGCGAGGCGATAAATTACGTTTCTGTTTCATACTTTCTTCTCCTTTCTCCACGACATGATGTGATCGTTTCATCTTGATTGCAGAAAGTCAAATGACTACAATTTAAATGTCATGGGTTCTTATGTTCATGTCAGACCAGTGTCTTCCTAAATAAAGGGTCAGTGTCTTCCCTTCCAGTATTCATTTCACTTTCAAAGCTACCTGAACGATGGAAGAGTTCGAATTTCTGATCAGAGCTTTGCGAGGTATCATACGAAGTTTTTTTCATACAAGCCAACGAACTACTCACCCTCCTTTCGAGATAAAAGACAAGATACTTGCTATATCTGTCAGAAGCAAGGGCATTGGGATACAGAGTGCTCAGACCGTCAAAAAAGTAAAACAGGTTTCAGAAGAGACAAAATGCAAGATACCTGTTATCATTGTCAAGAAAAAGGACATTGGTCTTCAGAATGCTCTAACAAACAACAGGAGCAAGAAGAAGAGAGGGGCTCAGAACAGGATGAAGAGGTACCCTCCCAAAAGGAAAAACCCAAACATGTCCAGAAAGAGAAAAAAAGAGAAGGAAAGAAGACGAAGAGAACATCGGGAAGAAGAGGCTGAAACAAATGTGAAAGTAAAGAAATCCAACACACAAAACAACAGAGAGAGAGAGAGAGAGAGAGAGAGAGTGAACAAAGAAACAGAAGAAGTCTATAAACTTTTAAAGTGTTGTGTTGTGAATTGGATTGTAAGATTTGTACCAGAATAGACCAGACAGAAAATGTAAGTGTCTCTTGGTTTTAATTTTTTAGAATATGGACCTACACTCACGCATTCACACACGTGCATCATGGAGCAAAAAATGGATTTTGAGTTTCAGTTGATTCTAGCAAAACTAATGTTATCTCCTTTTGAGAGAGGTGGATAGCCCTGAGAAGGGCCTTTGGGTGTTTGTTTGTTTTAAAAAAAAAACTCAGGAACGGGACGTAATCAGCTTTAACTGCCTTAAGCCTTTTCCACGGCCAAGGCCTACTTCTGGACTGGCTCCTGTCGATGATGACTTGGTAGAAATCACAAGGGCTGATATCGCAGGCGTATTAACAGGGTTTGGCTGTTTGGCTCGGGAATGTCTTTTCTCTTGGGTCGCATTAAAGAAGTCTGATACATTTGTTTAAGACTCCTTTACTCTGCCAAAATGTCTAAGAGTGCCGTTACCATTTGAATTTCAATGTCCTCCTTCTCTCATAGACATTGTTTCTTCTCTGCTGCTGTTTCTTCTTCTTATCGTTTCCTTCTTCTTGCATCTTCTTCTCGCTGTTGCTGTTGAAGGAGAAAAGCTTATTCTGCTCCTTCCTGCTGTTGTAAAAATTTCTCCAATTCTTCTTTCTGTCTCTGTTTAAAATCCTCGACGTGTGGTAAAGAAGGATAAGGTGGCGAAGGTAATGGTACCGGAACTAATTCTTGCGAAGAAGAAAGAAAATCCACTAAGTCTCAATTAAAATCGACCTCTTCTGGAAGTAGGACTATGTTGACTTTGGAAGCCACTGCTATACCATCGCGTCTCGTCTCCACGTCCGGTGCACCCCAATACACCCTCTTCTTAGTTTTCGTCAGCGTCATGTTTGAAAACTCTTTCGCATTGACTCACTGCGCACAGACGCTAACGCACCTATACAGAGACTGTGACGTCACAGGCAGCTCTCTTCGGATTGGAAGACAGACTCCACGCTGTGATTGAATTTTGTAACGCGTGTAAGGATTGGTAAAAAGAATCAATCCGTTTCGATCCGCTCCTCCACTATAAATAACCGCAGTTCATTTTATTCCCTTCAAGTGTTCTCTACACAAGATGTGGACTAACGCTGACTCATCTACTCTCGTATCGTCAATGCTTTTCTGTACTTACTCATGTATGTCAAATCATTATAGACAATCATCCAGATCACCGATACGAGAGGTTGGAAAAGAAGGATCTATGTGGAGAGATATGGCTGTTTAAAGAGAATCCTGAACTACGGTCCAGAAGTCAGAAGAAGTTTGAGGAAGAGAAGAAGATGTATGAGATGCCCTCTGTGTTAACGGAATGAAGTTAACATAAATACTCAAAGGTTCTTTTCAGGGTCACTGATATGTCTCGAAAATATTTGTTTTCTTGCCAAGATTTGTTTTAGTCGGTTGTGTAGTTGTTTGTGTGATACATTGATGTTCATCAATCTGTGTCTGTTTGGTCTATGTTGTATGTGTTATATATGTCTATGCCCCGCCAGGCTCATTCTATGTTTTGTTTCCCCGCTGTTTGGCCCTATTGAGGTCAGCCACTTGCAACATTGTTGCCAGTGTTCAGTACCGTTACGTCACCCCTTTTCCATCCCGTTTGACCCCTTATCACATAGTAGGTATAGTTTTCCTACAGTATGTGCAGTTTCATATTTTTTATATTACCACATGTTGAAATATCACTTTATGTGTTTCTGATTGGTCCAAATAAGGCCATGAAATTATTGTGCAGTATCCTCTTTACTGATTGGCTGGGATAGTGGGAAAACGTTTCTAACCCCGCCTTCTTGAATGTTTGGTTTCGAATGAACATTTTTGGCGGCCATTTTTGAATTCTACTCGCGAAAGGAAATTGAGGAAAGATTACCTCCGCTGTCTGAATATGGATATGTTACCCACACAGGGGTTTTTTATGTCATGTATAACAATATCATAATGAAAAACATGGCGTAAAACTACAAGACATGAACAAGAAGTAAAACTAAGGGTATTGCTTGTTTGATGGCGGAGTGGGGAGAGAGAGCGGTATACCTGTAACATAGATATAGAATCTGCAGTCTATACAAGCGTGGTTTAAATGTTAACTTACAGAAGTAAATAAACTCACCTCTGTTCACAGAAGAATTTGGATATATATGGGTATCCTAACTGACAGAATTTTATCCAACCACATCATCTTTACGCAGTATATATGGGATGTAAATCGGACTCAAAAAGAAATTTGTTTACGTTTTCTGTACAGTCTATTGTTCCAGTCAAATACTGTAAATATCCGGTCACAAATGCATTGCAGTAAATGTGTGAATTTCTGCATCCAGTAATCCAGGGGTGGGCAAACTACGGCCCGCCAAGGGTTTTCATGCGGCCTAGGAACAAGTCATCATTCGCACTAACTCTGTTTATGTTACTCTGTTTATCAAATAAATGTGCTTCTTTTGAAGTTTAAGTTTAAGTTTACAAATATTAACAACATATTAACAACTGAAAATTAATTATGATGCTATTTAGAAAAACCTTTGTTTTTCGCTATTTCAAATATTAATTATTTTACTTAATGGACTATGCGGCCCGCGACAAGGTGTAAATTTGTGTATGCGGCACTTGCACTGGAAAGTTTGCCCACCTCTGAGTAATACTATTTAACATAAAAATCGCAACAATGTAACGTTTAGTTCTGCAAGTGACATTTTAGGGTAAACATGTACTCTAGGCCTACTGTTTACCGTATCAATGTGGCATTACATCGCGTTAATCATTCTGTTTTGAAAAATGATTTTGTCGTTATAAAATGTTCTGTTTATTCGGATGGAAACTTTTTCTTTGATTCAATCTACTTTTACTAGTTCAACTTTGTTTGAGACTATATTTTATGCTCAACAAATGAAAGGTGCACCGTCTGTCAGAATGAACGAAATTATTCGTTCTTCTTTTCTATCTAAATAATTTCCACTGAAATAAAAACTATGTGATAAAAAGAATCTCAAATGGGTAATGATTTAATATTAAATTTATGAAACTCGTTGAATAATGTCCAGATTTTGCTTGCCAAGGCTGGGAAAAAGTGGACATTATTTATTTCATAAATTCAATATTAAATCGTTACCCATTTGAGACCTTCTGTATACAGGCCCAATCTATGATCTATGTTAAATTCCCCTCGACCCTATACAGACCCACCCATGTTAAATTCCCCTTGACCCTATACAGACCTACCCATGTTAAATTCCCCTAGATCCTATACAGACCCACCCATGTTAAATTCCCCTAGACCCTATACAGACCCACCCATGTTAAATTCACCTTGACCCTATACAGACCAACCCATGTTAAATTCCCATTGACCTTATACAGACCCACCCATGTTAAATTCCCCTAGACCCTATACAGACCCATCCATGCTAAATTCCCCTTGACCCTATACAGACCCACCCATGTTAAATTCCCCTTGACCCTATACAGACCCAACCATGTTAAATTCCCCTTGACCCTATACAGACCAACCCATGTTAAATTCACCTGGACCCTATAAAGACCCACCCATGTTAAATTCACCTTGACCATATACAGACCCGCCCATGTCAAAGTCCTCTAGACCCCATAGATTCGCGACACCTTTTTAACTGTGATTTCCATAGATCCTATACAGCCCCCTATCACTACTACTACTACACGACGCAGTCACTACTGATATTACTACTACTACTACAAAACGCATTCACTACTGATACTACTACTACAAGACGCATTCACTGCTGATACTAATACTACTACTACAAGACGCATTCACTACTGATACTACTACTACTACAAGACGCATTCACTACTGATACAACAACTGCTAATACTACATTATACTCTAAAATTGTCATACAACTACAACAAACTACGACGACTACTACTAAAAGACGCAATCACTACTCATTCTACGACTATATTATACTATAAAAAATTCATAAAACTAATACTGTTGTTATTATTATTATTATTATTATTATTGTTATTATTACCGGTACTACAATATTTAAAAGTTACAACTGGTTTCATGAAAGACTACTGTCGTAATAAGAAAGCAAAGTAAGTAATGATAAAGACTCCCCATTAAGATATCCAGGTGAATGTTGTAAAAACTTGACTCTCTTCTTAAGTATAAAGCCATTTTTTTATACAACAAATGACATTTAATGGTGACCACATATCACATCACCTATGTTGCATTTGGAAACGGAAATTATGTTATAAAAATTACATCAATATTGTAAATGATGCTCTTTTATTTCCTCTTCATGTAATATTTGTTTCCGCAAAGATACTTAAATTTTTATCTATTTTGTTTTTCTTCAAAATATCCATAAATGCTAAATGTATTGACACTTATCAGCAATTAAATGTGAAAGTCAAAAATTAAAAACTCCTGTACGAATCCGTGCAACTCTGGATTTATTCACACATTTCCAACCTAAATGTAGCCTCAGGTGTGAGGTGGAAATGTTCCAAACAGGGCTAAATGCAGTTTTTGGAATTAGCATTGTACAGCTTAAAATATCTAACAATTATATTATTTCACCATTGTCATATTTGTATGTATGGTGTTCACATTATAATGTAAATGTATACATCAGTTTCATAAATCAAACGCTGCTTTACCTACGCGGTGGTCCAAATGACAGCAATGGCCAAAAATTAAAAAATCGAGGTTATTCGCAAATTCAAGGTCAATCCTGCCGATTAGAACTCGAATGGCCTCAACTATTTATGTAACAGCGATTGACCGAGATGTTACTAATGCATTGAACTATTTGTTTTCATTCGTAACTTCTCGGTCAAGCATATAGTCAATCCAACCATAGGAAAGCATATTTGGCAGGGGAAAGTTTCGTAAATCGCTTAACCGAAGGCTTTGGTGTGACCTGTTCAGCTATTATTATTTACTAATTCAAGATATGAATATATTTGTGAAATAGTTGTTTTGAGCTTGTGTTGTTCTTGAAACTGATGTCAGGTATGTATTCCTTCCATAGTTAGGAAGTGAAATAACAATAGTCGGCTAGGAAGACGGGCTAGCCTCACATCGCATTAAACACGTCGGTTCGGGGCAAGTAGAATATCTAAAAAACGGCTTGGATGAAAACCAGCTGTTTCTTATGCATGTATACTCTTTTGCAGAATTATCATCTAGGAAAAGAGCTTGTGTCTGCATTATGAGCATCACAGCTTCGGACGTGCAAAACGCAGGTATAAATTTGGGGTTGGGGTACATAAACGTCTTCTGCTATGAACTGCCATTGATTTCTCAGGTCAAGTGAATAATATTCTTATCCTTTTATTTTAATACAGCCTTCCAAACATATGGTCATTTTAGACCTCACCTGTGTATTTTTAATGATTTTTATACTAGGCATGTGGCATTACATTTGTGAATACAAACTGTCCCCTACCCCCGTAAGTAGTCCGATTAGGCTTTTGTTTCTTTTTTCTGCTGGGAAATGTCCGGCGTGCAAAATGTATGATTTTTCTGTAAACTACTGCGCTGACATGCATAAACGGCAGACTTTTTTAGTCTTGAAGAAATATAAGAGGTCGTTCCGAAAGATTCGAGGCATAATCAGAAGGATTTACCTCGAAATGTCTAATAATAATAATAATAAGAAGAAGAAGAAGAAGAAGAAGAAGAAGAAGGAGAAAGATTAGAGGTGCTTAAAACCAGAAGGCTCACGGTTCATAATGAAATAATATTGATCTTTATTTATTTATAACAGTTTACGATTGCCTATTACCCAAAGTCTCACTCGAAGATAACCACAACAATTACCCATTTGTTCAAGATGACGTATTGTAGCCACTTTGTTGTAGCAGACAATAATCACTCCTACCAAACGTTTCGGTCAAGAGGGAGAACCATGTTAAGATTTATAGTATTGTGTGTTGTTTTTTCTTCACGTGTTGAATTAAAAATTGGATGGTAAGCTAATCGAGGCAAATCTTGAATAACTTCACTTTACACGAATGTTTTATTTCTTTTACAAATAGAAGAGGAAATACATACGAAAAACAAATAATAACATGAATCGAAAAGGTCCTTATATCCATGGTTTCTTGTGTCAGGCTTTATATAACTGGACTCCCAAAAGTAATTAACACACGACGAGTGTACATCTGTAAAACTTACAAAAGACTTATTCTTCCCTCAGAGTTGTTCACATAAATAAAACCAACTGTTATGTATATTTAATTTACATTGTTAATTTTTGGTATTTACTTTGTTTTTATTATATTCTATTGATAGTGTGATATCATATGTTGGACATGACCTTGTCCAAAATCAAGTTCATTTTCTACCTGACCTGAATTCTTGATTTTGGTTTTGTAGTAAACATGTTTATCTCAATTTTAGTCTTGAACTTTGGAAATTCCATATGAATTACGGGGTCTACCTGTTGTTTATTACGGTTTTTATAATATAATTTTAGAAATAGACTTCTATTTATAACTAAGATTTTATTATTGCAAACACTGAGAAGTTTCCAGAAGTTTTTTTTTCCATTCGGTAATAGTGTTTTAGAAAATGCTGATTGTGGTTTAAGATCAAGTTGAAAACTATATAATCATGTTACTGGAAAAATTATTCATTCGTCATTTAAGATCTTGGCAGAATCAACTGTATTATGTTGTGTTCCCGATTTCATTTGGGCTTTAGTTTATTTCTTCAAAATAATTTACTTTAAGTTTGAATTTGTACTGAAATTGCAAATAAGGATATATTCTTGGTTTGTATCAGTCATCCAACAAAAGACTGCTGGTACATCACCACGGTATGAGCCACAATAGGCACATCAACACCTTCCGCTTTGAATTTAATCTGCATTTCCGATAAAGTTTATTCAGAACTTTAATTATTGAGACTTGTGTCTGTAATACGAGGATTAATTGGATCTAATTCGCAATACCGTAAGTTCTATTTTTGCATTTTCATTTTGCATTCCATGGAAAAAATAATTTGTTGAATTTTAAAAGCTTATTGCTTCTCTTTTCTATTACTTAATTTAAGACACCAGAGTCGTAATAGAACGTTTCAGCAGAATTTGGATTTTGTCTTTTCATTGCAAACAGTGTAGTATTCTCAATGTCCCATAGTGACCATTCTTCTGCGATAGCGAAAATACAGTGAAATCCTTTAAATACTATGCCATTATGGACTAAAAAAATGTGGAGTATATGAACCACGGATCTCTTTGGAAAACTACGAATGTTACACACTTCAGATAACAGATGAAAACTGCACGGCTCTAACATTAGTTTCCTCATAAATGTTAAGAAATTAAAAATTCGGCCAAATGACAAGACATTGATTCTTTCCTTTTTTCGTATAGCCGTACGAAAAATAGATGAATTCATAGTTAGTCAAAAAGTAAAAATTCATATTTCCTTGGGATCAACAACGTAGGTTAGTAATTATTTGTAATTATTTGTATTTGTCAATATTAGAATATCTGCAAATGGTCAATTCTTTACTCACCGACAAGTCTATATCTCCATCAAAATGGTGGCGCATTATACCTAACAGTAAACCAAATTAGAAAAGTAAAAATGAGCTTCCTACTCCCTTATTAGATAATATTCAATAATTTCATATTATTCATGAAGCAACGACGAGACACTGAATTATCATATGCAAATATTTCTAGCAATGATATGGGACCTTAACTATTATAACTTAGCCTAGCATCTTCCCTGTCTAAAATTATGTTATCAGTACAAGATGATTTCGACCACATGCTGTTTATCAACACCAGATTTATTTTATAAAATTAATCCCAAAAGATGTCATATTACTTAAAGGCTCAATTGTTCTCCAAACTACCTCAATTATGCAGGTAATCCATGATATCCTGATGACTACCAAACTACATCAATTATTCAGGCAATCCATGATGACTACCAAACTATATCAATTATTCAGGATTAAAAACTTATGATTCAACATCAATTAAACTTATGTATCATATCACAGTATAAGACTAGGTAAGTGCATATATGTTCGGTTGCATTTTGTGATCTAATAAACTATTACACTTTCGCGTCTATTTTAAGACTACAATATAAGTAGTTTTTGTTAAATTATATTTATGTCTTTCATACTGTCTCATTAACAGATACAAACTAATTGTTTGTGAAGATTTTTGTCAAGTTCCGCAGGGACCTGTACTTGGTCTATACCTGTTATTTGTCTACATAATTGACAGAACTCATAAAGGTTCATGTTATCATGTTGTCATCATCAAATAAACTACCATAATATGGTCCCCAATCATGTGCTGATATCGGTCTAAACGTACAACATGTATCTAACTGGGATAATTGTAATGCACTCAGTGTTATATGGAGAACATGGTTGGCAAGCACTCTGAAGAAATCAAAACAGATTATTTCTCATTTACCTGAATTTAAGTTATTGGTTACTTAGAATGGTTATTGGCTTTTGACAATCAATATCGAAATAGATAATCCCTATGCAATATAAATTTTAAATACCGCACAAGGGATAACATAATTTAAAAAGAGATATTGCCTACCACCAATTAAATTTTGAGTAGATGTAAAACTACTGTTTTAGAATTTTTAACCACTCCCGCACCCGCCGGTCTCTTTTTGTGTGAGAAGGGACCAGAACCCTCTACTCTTGGCAGGCTCCCAACCCTCAAGTAACTTTTAAAGAGTTGTTTTACACTAAACATATCAGCTATTCGCTGACATCATTCTTCGAGAACGTTTATTACAGTAGCAAATTATGTATATTACCTAACACGCATAACAGCTGCTTTAAATAAATCAATCTTTATGTGAGAACATCAGTAGCTCAGTGTGCATGTCAAATGTAAAAGCCTTTCAATGGACTGAAGCAGACGTTCGCGTCAGGTTTTACTTACTAGCTGTTTTGGTGTTCCCAGGGCAGTTAGAGGTACCAATATATAGTTTTACTATGGGAGCATTTATGCAATGTTTATTATTAAAAAAATATGTCTCGTTAATAATGGAAAGAGTAAAATGTCTTACAGTTTAATTATCAAATCGAATCATAATTCGAGTATAGGTGTGACGCGTAGTCAAAATTTGTATTGACTGTTTGGTGGTTGATACAGTTTTAGCGGATGCTTTTGCTGTCTTTTCCGATTCCGTTAGTCCCATGGATGCCACACAGCTACCATTTATGATGAAATTCAAGCGACCATTTTCATGTTCTCTTCGCGCGCTTTGGCCTGGTCTTCAGCTCTTCATTTGGGTATAGTTCGCTTTGGCCTGGCCTTCAGCTCTTCATTTGGGTATAGTTCACTTTGGCCTAGCCTTCAGCTGTTTATTTGCGTATAGTTCGCTTTGGCCTGGCCTCCAGCTGTTCTTTTGGGTATAGCTCGCTTTGGCCTGGCCTTCAGATTTTCATTTGGGTATAGTTCTCTTTGGCCTGGCGTTCAGCTGTTCATTTGCGTATTGTTCGCTTTGGCCTAGCCTTCAGTTCTTCATTTGCGTATAGTTCGCTTTGGTCTGACCTTCAGCTGTTCATTTGGGTATAGTTCATTTTGGCCTGGCTTTCAGCTGTTCATTTGCGTATAGTTCACTTTGGCTTGGCCTTTAGCTCTTAATTTGCGTATAGTTCGCTTTGTCCTAGCCATCAGCTGTTCATTTGGGTATAGTTCGCTTTGGCTTGGCCTTCAGCTCTTCATTTGCGTATAGTTCGCTTTGGCCTAGCCTTCAGCTCTTCATTTGGGTATAGTTCGCTTTGGCCTTGCCTTCAGCTGTTCTTTTAGAAATAGTTCCCTTTGGCCTGGCCTTTAGCTGTTCATTTGAGTATGGGTCGCCTTGACCTGGCCTTCAGCTCTTCATTTGGGTATATGTCGCTTTGTCCTGACCTTCAGCTCTTCATTTGGGTATGGGTCGCTTTTGCTTGGCCTTCAGCTGTTCATTTGGGCATAGTTCGCTTTAGCTTGGCCTTCAGCTGTTCATTTGGGTATAGTTTGCTTTGGCCTGGCCTTCAGCTGTTCATTTGGGTGTAGTTCGCTCTGGCCTCCCCTTCAGCTGTTAATTTGGGTATAGTGCACTTCGGCTTGGCCTTCAGCTGTTCATTTGTGTATAGGGCGCTATGGTCTGGCCTTCAGCACTTCGTTTGGGTATAGTTCGTTTGCTGTAATTCCTTTATGAGTAGCGTAATATGAAATAAACTGAAGGTGGAGGTGGGAGTAGGTGTCACACGGGCACGCAACTCTAATATGTCATCATTGCGTAATGGCATGGCGGTGAAGGGTGAAAAATGGTCTCCTTGAAATAGTTTGATCTAGAAATAGCAAGGTTCTATAAAAACACGTTTTAACCCAATATTCAAATACGCTCACCAAGAATCACATCCAGAGTGTCTTCTATTCACAAGGTTTTCATAAGATTTTTTGGCGTTTAGATATAATGCAAAAAAGCACGTCTTGTTTTCTCAAATATTACATCTACTGATTCGAGTGATGGAGGGCGTTAAATGCTCAGCAATGAACGTCTTTGCCGCAAATTACTTTTCCGAAGACTCTTTGCCAAATAACACGTCGCCACTGAATAGATACTGCCCTTCCCCATGTTTGCGTATAGAACTTTTCATTTTTGTTTCAGATACAAGGAAATATAAATGACTCAAAGCAGATCAAGGGTTGGTTTCAGGCGCTCTGTGTGGTGTCAATTATCAATATATATTATTTTATATATTCTGTTTAAGTCAATCGCATGTTTTGCTAGCTGATGTAATACTCTATCATAGGATCTCCAGGCTTCGTAGATATCACATACTGATATCGGTCTAAACTTACAACATGTATCTTACTGTGCAAATTTTAAGGATATTCTAATACATTCTACAATAAATAGATAAATAAATACATAAATAAATAAAGAAAACGATTAAGAAATAATATAGAAGAAGATAACAATGCTCTCTTTAGCCAAACATTTTAAAATAGTATGCATGCACAATATATTGCTCTGATTAATGTAACTGTGGCAATACTATCTCTGTCATTCCGACGCGACTTTGTTGTATGTGTGTCTCCGTCTTTTGTTTATCCCCATATCTTGATTTCCTATGTTATTCATGAATTCTAATTAATTTCTAGGCCCAAGATAGACTGGCTGATAAGTCAGTCGGCTGTTCGTTGACGTTTAAACTCTTACACCTATTTGTGTTGATAGTGGCCAAAATAGAGGCAAAGATAGTTCTATTGCTTTCATTTGACTCGTTAGTCTTTAGCCGGGACGACAGTACTAACAGTATGAGTCAAGGAGGCATTGTTGTCATGGACTCGATTTGTTTCCATGATCCATCCCCTTACTCCAGTGGCAGTTAATGAAGTAACAGCCGTCACCTGAAACGGTGATAATTTATTTGTTGTCGTTGCTGAGTGTAAAACCACCAACGGTTCTAAAAAATGCTTTGAATTCTAGCAATAGCAACTGAACACATATATTGTAGTAACCCGAGCTACTAATGTAATCATGTCATCCATAAAATATACAACATCCTCCTTTTCGAGTCACACGGGTGCTGGTACTGCCTGCTTATCCGGTTCACATAGTTGTTGAGGTCAACCTTTTTACTTATTCGAGCATTTTGCCTGTAGAACGGTCAGAGCTCATACGTGTGTGTGTGTGGGTGGGGGGGGTATCGATACTAAATGGAATCAGTGGGCCGATATCACCAGTGATGAAGCCAAAAGCAGTTGACAGTCTCATTACATCAGTACTTAGCACACGTCTTTAATTTCAAGGGTGATCGAGCATTCCAGCAACTTAAAAGGCATGATTTTATTTTCTCAGATACGGACCGAGAGCTCTGAAATACCATCTTCCTAAAGTATGGTCTGATGTTGATCGTCCGCCCTCCCCCATGCGTGCTGTATTCATTCCACACTTTTTCTCGTGGTATTTATTTGATCTAGACGGACATATATCTGCGGAATGTTGATTAACACTGATGGTGATGTGCCGTCCATTTATTTTAAATAATATGATAAACGTAATCGTTTCAATCACTATGTTAAAATCCAAGGAGATGCCGAATTGACATAAACTTAATTTGTCGCATAGTATTATGATTATGAGCTAAATAAGGTTGACATGTTATAGCTATCATGTATTTGAGGAATTAGTTCCATTTCTCGGCCAATGTGTCAAAGTTGTAGTAGCTATCAGGAACAAATGTGTATTTCGTTGTTGGCAACTGGACATCATCAGTACTATGGGTTTAGAAACAAAACGTGTCATTACCGAGCTCATTCGACTCGTATTACCATCTCACTCTCTCACAGCGCCACATTGTTATAGGGGCTGGCGGGGATAAAACTGTATAGAGTAAATTAGTATACTTTTTGCACTTACGTCGCACATGTACTCATTACTGCCAAAATGGCAATAAAATAAAACCAAGGCTTGTGGAACAACAGAGATGGTTCTCTGTTGTTAATGCTACAGGTAGAACTTTTAATATCGACGTGAAATATTGAGTTTGCGCATTCTTTAACTATTGCATCGCAAAGCGAGAGCATATCAGCGAACTCTTGGCGAACGTCGTCTTGTACTTCTATTAATCTTCGTCGCTACTGACCACGTTTAGTCATATCACTGACAAGTACATTTTTCCGCTGCTCAATCTTTAATCAAATGAAAGCAAGTGCAGAAGACGTCTTGATGAGGTTCTGAAGAATTTCACATGTTGAGGATCTCTCTTATTCGGCCAAACGTGTTGCTAAAGGCTTCTCTGTTTTTTCGGGCAGCCTCTTCTTCGAGCTATCGAATTGCTTGATCGTTATATACGTTTTCATTTTGGTTAGGCTGGTCTCGTTTTCCACTCGTGTCGTTGTTTCTCAGCGAATTCAGAACTCTAAATAAAGGCAGTATACACTGTGTTACGTTTAAAAATACATATGGTTGTATGCACCGTGCTTCTTTTTGTCGTATCATATGGTTGTATGTCCCATCCTTATTTCTTTATGTCATATGATTCTGTGAATCATAATTATTTCATTATATATATTGTGAATGTATGAATATGTATATATAAACCTATTTTCTTTTCATAACATGCTCAGTATGGTAGTCGTATATCATAGGTAGTGGGTGGGAGCTTGAGTCTACCTGTGTATATGTTGTCGTAAATATTTAATTTTTCATTTCATAAATTTCCATCCACTCACATTGTGTTGTATTTTCACTCAGTCAATATATCCTTACAGTTACAGTCCTGTTACAGTACTTGAACAGCATAATTAAGAATATTGTCTTACAATGAGGTTAAACTTAGCGCTAGTCTGAAGCAGGTGGCAAACTTGTGGAGTGCAGAACGAAACGACTGACTGTTCACATAGAAAATGTCATGTGACAAAGTTAGCTGGAATTGCCAGCGTGTGATTGGACCAAGTGCAGTTTAACGTAAAGCTGTCACGCCAAAGACAACCTCGGGGAGATGTGGCATAAATTCAAAAACCAGTGGATATAGATAAAATAGTTAGCATGGCGGAGCTCGAGACTGCCTTTACGGGAATGGAAAGAAAACGGCGATACGGAACCGAGGCGTTAACAGCCCCGAAACAGTAGATTGATTTACGGGCTGTGAAAATCGAGTAAACATTTGCCATTGTATATCAAAGTCCTGAATAATGGTATTGACTTCAAAAGTTGTGACGTAGTAAGTTTAAATCCACGTATCGTTTTGAGTCTGTAATAGTCTTTCCCAAGAATGGGTCTTATACTTTGGAAACAGCAATAGTTTACAAATCCATCAATGACTGAGTTAGCATTGCAACCTTATCTTAAAAAACTCTATGTGAATCCGTTCCAGCAGCCTCAAATGCAGATTCTGAACCTGTTCTTCTAAAGTAGTCAACTGGATTGTCTTTTGATTTGATCAAAAATGGAATCTGATGCAAACGATAATGAAGAACTTCAGTCATTACCTCGCCACCCATTACACCTTGTGAAGGATTGTAGTGTTACGGCGATTCTTCTTGTAAAGTTTTCTTGGTATACATGGAGTTCTGTGTATAACTGTCACACTGTATGTAGAAGTCGTGGCATCCAAACTCTTACGGCAGGCAGGTACTTCTTGATGACTGCTTGACAATTTGAACAACTTAATACTAATCTTGTTTTTAGAGCATCCAGAAGCTACTGTCGCGGAACTGTTTGTATCTATCGTTTATTTATTAATTTGGATTAATTACGTGTACTCGGGTTTCGTTTCTGGGTACAGCGTTACCAGATGATGGTTTATGTATGTCGTATATTTCGAAATAGTTAGTTCGCTTCATCCCATGCTGCACGAGCAAAGTGCTTACGATGGGAAAACCGGTATACCTTGAGCGCATATGCAGTGTATTGGAACATGGCCTATGTATAAATTACCTCATCGTAGAGCTAAACATCACATAGGAAGAGTCTTACCAGTGAGCAGTCCACTTTATAACGCGCGATCTGCAGCTCTAAAGGTATTTGAGTTAAATATTATTTTCCTATTTGTATCATAGGATATAATTGTTTTACTATCACATTTATCTTGTATTTTAGGTAATTCCGCTTTGTGTCGTATAATTCAATGTTATAGTCTGTTTTCAAGTTTACTTGTATGTAACTTAACAGAACGATTATATTCGTAACAATGGTTGTATTTATTAAGGAAGAGAAGGTGTTACGTTATGTACTATACGATTCTTGTCAGACACAGGTTCACATTTGAACCTGATTATCACCTTGTATAGTAATCCCGATAATATCATTTGTACAAAATAATCAGCTCAAGTTTACAGTACATAACGTCATCACGTGCTGTTATACATGACCGTGTCCTTTGTGGTATAAGGATTCGGATATTATATTTTCAGCTGACTGATTGGTTATTGATTGATTGATGGCCGGTGACAGTTCAGGGGTGACTGCTGAATGCTGAGTGTAGTGGTGATGGAGGGACGGATTGATAGTTATGCTTTATCTCCGTATTTGCACTGTATTGTAGGTGTTGTTTAGGTGTGGTGCTAATTTGGGTTGTTATACCCAGTGTGCTGATGTCGGCGGTCGGGGGTAACGTTGGCCCGGAAGACGATAAAGGTCGTCACGTAGTGAAGAACCAGTGCTTCTGGACCAAAGGGTCTGCAGAGAACAAGAGACTTTACTGATCTTTAGGCAGAACAGGAGGGACAGACCGTTCTTGGTGGCTCCTCAACCATTCAACTTTGCGTTGGGGCTGAGAAGACCTTTCGGATATGTGTTCCGACTCCGCAAGATATGTGTCACAATGTTTCATAACATATATCACTACCTGAGTGCAAACTCATCATATATCACTACCTGAGTGCAAACTCATCATATATCACTATTTGAGTGCAAACTCATCATATATCACTATTTGAGCAGAAAATCGTCATATTTCATTAAGTGATGAAAACACATCATATATCATAAGTTGAGTGAAACATATCATACATCACTATTTGAGTGAACTATATCGTTTATTACTATTTGTGTGGAAATTGTCAATGTTTACGTCAATCATTTTTTCCGCTGTTTGTGTGGAATCACTTTTAATCATTCCATTTCTTTTACTATTTAAGGTTTTTCTCGCATATCAGTTCGCATTTAATTTAAATCGCTAAATTTCCAATATTTGGATTTTGTTGGCGCACGAATCAATATTTTTCATCGAATCATTCATGAATAAACATTGTTTTTTTACCATCGTTAGTGTTCTCGTTATAATCCGACCCCAGCCCGGTTACCTTATTACAGCCTCCGTATGTTCTTTGCGTTTCAACTGAATCTGTACGAGTTCTTTGTAAATGCGTTCTCGTAGCTCAGGAGGAAAACTATGAAGTCTGTTTTCTAAAAGTATTCGAAATGAGGATTTTATTTTGGACCGACCAAATGAAGAGAATGACAGGACAGAATCTACCTCGCATGTTCCAGGTAACATGTTGCACTATTGCACTCTCATGTCGGCCTCCTCTAGCTCAATAGTGATATTCTAGAACGTGATTTGCGACCGTCTACAAAAGATGAAACCACCTCAGATTTGAAAGATATATATATATATATATATATATATATATATATATATATATATATATATATATATATATATCAGAAAATTACATCCGTAATGTTGTCCAATAAGACCATGATATGTGTTGAAGTGTGCCATAAAACGACCGGATTTTAAGGTGTGTTCTTTGCTCAATATCAGATATATTCGATTGGCGTTATATATATTGACAAGTTCAAAGAGAAAAAAATTATATAATATTTACAACTTTTCCAAATAAACCTGTGAAATGACACGTCTGGTGTGTACGCATGATTAATCATTGTAATCGTGCATGTGAGGCATTGCTTCAGCTATACCTTGCTTAGGGACAATACTTGGGAACTTAGTCTTCGCCGTACGCCTGTTTATAGAAGCATCTGCTGTGTCTGTCAGTATTTCTTGATACAGACTATATTACTTTATCTTTTTTTATAGGGAGTTATAAAGGCCCATCTCCCTCTCCCACTCCCACTTTGGTTCACATATCATGTTGCTCTCCTTTATTTAAGGCAAGTTTACTTCGCTTTTTAAGGATACTGTAAGACATTTAACTGAATTTAATTCCCTTTGTAAAGGATTGTTTAATCTGAATCATTTTGATACGAGTGTTTTTATTGGTCTCAAAAGATATGATCCATGATCTGATTTCAATAAAAGTAGTGCTAGTATTAAGGTGAAATATATAATCGGATATCACATTATGTTCTCTCAGTACATCCATGTTGACTTATTTATGACGAAAATGAAAATAGAAATTACCTTAGTATGCATCTTGCACTCAACAGGGGTGGGTAAAACACGTGAAGGAGGAAAGCAGGGGGCCACATTACTATAAATGGCGCTTTCAGTGCTGAAAGAATAAAATACCATGTAGATTAAATACCGTCTTTGCCATCGCACTATGCGCGCACAATTGCGAACAAGGTGGTCTAATGGCAGAATACACCAACAGACCAGCGTCTGCTTTGTTCACCTCAAATAACAAGTGGAACGAATAGGATAGACCCAGATCTGCCGATTCATTCTGCAACAGCAGGTTTCAGGCCTCGAAGCGGTGTACACTTTAGGCAGGGAAGTGCGGTAAACAAAAGCAACGACTGCGGTGTATGACTTTCCATTGTATCGATATTCAATACCAGTGTCTTATCTGTAAATGTTCAGTATTTCCATCGAACTTTCGTAGTATATGGTACCAGTTCACATTCTGCACCGACTGTAGACACGTGTGTACTGTATGCCTCAAACAACACAATACTTGTATACAACATTGATCCACAGAATCCTTACAGACAAGATTTTTCATATCAAACCGTCAGGTGTAACAATAATGCATGAAAAATAGTATTTTTATGGTTATCAATTTTTTAAAAAATCTTATGCTGATGTACATGTATTAAACAACTTCTTCCTTCAAGTAAATTATTAACGTTCAGACGGTGACGTCAAAATAACATCAGAGGTGAAGCAAACAGGATGGGGAAAGTTTTCAGGGTGCTGTAGAAAAAGAAACCAAAACAACAACAACAACAACAACAACAACAAAACAAAATCAAAACCAGCAGCAAAACCATACAGGTGAAATAACTGAACTTGGCTTGGGGAATAATTAAACAAACACGTGGCGACTTCTGGATTGATTCAGAAAAAAAAATGCAGGACTAGAGTAGTGCTAATAGTGCAATTATCAACCTGTATATGTTTACTTTACAATGCCCACCTGAGAAGATAAAAAATAGTTGTTGATTTTCATTTATTTTGTAGTAAACATTACTTATGGATGACAAATCTTTTCGAAATGACAGGTAAAGAACCAGCAGAATCAACAGCAGAAAAATCGTAATGTGTTCAGCTTGTAGTCATTATTTAAAGAGAATTTGTTTTGATATTTTGAGCACAGCAACCCATGTTCGATATTTAATGCAGAGTTAATTGTCCAAGTACATTTCAGAAGACCCAAGCCATCCAATATTTGGATTCCAATCTCCACCATTTCGACTGCGAGTCCTGTATGCTGACCACCGCCTGCTGCTCCTGCCTCCATTAGTTGCCTCTTCCCATTTTCCATTCCGACTCGACACAAAAAAATGTTCATGTGTTTCAAACGCGTTCTCAATACCATTTTGCACCTAATTTCAAATTGCATGTTAATCTTTGTAAGTTATAAATAAGTCGTTTGCTGATATTTGAGTTCAAGGTCAAACCTTCTTTACAAACTGCAACTGAACTTGTGACCCACATTATGCTCGTTTTATTTTTTTTTAAGTTAAGTAAAATTCTTAAACAAGAATAAGTTAAGCAATAGTACTTATCTCCGTTTTAAGTTCTCTCTGTGGAATCATTTAGTGTTGTGTTCAAATAAAATTTGAGTGGAACCATTTATTTAAAGTATTAATTGGAATTGCTAAAGTGCTTATTTACTCTTTTGCACTAAATGTCTGTTCTGAGATTATTGCGAATTCATTACAATATATCATTACTGTTGGTACAGAAACCTATTCAAGACTATTGCTACATCAACACATTCAAAATTGGAATTCATTCTAAACACGATATACTTTTGGACTTAGGCGAGATAAATCAAGTTTTAGAATGCGAGCTAAATTTATACTAATCTCAAGGAAAAGGTGACTCATTTTGGGAAGACAAAGATTTTCTTCTAATTAAACAAAAACGAATGTTTATTGTATTACAAAAACTGACTGTTTGTTGTCTTAAATGTGCCGCATCCTAAAACTCACTTCCTTTACGTACTACTTTCCAAACTTCTAACCCTTCCTGCAATATCCCTCCTGTATTCTTCTTACTTATTCCATCCTTCGTTCTCTTTTTCCTTCCCCTCTTATCCATTTTATTTCTTCTCTTTACGTCTTGATCCTTTTCTCTCATCTCTTTTTCCCCCTCTTCCACCACGGTGCCTCTTTAGTCTGTCCCTCTCGCTCTTTCCCCTCCTCCTTTTACACTTTTCCCAAATATATTCTGTCCCTCCCACTCTCTCCCTTCTTACTATTCTCTGTTCTCTTGTCAATTCCTTACATCTCTCACATTCTCCCAATCATTCCCGTTCTTTTCCTTATCTGTTTCTACCACTATTCCTTCTGTCCTTATATTCTGCCCCATCACATCAGTCCCGTCTTCTTTCTCCTCTGTTCCTTTCATCCCTCTATTTCAAACTTCCTCCTCCCATTTCTGTTCCTTATGTTTCTCTCACAGATTACGTCCATCCTGTCTCTTCCTCCTTTTCTTCTCTACTCGCATGCATTCATTTCTCTACCTCCACTATTCTTACTTCCTCCTACTTTCCGAATTATTAATTTTCTGTCTCCCGCTCTTTTCTTACCTTCTTCTTTCCCTCCTTCTCGTCTCCTTGTGTCCATTCCACTCGTTCCCGTGTCATTCTCACTATCCTCCGGGTTTTCCTCGTTTTCCTCTGTTATCATACTCTTCATCAACAGCTTGTTGTAAATCTGTACGTGTTTTCAGTTATAATACATTAATAGAAGGATAATACGGTTAAATGTTCACACCGCATGTTAGGTTTTTATTCGTCTAGTTATATGATTCTAACGAGACGAATGTAATACTTACCTCGGAATGAGGACCTAATATATAAACAGATTTTCTTCAAAAGCATTTCATCTGTAAATATTATATTAATGCATAACAAACGGACTAACATATATGTGTAAGGAAAATAGATGAGACTCGCTGAATACAGACTAACAAACCAGACAGCCTCACCAGACAGCCTGGAAGCAGGGAATATCAAGGTGAGTGCAAATGAAACCTTGAAAAATGAAACATATAACTTTCACAATAATGTTAAGTTCATTTGACTAAAATAATGAAAAAAAAAATCATGAAATATGTGTACACCAATATCTTACGGAATGAAAGTGTAAAACATAAATATAATTTACGTGTAAAAATGGCTCAGCTGGTTTTTTTTTTTCTTCTTCATATTTTAGCGTGTCCATTTGTTTGAAAGAAAGAGAGGGCTAAAGAGGATTAAAATGAGGTAAAAGAGCATTGGAAACACCATATGTACAGCTTTATGAAATTAAAGCGTACGAAACATGCAAAATCTACTAATGATTGTAGATTATACAAAATTACATGCTTGACTTAACATTATTCTTTATCAACTTTTGTATCAATTACTTATCCTCATGTACCATTATATTCGATATGACGATTTCTTTGTTCCTCGCTCCAAAGAACATTTAAACTTATTTAATTTTAGTATCTCATACACTACAGGCTCTTTCCTGGTGTAAAATTCATCCACCCGAATTAATTATCAGACTTTATAACCTATTACTATCGACAATGCCTCCTTGCACAAAGCTTTCTCACTCCTACCTGAAAGGTCTAAGGGAGAGTACTGTATTCAAAATCGGACATTACATTAACAAGTGGTTATCATTTGTGAAACTAATAGAGATGTTGATCTTCATTCTTTCTTTCTTGTTCGTCTAATAGACTTTTATTGTTGATTCGGTTCGTTTATCTTGTACAGAATATTACAGTATACTCTTTTAATGGTTGATTTGATTAGTATATTTTGAACAGAATGTTATATTAATCTTTTTAATGGTTCATGTGATCGATTTATCTTATACTGAATAACACCCTTTTTAATAGTTTATTTGATTGGCTTATATTTTACCGAATGCCATCCGTTTTAGTGGTTGATATGATTGGTTCATCTTTTACCGAATGTCATACGTTTTAGTGCTTGATTTGATTGGTTTATATTTTATTGAATGTCAGTCGTTTTAGTGGCTCATTTGATTGGTTTATATTTTAAAGAATGTCATATATTTTAGTGGCTGATTTGATTGGTTTATATTTTACTGAATGTCATACGCTTTAGTGCTTGATTTGATTGGTTTATATTTTATTGAATGTCAGTCGTTTTAGTGGCTCATTTGATTGATTTATATTTTAAACAATGTCACATATTTTAGTGGCTGATATGATTGGTTTATATTTTACTAATGTCATACGTTTTAGTGCTTGATTTGATTGGTTTATATTTTATTGAATGTCAGTCGTTTTAGTGGCTCATTTGATTGGTTTATATTTTAAAGAATGTCACATATTTTAGTGGCTGATTTGATTGGTTTATATTTTAATGAATGTCATACGCTTTAGTGCTTGATTTGATTGGTTTATATTTTATTGAATGTCAGTCGTTTTAGTGGCTCATTTGATTGGTTTATATTTTACCGAATGTCATACGTTTTAGTGGTTGATTTGATTGGTTTATATTTTACTGAATATCATACGTTTTAGTGGCTGATTCGATTGGTTTATATTTTACTGAATATCATATGTTTTAGTGGTTGATTTGATTGGTTTATATTTTACTGAATGTCATACGCTTTAGTGGCTGATTCGATTGGTTTATATTTTACTGAATATCATATGTTTTAGTGCTTGATTTGATTGGTTTATATTTTACCGAATGTCAATCGTTTTAGTGGTTGATTTGATTGGTTTATATTTTACTGAATGTCATACGTTTTAGCGGTTGACTTGATTGGTTTATATTTTACCGAATGTCATCCGTTTTAGTGGTTGATTTGATTGGTTTATATTTTACCGAATGTCATCCGTTTTAGTGGTTGATTTGATTGGTTTATATTTTACCGAATGTCATACGTTTTAGCGGTTGATTTGATTGGTTTATATTTTACTAATGTCATACGTTTTAGTGCTTGATTTGATTGGTTTATAATTTACTGAATGTCGTACGTTTTAGTGGCTCATTTGATTGGTTTATATTTTACCGAATGTCACACGTTTTAGTGGTTGATTTGATTGGTTTATATTTTACTGAATATCATACGTTTTAGTGGCTGATTCGATTGGTTTATATTTTACTGAATATCATATGTTTTAGTGCTTGATTTGATTGGTTTATATTTTACCGAATGTCAATCGTTTTAGTGGTTGATTTGATTGGTTTATATTTTACTGAATGTCATACGTTTTAGCGGTTGACTTGATTGGTTTATATTTTACCGAATGTCATCCGTTTTAGTGGTTGATTTGATTGGTTTATATTTTACCGAATGTCATCCGTTTTAGTGGTTGATTTGATTGGTTTATATTTTACCGAATGTCATACGTTTTAGCGGTTGATTTGATTGGTTTATATTTTACTAATGTCATACGTTTTAGTGCTTGATTTGATTGGTTTATAATTTACTGAATGTCGTACGTTTTAGTGGCTCATTTGATTGGTTTATATTTTACCGAATGTCACACGTTTTAGTGGTTGATTTGATTGGTTTATATTTTACCGAATGTCATATGTTTTAGTGGTTGATTTGATTGGTGTGTATTTTACTAATGCCATACGTTTTATTGGTTGATTTTAATTGGTTTATATTTTACTGAATTTTATACGTTTTAGTGCTTGATTTGATTGGTTTATATTTTACCGAATGTCATATGTTTTAGTGGTTGATTTGATTGGTTTATATCTTACTAATGTCATACGTTTTAGTGGTTGATTTATTGATTTATATTTTACTGAATGTCATGCGTTTTAGTGGCTGATTTGATTGGTTTTAACGGCACTTTTGAAGACATTATTGGCTACACCATACCAAAGAATTGGAACCCAAACGCGTTTCTCGAGGACACATCGTGGCAGCTGGCCATGGCTGTCATTTTGAACAAAATCTTCTCTGTTCTGTGGATCTAATAAAGACTTAATATATATTTATTTTCATACGACTACAGTATGTTTCTTATGATCAAAAGTGTTTCGATGGATATATCAATATTGGAGGGAACAAACATATAGGCGTTTGTTTCAAGGTGCATGCTAGGAAAAAATATTAAATTGCAATTGTTTGTCAACATCAAAATATATTGCTGATATAATAACTCAATTCTTGCAACATTCTATTTGGTCATTGCTGCTTCTAATGACCTAATCTGTCCAATTTACCATCTTGTTTACACCTGTATCTTGCGATCACTATACAGAAAGTGGTGTGATCACGTGCCGTTAAACTCTATACCATATACACATCAATGTGTTGATCGATCATTCAATTCAATTACGTTATATTACTGCTTATGCTGTTGCTACAACTACTACTCTGCCCCTTCCCCACCTCCTCAATTCCTAAGTGAGCGTGAAAGGCATGGAAACGCAAAAAAATAATGCGAGAGATTTCAGAAGTTTCGTCCTGTGGAACCCCCACCGGTGGTTCTCGCCCATCGAATCCTCCTCTGTTTTATAGCAGCCCAACCCGCAACAAATAAATAAATAAATAAATAAATAAATAAATAAATTATAAAAAAATATTTGTGGATCTGCCACTGCAGTATAAATTGTAACATTTTAATTTGATGAACTCATTCGGACCAACAAGATATCATGGGAGGCAACTCTGCCAAACTTGTCGAATATATCAACATTTGGTTATTTTCATTTCTTTTCACATTGCAAGACAATAAGCAAATACGAGTAAACACACAGATCTGATTGCACAAATCTGAGGTGAATATTATATGTCTATTGATCACACACTTTTTCTTTGTGGTGATTGCTATCCCGTCCGCCTGTCCCTGTGTCCTTCAATTTTTTGTCACAAGCCCCACTAAACCGCTAGGTGGAAATGAATCACAATAACTATTTATTGTATATCGTTACGTGTCTATGCTCTTAAAATAAGTAATAGAAAAGAGTGAAAGGCAACAAGCCTTGTACAATTCAACAAATAATTTATTTACCTAGAATGCTAAGTGAACATGTTATTGCGAATTCAATCCCAAATAAGGAACGAATTACAGACACAAGTAATAATAATTTAAAATCCTTAATAAACTTAGTAGAAGTCCGGAATAAATCCCAAAACTGAAAGAGATGGTGTGTCTGTGGTAGCTTGTAGAGTGTCAACAGTCTTTTTTGAATAACAGTAATATAATTCCAGGTTTAAATTCACAATAAATTCCAGTGAATGTCTTTGTCCACGACTTTTATATGAGCACTTTTGTATTTCCAGAGAAAACAATCACTTGAATTAAATAATCTGAAGAAATAAATTTCCAGCCTAACAACGAAATAATGGACACAACATATAATACAACTTTTAGAGTGTTAGATCTTAAAACACGACTGAGAAATCATCTCAGTTACAAGATTATATAGTTCTCCACTTGACCTCGGGTAACAATTAGCATTTTCTATATAAAAAAAACTATTACCAAATGGAAAATAACCTTCTTCAATGGTCTTGGACTATGTAGGATACACAAAAGGAAATACCAAAACCTAGACCTGGACCCCAAATAGACATATTTACTTCTATCAATAATAATACTGATTTTAGACCCATACATATAGACAATAATTTAGTTATGTATTAGTTGTGTACACAGAATATAATTTAAAAAAAGTCAAATCAGGTCAAGCAGTAATGATATGAGTTTTGCAGAAGGTCAAGTCCAGCATGCAATGCTATATTACAATAGCATGTAATGAAATAAAACAAATTATAAAAAACTAACAAACAATATAATATAATATAATATAATATAATATAATATAATATAATATAATATAATATAATATAATATAATATAATATAATATAATATATATTATGACTATTTTGCAATAAGGGTCATATATAATTTTTGCCGATTGCCCATGAGATGAGTATCAGACGTCAAGGATTAAAAAATTCAGTGGCAGTGGAAATTTTGAAATTTTTACAAGAAGAAACTATCTTTGCAGCCAACTTTGGATAGTTCTAATAATTAACAGATTCCGGGTTATGACCCTAGGTTATTATCCAGTATTGGAATGGGGGGGGGGGCGGGGTTTGCCTGAAACGAACAGCCAGCGTGTTTGCCATCTTCGCTAGCCAAGGTTCAAACTCTAGCCCATTACAAGGCTGCTATAGGAATCAAGATTACGGCAGTAAACGAGCTCTTGAGTATGAGTAAACCTATTTTCCAAACGACCGTCTATACCTTGGCGGATCGAATATATATCGTTGCTTTGTCTCAGCGACATCTATTGGATTTCATGTGTTGCCTCCCGTACTATGTAATGCTAAGTAACCAACAGCGTGGTGCATTGTACATCGACATAAAACGGTGGTGGCAATTGTTCTAAAAAGGATACTTTTTAAGCTTAACATTGAAAGTATGACTATGTACCAGAGGGAAGCAATTACAATTGTATTTGAGTGAAAGGTATTTGTGCAAACACGGACCGGCACTGGAAAATTGCTCGTTTATCCGTCCATTCAAGTTGTGTGTTCCCCTCGTCTCGATCACGTAGCAACAGTGTTCAAATTTGAACAACTTAATTTTGATTGGACGCGGTGGTTTGCCGCTGCATCCAGTGAAATTCACAGACCCGAAGCACATAAATATCTGCTCGATATGCAAAGGTGTAGATAGGATTATCAGAACCTGGACTAGCGATGGTGCGTATTTACTCTAATCTGAAATTAGGGTTAAGGGTATTCTATGAATTTTAACAATGCTTGTGTAATATATCACAAGCAGCAGGGAAGGCGAATCCTACAAACGTTTAGAGGGCCTTCATCAAATCGAAAAAAAAAGTCAATTAGAGGGTAACGATAACTACCCGGGGAGATCCCGATGTTGCTATCGCTGCTTTCCAACCGATTTCTTTTTCGTCTCGATGAAAGCCTTAGTTTACGCTACGACCTCGACTTGTTGTCCTCCGTGCTGCTATCATCCAAAAATTGTATCAAGACCGACTCGATATCGTGCTCGAGGATCATGTAAGTTTATCGTGATAAATCCGTGCGGGGTTGATTGGGCATGACTAAATAAATTTCTAAACTTATTCATATCCATATCACCGCTACACCAGGTCTGATGAATATTTCGTAACGTGTGTGTATCGACTCCGTTAAACACAGCAAGAATATTACAATTATCCCTGATCACTTTAGGTATCTGTGTATACCGCTGGGTTACATAAATCACATCTTTGTTTTTGTCTCTGCCCCTGGAAAATATCCTAGCAGGATTTGATTGTTTATCAAGCATGACATCATCGTACACTACTAAATTATTAATAAACCCATCAAGATCATCAACACTCGGCGCATCATCAATATCAGTGATAAATTCAATGATCTCGTCTCCGTTCTCATTTAACGATTTTGCATTTTCATTAAAATCTTTTAACACTTCGTAACACCGCTGGTCATCTACAGACGGAACTACCAAATACAGCTTATCCCACTTGAGCCATCTCATTTTCAGGTTAAGAAGCAATTGTGTCTTACCCGATCCAGATGGTCCAATTATGATCATACGAACAGAATTTGGCAACGCAGCATGATGCTTGACCGGTTCTTGCTTTCGTGTTGCAGAAAAATCAATTACATTCATGTTATATATGAAATAATTATGGATTTATATTGTGTGAAGTGGAGGACGCGCACCCCAACAAGTGATCTAACAACTATTAAAACAAAAAATAACAGATCAGCGGTTTCGGGTAAATGTGAACGATGGGGTACAAAGAAATTTAAATTTATTCCTAAGTCGGGTTTAAAAAAACAACGAGGAGGTGATATTGCAGCAAAATTAGGAAAATTACCAGAGGCTCCGTGGGTTAATATCCAGGAGAAAAACATCTTCCAGGATATAATTACTGCGGGTCTCGAACCCGACTTGATATCAGACTTGACAACCAAGACCAACCAAAACCAGGTGAGTACCTAATAAACGATATTGATAAAGCGTGTTATGCTCATGATGTAGCTTATAAAAGTAAAAATCTACAAGATCGGCATCTCGCAGATGTGAAATTAATTCACGCGCTAAATTCCATCACTGATAAATCTTTCAAGGAAAGGTTAGCTAGTTGGTTAATAAAATCCGCAATGAAAGGTAAATTAGCGCTAGGTGCTGGTAATTTATAAATGAAATCGATTTATTATTCCCCAAGATGATACTGGAAGGGTACGCGTGTTACTGATAAAAAGTGGTTATCCAAACAGGCAATATGGCAAATTTACCAACCACCGCCTAAGCAGATTCACTTTGCACATTTCAATGTCAGTGTTCCTAATGAAGTTCATCAAGCTGATATATTATTTCTGCCACATGATACCGTTAAAATCCAAAGACGTCATATAACATAGAAGTACGCGCTAACTGTAGTTGACGTTGCAAGTAGATATAAAGAAGCAGAACCGTTGTCAACAAAGACGGCAACTGAAGTAGCCGATGCGTTTAAACGAATTTATCAACGTGGACCTCTACAATGGCCACAGCTGTTACAAGTTGATCCTGGCAAAGAATTTCAGGGCGCAGTATCATCGTTGATGAAACAACATAACGTCACCATCAGACGAGGACATACTGAAATCCACCGTGATCAGGCAATTGTTGAACGATTTAATCGAACACTTGCTGAGCGGTTATTTGGATATCAGTACGCGAAGGAATTTATTCAAGACAACAGATCACGCGAATGGGTTGCAAGATTACCAAGCGTGATAACTGCATTAAATAATGAAATTACTCGAACAACCAACATGAAACCTATTAATGCAATTACCTAAAAGAATATACCCGTACAACGACGTGATTTTTCAACACAACCGGTGCTGGGCAATGACACTGTAAAATATTTATATGAACCCGGTGAACTTGAAGGTGGTAAAAAAAGAGCGACTGATCCTATCTGGAGCATCACTACACACAAGATATCTGGTATAACTAGATCTACTGGTAGACCAGCAATCTACAGACTGGATTCAACTGCTCCTCAACGTGGATTTACACGCGAGCAATTACAAGTAATTCCTGAAGACACACAATTACCGCCCAGATCACTTAACTAGCACCCCGACGTCGATTACATTCAAGACAGGTCAGCATTACATTTTCTCGTGTATGACCGCCACTATTATCTTTTCTGTCTACGGTAAATTGTCTTGGATTATTACTCGAGTACTGCCACAACATTACACAATTACAGCTTGCACAGTGATTATTCTGCTGTTGTTTCAGCGCGCTGATGAAATCAGTGTCAAGATCAAAATAGCGATTATTTTTTCTGTCACTTTGTTTATAACCGGCTAATTTTTTTCTTATTATATCGACTTGACATTTTTCGTTGTCATCGATCACTAACTCGTCCAAGACAATTCTCCGCAGTTGAGATATTCTTCTGACTCTGGACACAGCCAAGTAAACTAAGTTTGACCACTCTATACGATCATGAATGATCCAAACAACTGTATCAGAGATATTCAGTCCTTAAGATGAATGTATCGTCATTGTGTATCCTAGCGTCCACGGGGTTTATTAGCGCGCAGTGCATCTTCAGCAACATTGACATCAACTGCGACAATATCATTTAATACGAGATTTTGTTTTTCGGTCTGTCCTGGTATATCAACGTCAATATTTTGTAGTCGTGTATCAGCTGGTCTATAACACAACGGCACTGGCAATGTTGGAAACTCCTCCCGTTGTAACTGAAACAACCGCTGTTGAAGTGTGTCTCTATCTTTCTACTTGCCACTATCAAGTCGTTTGGTCTCCACGCTTGCAGAAAGTCGCTCATTGAAGTCTATGAAATTGTTTTACGCATTATTTCGCATTGAATTCTATTCGGTTGTATTCTGATTAATTTCTTGAACTCGTTTAATTCTGCATCAAGCGCTCTATAATCATCGTTTATTTCTTCATAATAATCAACAAAATCTTTTAACCACAAATGTGGGGATGGTCCAACAAAGGGCGGTGGTTGATCATGATCGCCACACATTATCACAGCTGTATTTTTTGTTAATAACCAATCGAGAAGTATTTTTAATGTTTCTAACGGTACCGTACATATTTCATCCCAAATTATAGTCCTTGGAATATATTTCTCTCCCATTCGATCAGGAGTCCATGCGTCGCCCTTGTATCTGAAAAAGCTGTGATAAGTGCATGAGTTAACCCCTCGTTGTTTCATCTCTCGCGCGAGTCTGTGTGTAGGTGTTAACACGATCATATCTGAATTCCGAAATAATTCAATCGCTCGAGTCGTCTTACCAGACCCTCCCGGCTCATTGAGATAAACAGTCTTGTGTCTGGATACTGGATCGTACACAGATGGCGCACTCGACGTTTCCGAATATTCTGATTTATAATAACTGTCTTTGATCTCAACATCTGCGGATTCGGAATAATCATATACCATTTCTTCTTTTATTCTCCACGAACCCCATGATGCATCATCAGTTGTAAAACGAGTTACCGAATTCAGGTATTTCTTGTTGATGTAAAACGAATCCGTTGCAATTCTAACTGAAGTGTCAGGGAATCTATTTATCATCGATAGAAAATTGATGGAAACATAAGCTAGCATCGAATATCTTAAATGAGTATACTGAGGTGACTCGCCATCAGTATAACTTACAATTGTACCGTCAGATAAATAAGCGCTTTCTCGACTTACAAATATATCTCTCGCAGTTGCATCAGCGATTATAAAATCGTATTCAGCATCGTCCATAATTAGTCGTGCATAATGTCGTTTATAATCATATGCACCGCCTTGAGTAAACTTGCCAATTATTCTTCTACCGAGATCCTTCGCGGTTCTTTTCTTTTCGAGGTTGGCGATTAATGTACTGTAATCATCACTTTCGCAATCAACCAGTTCAGGCGTTGGTAACCAAACTTCAGTCTGTGCCCGATATGATATAATTGCCTCACTGACCGTCAGCGATATCAGTATTTTACAATCAAGCATATATCGTAACAACACTATTGGTGCCCAGCGCTTTTCACTAAAATGCCGACCAAACCAAACATAACAAATAACATGAAGACCCTTAGCCATTTCGAATGACACTACACGAGCGACTCCTGTTAGGTCAAAATCGGGTAATGGTCCATTAATGGCCACTAACGTCATCGAGTTCGTGGGGTGTCCAAATCTTTTAAAGTATCCAGAGCATTCTCACATCCCGAGAAAACGTCCTGGATAACACGCAACCATATCAACTGATATCATTTCCTTGTAATTATACTTGGTATTCCACAATCCTCCGTGCCCGTATTCACAACAACTTAATTGTACATCTTCGAGAAACTCACTTCGGGTTGGCTTCCAGGAATTTTTTTTCTCTGGCAGCGTGGGCTGCAAGTGATGGAACAGTGAAACAATTAGTTAGTAATCGGTCAGTATCTTTTGAGTATCTCTGCGCAAGTTTTCTCATTGTTTCATGAAAAGATTCTTTACGGTATATTTCACCCTTAACGCGTACAAATTGATCATATGTTTCATCATATGAACTTTTAAATAACCACACTGACACAGGATCGCTTTTACCTATCTCATTAATAAAATCAAACATATTTCTTCTGTGGGTAAAATCTTACAGTTCGATCTCGTGGAAATATTGTGACTGCGCTGGTCCACGCGTGAGCGTTATGATCAACGATATTTATTGGAGCTCCGTTCCGATTATATTTCGATTCGTATAATACTTCCCCTGTTATCGCTGCTACGGTTATTGGGAATCTTAGTGTTTTTCCTAACTCGGCAACGTCGTTTATTGTAGCTCCGGTATCCTTGACCCGTTCAGCCCATTTGTTTATTTTTTCACGTCGTAACGCCGTTAGACCGTTTCCACGCATCGCATTTGTAAAATGTTCTGTTACTCGTTCAGCTACACAATATATTTTTGATAATTTCATTGCGGCCAGTTTATCAACACTGGGTTTTTCTATCGGACAGATTCCATAAATGACTGCTGTTACAGGGTACGCTCGCTCATAATATGGTTTATCAATCCCAGTCAGTGTTCCTGGTTTGGAATTTTTACTCATTATGACAGTTTTTACATTAGCAAGGACAGGGTCGCGTTTGTCACGGGTAATCCAATTATCTGTTTCTGCTAGCACGATAAATTTTACTCTGAAAAATATTTTTGATCAAGGGGAGATAATCGATAATCGTTTTCGCTCTTGCATCGTTCATTGTAGCATCAATGACAGAGTCGTCGCGTATAATTTTGAATGTAGACTTCACGTGAGATGCTCCATCATCACGATATTATCTCTTGGCATCTCTGATAATATCAATCAGATAGTCAGAGCTCGCCTCCGCGAGTCAGGGGTTAGTCTGTCAAGATCGAATCTAGAAGCTTTCCAGGGCTTGATTCTGGATAATCTCTCAAACTCGTCCATATATAATTAAGACAAACATTTAAATAAAAAATATTATATATACAATGTCTCAAACAAGAAATCAATGTAAATGGTTTAAGGTAGGATCTGTGACTCCGTGTGGCAAATCCTGCGTAAACGAATTCTGCGGGCAACATTCACAATGTGTTCGTAATGAAAGTTTAGGACCAATACCGTGTCTACGATGTGGTGTCGGAGTCCGGGGAAAGACACAGTTATGTGCGAGTGGCGGTGGTAAGCGATACAGGGAGCTCAAAAGATACTATGATAAAAAAAAAACAGACTCTGTCCCTGACAAAGTCAGGGGTAGAGTTATAGCGTGTGAAGAGGATTATTTAAATAAGTTTTCAGACAAATTATAATTTAAACAAATACATTATTGTATAAATGAACCAAGAATTTGTCAGACACCCCATCATCAAGGATTATGAAGCAAATCGTAATGGAATAGTTAGGCATTGTCTGCTGAAGGAAGCAGTTGGTACCGTTGGTAATTCTGGGGGGAAAAGTTATTTCTGTCATCGTTTCATATTCGAATGTTTCTTTGGAGAGATCAAAGACGGTCTTGTGATCGATCATATTAACGGAGATAAAGTTAACAATAATTTCTCTAACCTTCGGCCCATCACGCCGAGAGAAAATTATGCACGTGGGAATGCTGGGGGAGCAGAAAGCCTAAGGCGGTTCAATCTTTAAATATAGCGACCGGCGAAGAGAGAATTTTTCAATCAATGACCGCGGCTGGGAAGTATTTCGATATTCACTCGATGTCAGTCCAACGTGTTGCAGAAAATATAATCAAATCAACGTTTTCATACCAAGCTGGAAGCTGGATTTCATTTCATTATACAGATAACGGAAATAACTCTGCAGCGATTGTGTAAAAGTCAATGATGCAATTACCTCCCTGAGATTGCGCAATACTCCCTTGAGATTGTGCAACACACATAATTACCTATTTTACAGATAATCCAGCGCGGCAGAACTGTATACAGTCTTTTTTTTACAGCCATATAATTTCATGGCGTAACCGTCTTATTGTATACACATTGCACCAGTAAGTTAACACTTCCCTGTTGATAAAATCAAGAATTGCACAGTCAGGTTTTTTTTACGGGTATGTTTAGAACTAAAATCCAGTTCAGAAATAAAATTCAACTGCAAATTGTTAACTGTCTGTAAACGGTTAGCTATATAATAATTTTCAAATCCTATATCAGTAGATTAGAGCCACTGGCGCAAGTGTTAGAGCGGCTGACTTTCGTTCCTTGACGTTGTCAAGGGGTTGGCGGTTCGAGTCTCGTAACTGGCATATTGTCGACGGTACCGATTTATAGGATTTTTCCTACATAAGTAGGGCGCCAGCAGCAGCAGCCTCATGTACACACCCCTCTCATCACGTCAAACCGTGGTGAGTACGTTTTACTCACCCGGGATTTGATCTTGGGGGGTGTACATGCACAGACAGACATTTCGTTTCCCTGGCGCCCAAAAATAAACAGTAGCGTGGATGCATAAGCTCCAAGTCACATGGGTACCCCACAGAAAGAATGTTTGGCCCTTGACAGAGTCAAGGAAGAAACGGTCATGGGAGCCGAGAAGATCAAGAAAAAATTATGTCAGATCGTGAAGCGATCGAAAGCGAAAGTTAGACTCGTTGATTTCATCAAGGATTTTAAGTATTTGGAAATGAAATCAAGTACGTGGAAATGAAATCGAAAGTAGTATGTCAATCCACCTTGTTAATACAAGGGACGGATTTTCCTTCGCCGTTGACAGATTTCAGTATTATTTTTTTTTGTTTTTCACTGAAAATTGCTGGATTTCCATGATGCTTACTAGTAAATACCCTATCAGAATTAGCAAATCAGTCGATGTGCATGATTTTGACTAGTAATTACCCCTTCAGAATTAACAAAATGGTGTGATGCGCAGTAAATTAATATAATATTTTTTGCGCACTTGCAGATTTCAATATATGTTTTACTCTGATGAGTTAGATAATATTTTCTTAAGTCGATCAGATTTAATGCAAGAGTGCGCATAATTTAGAATCTGCTCTTTATGACACGTGACCATAGAAATATGTTTTCGCTGTAGTTTATCCAACTGCGATTGTGTCAATAAAAAAATCTTCGGTACCGTATACATCAATAACCAGATCAACTGGGCAGACTAGAAACTATGTAAACACTTTTTTGATGTAGTTTTCAAGTACTTGCTTGTCGTGTACAAAAACCTTCACGTGTTGGTACATTATATGATACTCGCTTGATTAATTTAAGTTAGAAATGAAGGTCTGTCAGTAAAAAATAAGTTTCTTACAGATTTCAATATATTTCTTTTTTTTTTTTTTGCTTTTTACTGAAAAATTGGCATGATTTTGACGACCTTATTACTTTCCGAATCGTGCAAAATGTAACATCCGCCTGAGAAAATCTAAGATGAGATCCTTAGGATTTAGCAAGTAAATTAATATGTATAATTTAACCTCGAATATCGAATAAGCTGCCTAATTGGTCTGTTAGTTTGAAATTTATTTTTGACAATAACGGATTATGACACCGGAGATAGACCGGATTAACCGGTTCTTGCGTGATTAAAGACCCAGATGGAACTTGCGGAGTGAATGAGTATAAAACATACCCCTGTTGTGCCTGATTTGATACTGTTGTGTCCGTGCTGTAGCTGTCATCGATTACATCACACACGAGATTGACCGTGATCACCGAGGATATATTTAGGATTTCTGGAGACATATGTCATCCTTGCCCCGTTGGGCCATTATCGTGCCGGAGGATATATGCCGGTGGCAGTGTTTTTCTCCACTGCGCAAGTATGTCATCGAAGAACTCATCAGTGACTATGGCGGTGGATTATTTTAGTTCGTCTGCGTTATACCCGGGAAATTTAAAATCTGGTAGTGTAGCTTCTGTTATCGAGTATGCAGTTAAAAATTGTTGCTTGGCGGGAGATTCTACTGCTGTTTGTATAATAATCTGATGAATAGTTTCCATGTCAGATACAATTTGATTTAATGTTTCTACTTGTTTAATGATTTCTTCGCTTGAACTTGTTATATCAAAAAGATATTCTTGGAAGCGCTGCTGTAGTTTTGCTCGCTGAGTTTCATACTCGCGCCTAATATCTTCAAAAGTAATTCTGATATCTTTCTCGATATATGGCCTTTAAGGTACTCCATAATGCCACTCCATTCTACGAGGGGGATTCATTGGATAAAATCTTCAAAGATACGGTTTAGTAACTTTTATAGCATTCCATAAGGGATTATTTTCATATTTTGGAATAACACCATGATACGATCCTTTATCAGTGGTATAATCAGACTTTTTCGGTTCAGATGGATGTGGTGTTAGCGGCGGTGGGAATTCAGGCCATCCTAACACTGTTCTGATCGAACTCTGATATATATCCACGGCGTAGTTAAGGGAGTTTATCTCGATTGCAGATGACAGTGTTGGTTTATGGCCTGTTATTGCTATTTTGGATTCTTTCCCGGTGATATTTTTTATTCGACTTGTAATTCATCATTGATTTCGTCGATTTGATAAGACCCGGTTGGTAACCCAACGGGGGTCCAGTCGGGTGTACCATTTTGTTTATTTTTGTACACGATTACCAGCGAATTATTTGCTGGTAATCCGCCGAATGATTTTGATCTGATATTGGGCCAACTGTAGTATACTCGCAACTGTAACAGCGCGATCTCGCTTGCCGAAATCGCAGTTGGACAATTAATACTGAATTCGGGTTTGGTTGAGCTTACTGTTATCATTGAGGTTTTCACGGGGCTTGTATTTGCGGCTATCTGCTGAAGTAATTCTGTCATTATTCATTTTCGTTGTTTTCAAATGGCGGACTTGTTTGTAGTCTTCGTATATCTTTGCCATGTTCGTGAATTCAGAATCCGATATTGTTTCATCGTTGAAGTTTGATGATATCAGCGACGATAATTTTGAGTATGCTGCTGTTGCTGTGTTTAATCGCGATTATATTAAAAACACCAGCCGCGGCCGCTGATGATGAAACGCATATTGTTACTGCGATTGCAGTTGTTACTGGTGTTAGCGCTGATAATATTACTCCAGTGGATGCAACTAACGCGGATACTGAGTATACTATAGCATCCAGGACGATTACACGCCACTTGTATTTTTTTACTTGCAGCGTATTCTAGTTGATGGTATTTTTTAACTCTGCCATTCGCGTACTTGATCGTATCTATATTGTTGTTCATCTAATGTTGTTGTTAATGCTGTCATCGTCGTCGTAGAGTTCGTCGGGGGGGGGGGGGGGCATTTATTATTTTACGCAGTAACCAATTGAGGTGTTTCAGCTACAAATTCCAAACACCACCAGTAAGATGTTGCGGTTAATTTCTTATCAGCTGCTTCCAGTATAAATGTTTCTTCGGTCCCGCTATTTAATATGATAGTCACAACCCCGGAAAACTTGTCAGTGGAATGTCGCCAGAGATATGTTGTGAATATCTCAAATTTTGCAGCACTGAACACAGACAGTCTATACACTCCAGTGACTGCTGCGGTATATTTGATAGTATTATTTTGTTTTGACCATGTTACGAATCCAGATGACACTGTGTATACTATGTTGGTAATGTACCCGGGAATAACTTCAGGCGGGATTTTAATCAAATTAGTTTTGTTAACAATCTCAGGAATTCCACTTACGACATCTTCGAGTGTTTTCTTGATTGTGTCAATGTTAGTTTTGATATCAGAAAGTTTCATGTCAGCGGTGGGTGGAGTCCCAAAGAATTCCTATGCGGTTTCATTAATTTTTCTAAAGTTTCTACGGAGATTTGCAAACGCGTTTACATGAGCGTCAAACTCGGCCCGCAACGTGGATAATTTACCGTCAATGGTGCCATAGTTACTTTTTCGTCGCGGCATCTTCGTCGGATGTTGGATCTTGTAGCACTGTTATCTTATTTCATGCTGAGTTCGCCTGTCATTGTGTCGCAAGTATTTTTCACGCGATTAGCAACACTTGCTGTGATTTGATCTTTGATGCCGTCAATTGACATACTTGAGTCTCTGATTTTTCCACTGTCAGTGAACACAGGGATGTTATTTGGGGTAGCTCCAGTAACCCTACGAATTATTTCATGCCATTTGATATCGCTAGTTTTTAGTTTTCCGTATCGGTCCTGAAAAATAACGACCTCATCTGGGTCTACTCCGGAGAGAGATAAAAGATTGTCAACGTCATCTTTAGTTGCGTATTTTGATAAATCCACGTCGTCGCGTTTTTTACTTCTTATATCGCTGAGAGATCGTCCGAAAATATCAACCATTATTCTTTTTGGTTTACTTTTAATTTCATGTTGTCGTGTTGTGTACTCGTGCGCGGTTTTATGAGGCGGTTTAGTTGATGCTGATATTGCCGCAAGCACGTTAATTGCCTCACGGCCACATATTGGTGGATCAGTTAATGTTTGTGTTGGTAGCATTGAAACCCAGACTGGAAGTTGCACTCGTTGCACGTATTTTAGAAATTCAACTGGCGGAGCTAACCCATACGAATCGAAATAGATAATTCCACGCGGATCGATTGCGTAAGCAACCCAGTGAGTTCCAACACCGTCGCTGTTATCGAGATTAATAATTCCTGTTTCTGGATTATTTGGCCGTTACGGCAACTGATTTCGCATAAAGACACCTCTGAAATTTTTTATCTTGAATTGTTTAGCGGCATCGAGTAAATCAAAATTTGACATTGGGGTTATCGTAGATAAGTCCCAGGCAGTCTGAAGCCTTTTCCCAGATAAGTTCCCTGGAGTCTGAAACCGGATCCTCTTTTTGTATCCTTGCCCGGTTGCTTTCTTTAATGACATTCCAGCAGCGGTTCCAACAGCACCTAACGCAGCGGCTTTTGCGACAGCTGGGGCGGCAGCAGCTATTATCGCTGTTAACACTGAGGGTAGTGGAAATATACCACCGGTTTTAATCATGTCGCTGATGGCTTTTGGAGCGAAATTAAGTTGTGCTCCAGTTTTTGCTTTCTTCGCTTTATTGAGGTGATTTGGTTGAGTTTTAGTCAACGATAACTTGTTTGGGCCACCACTACCAATTTGATCCCGCGTTAGTGTTATCGTTGTCCCACACGCGCTTGCGTTTTTTGATTGTAATTTTTTCACCTGACCGGGAGTCAGAGTGACATTAACGTGACTGTATGACATTTTTATTATTAACGCGATTGATCTAATTGTCTACATATTTTCCACTGATGCATCAACGACTCTCATTCGACCACTAATGCCTTCAAGTAACATTGCCTTGTCACTGAGTATGACCGCGACTGCTCTGTAACCAGCGTCGGTACCAGCTGGTGGGTCACCAGCCTTAGCTCGAAAGTGTATATCAACGACAGTTTGCTTGGACAAATCAAGATGCTCCAGCGGAAAATAATAAATCGGGTACAGCTTTGTAAAATCAAGCTGAGATATCTGCGTCCCGGCATCTATATTTATATTACGCGTCAGAAACGTCAGCCAGCGATTGTGTACGCTTGCCACATGATTTTGTGCAAAATTTAATGATATATCCTCAGACGGTTCTTGTTGTCCGTTTATTCTCAATGAAACATCGGTAACGTCGAATTGGTCAAATATCATATGCGAATGTTGCTGATTATTCGATCGGGCTTTATCTTGCAGCGCAATAAAATATGTCGTGGCGCAGAAACACCATGCTGTGATGCTATATGCCAAGTAAATAAACCTTTGACGGAACTTTGGATGGAGTCTGTGGTTACTGTTAACCACGATAACAGTGATTTACCACCTTGATTCATAAAAGAGAGTAATCGCGGTTCTTCTGTGACCGATGCAGTTAATACCGGCATCCACGTGAAAGTTTTGTTATATTTACCATACCAGCATCGACGCCGGCTCCTCGCCAGATCGCATCATTATCGTCACCTTTTCTATAAAGCACAACTGTGTGTCTAGCTCCAATGATGACCTTCAAAATCCAAAGATGTGAGACAGTGGAATCGCGCAAGAAAAACTATTTTTATTTCCTTTCAACATTGCTCGGCGTGTTGCAAATCTTAAATTGTGATCCGGGTTAGCACTGATAAGTATCGGCTCCACATCTGCGTCATCAGCGCCACCGCCAGAGACTTTTTTTTCACCGTCTTGTAACGTATTGATTATGATCGGCGTGATTGGCAATATCTTTAGCAAACATCATCGATGGCCCAGCTGATCTTGCGTAATCATCAGAATATCTTGCTAGACCAATTATTGTTGTAGCAACATCGACATCATTCTGAATCGATTCGATATTTTTTCCATCAATCATATATGTGGCGCTACTAAACAATGTCATAATCCCATTATTGACAAAACCAATTCGTTCATTAGCACCGTAGTTATTATTATCCGCCTTTACTAGTTCGCCTTCTACTTCAATAAACGCCTCACAGGGCAATAATTATCTACTTGTATCATGAACTTGAAGTTCGATACGCCCCCGTTGATCTGGTTTGACTGCATCATAGGAATAAAATTGATAACCACGCACTGAGTTATCTCGTTGGACCGGCTCATCTATGTTAAATGCTGGGTCGGATATGCGTTTGAACATTTTATACAATTGCCTATTTTCCAAATGGTGATTATCGTCGTCGCACACGAAGTCCACTTCCTGCTATCAAATTCACTGCTATATTTCTTTCTGCGTTAACCCCTTGATCTATCAACGCTGCTAGTTTCTGATTTGCAGCTTGATTTATCACCTTACTGACATCCCTGGACATAATTTCAGTACTTGCCAGTTTCACCGGTGGTGATTTTCGTCTTATTAATCGCGCTAGTCTTTCTTTGATTGCCGAAAACGCCTTACCAGCAACGTTACCAATGACGCCAGGAGCTTTTTCACCAACAACATTAATAGCTTTCATTGATAATTGCTTTGCGACAGGACCCACTTTTGGTGCTAACCCCGCGAATAACCCCTGAACAACATCGCCGAGTCCATCTCCGTAAGTTGCTCTATAGATTGGTAATCGTGAGTTTACTGCTCAGACCTGTACGGGAGTATAGTGTCTATTGTATATGACCATGCTATGCTATTTGCTATTGTTTATCTAATCGCTGTAATCATCAACGTGTTCATCGATGAGTTCTCGATATATACTAGCGTCCATGACACCGCCTTGAAATAATCGCCGACAGATATCAACGGCTTCATTAATTATTTCCGGTGAGTTATTTCCAGCTTGTTTCCCTCCTATGAGAACTTCTAATCGTTCCACGTCATTGAAAATATTATCAGGACAAACAAAATTATCTCCCAAACCTTTGCCAGAAGTAACACCGGATACTTCTCCTTGAGATTCTTGCTGCTTTGCTCTGACATCTCGCATAAATGATATGAAACCGAAATCGTTTGGATCAATTTCCGACTCACTAGTGGTAAAATATATTACAGCGGGCCAATTCTCAGGTGTTATTCTTTCAACATATTCAGGTTTTAGCCACTCCAAGCAGAGTCTATTATAACTACGCGCAGTAATACCGACTAATTGTGTATATTTTTTTCGGCAATACGCTCTTGGGCGTATTCGATAAACATCTCTTTAGGTTGTAGTGGTAATTTCTCGGGTTGAGAATTGGGTTGAGACTTGGGTTGAGGTTGTTTTTGTTGCGGTGGCGACGACTTCTGCGTAGGTTGTGACGGCGATTGTAGTCGTTTAAAACAACAATCTATTGCGGAATCAAATTCAATAAATCTAATATCACCGGCTTTAACCCGATTAATATCATAGTATACACGAAATATCCGCTTGTACCAGTTTTCACGACTTACAGCATCATTAGCATGCTCGGGTGTTTAAAGTCTGTTTCGGTCATCATAACTTCGCACAGCAAAGCTCAGCTAAATTATCTACGTTTGTAGCCAACCTTATGAGTTTAATACTTTGTTCGGTAAATCTATCGATTATATCAACCTTAACCCTGGCCTGTGCTGTTGGTATATCACCAGCGTCGGCGCTAGATTCACCTTCAGGCATTTCTTCATCAACGGGACAAGGTTGAGCTGCAACTATGTCAGTTGAAAGATCTCGTAAAATCTTTTTTTGTTTTTATAGTTCTTGCTGCTATTTTTTCAGTCTGCTCAGCGGTTTGTTTTAATACTGGAATAATACCCAGCTTTTTTCTTACCTCCTCATCCTTAATATCCCCCCATATAGCGCTTTCAGTAATCGCTGCAGCTTTTTCAGTAGCTGTTGTTACGGGTTCTGTGCCGGCCGCGAATTAAACTTGTGCTTGCTGTTGCAACTGAACGTTTTTTTTTAACTCATCTTTTACGGGGATATATTTTTTAAGTGCCTCTTCTCGTTCTCGTGCTAATCTAGCTGTGTAAGATTCCGGATGCACCATATTATGATATAACAATTCTTAATTGATAGCAGCAGGGAGGGCCGCGACAACAAGTCGAGGTCTCGCGTAAACTAAGGCTTTCATCGAGACGAAAAAGAAATCGGTTGGAAAGCAGCGATAGCAACATCGGGGTCTCCTCGGGTAATTATCGTTACCATCTAATTGACTTTTTTTCTCGATTCGATGGAGGCTTTAGTTTACGATTTAAGGCCCTATAAAAGTTTGTAGGGTTCGCCCTCCCTGCTGCTTCACAATATACTTCCAATTGAACTTACGAAACCAGCCGTCACATGTGAAATGCAACAATGAAATAAAATATGCCAAGTTTGATTCACAATTAGTTTACTGCCTCATTGTATTATCATTGTTGACTGGAGACCAAGGAATACCGATACGTAGGTAAAGCACATTACGCAATATAAAGATGATATAAAACGAGTTGTCATTAGTGGTAGTGAAAGGGGAATATAACTAATTTTCTAAGTTTAGTTCAGAACAGCAATTGTTGCTAAGTTTCGCTTTACTACCGTTTTGGACGTCGGACGGTGAATTGCCCAGAGAAAAGAACAATTAATACATTTTTGCTAGTAGATAGCAAGAGAGACAACTACCAACATGGTAAGCACGCCGACATCCGCGATCTTGATGCTTATGGCTAGAGTGCTCGATGCTTCCGTTATACCGTCAACAATCTTGACTTTCTGCAAAGGGAGTACGTTGCTTAACCTTAACCTTTAACTTAGTCTCCAGTGGCTAAAGTGGAGTTTCCCCTGGAGTCCATTGCGATTAGACTTAACTCTGTCAAAGTCAACATATAGGTCGCCCAATCCGTTACAAATGCAGCAGTGTTAGTGTGTTGCACCGACGGGACGACATAGACCTTGGTAGCTGTAGCAAGATGAGTTGTTTGCTCATCGAAACACACTATTTTATTAAGTTTCACATCCGGAGGTAGGATGCAGGGGTGGGTTGGATAAAGTGCCTAGTGAAGCTGAGGTACCAACCCTGTCAACGAATACTTTGATTGCAGCGTCGTTTGGAAAATAGGTTTACACATGCTCAAGAGCTCGTTCATGTTTAGTGGACCCTTTCTAGAATCGCCAGCTTCAGCAATCCTAGAAATGATCAGTACACGATCTTTAGCGTTTCCGCTGAACTTCTAAAGCCTTACCTTTGAGTCATTAACGGAATGATTCAGCAGCTTAAAGTAGTCCTTGTCGAATGCGTTCGTAGCCTTAGCCTGCGGATCTGCATTATTGTATATATAGGGTACTGTCCATGGGTTCTGATCAAACTCTAGTCCATTACAAGGCCGCTATAGGAATCAAGATTACGGCAGTAGACGATATATCGATCCTCCTTTTACCGTACATTTTGTATCAGGCGTATCGATCGTTCTTTCAAGTTCGTGCATCCGGTATAGCGACCTCCCAGACTGTCCAGCAGGATTTTCTGGTAGGTGGGTGGCAACCTCGTTTGGACTAGACATAGACTCTGTGTGGTACGTTTGGAGTGGTCATGAGCCCAAGAACATGGAATTTTGGCCTTCGCGCAGCGCTTACTGACTAATGCTGTTGTAGAAGGCATTGCATGTGTGTGGACGTAGCTGCGTCTCTTTAAACCGGTCCAAACAACCAATATACTCGTAGAGATAACACATTGGCTTTGGGTCAGGTATGAGAGGCTGACTTGGAACCTCTGTGAGTTCCTGGTCGTCACTGGTTAGACGGCGATAAGCTCTTGCCTCATTGCTACTTTGATGTTTGTCGCTTTGCGTGACCTGCGACTAGGATACACTTTACTACCAAGATTGCTGAGAACTTACATTAATTATCGTCCGGCCTTTACTTATATGTATCACAGTTAGTCGGCCTGGTGGCCATCGCCACATATCGGATGGGTGGTAACGATGTCTGCCCCGCATTTCCATCAGGACAGTAGTTTTATCCCGGATCTATATCACTGGGTACGTAGGTGTTGAGGCATTTTCATCCACACGGTTCTGTTTGCCCAGAAGGCATCCATGTACATGTACGTGTTCCTCATCAGACGATAACTAGTGATGATATCGCACATTTTCTCTAATTGGTGTGTTATTGATAGTTATCCATCTGATACAATGTCCGACACCCTCTTCTACTTGAGCACAGTTCCTGCTATCCATATGTGACAGCAATCCCCTCCTATACCTCAACTACCCTCCACGAGCTCTCAAGGTCTAGTAAATACGTTCCTGCTCCACGACCTAGTACAAAGCAAAGCAAGGTGAAGTCCGACCGCTCGCTCACATGTTATACTACCATGGCCGTCATCCTTCCACCACCACACATCCCCAAAGTGCTCAATGAGAATATCATAACTTTGGTGCTGCGTGACTTAACAAAATGTTTCTACTCTGTAGCATAGCCAAAACCTTAAAAGTGAAGTCGAACTCCCCTTTTACTACTGCTTCATTATTGCAACTAATTGTCAGACTTAAGTAAACATATACAGAGTTTATGGCAGATTTGAAGGTTAAAGAATACAATATCATGATTAGTGGAACTGCACATATATGGCAACAGTTACACTCTTGCAACTCTATGGTCTTAAACTAAATAATAGAAAAGAAGGAAAACCAACGACTTTTGTAAAATTCAGCAAATAATTTATTCCCATAGAATTCAGAGTGAACATTTAAAAGTAACTTACAGTATTATGAATTAAATCCCAAATAGTCCTAAAAGTCTATCACTGGTCCAAATGTATGAAGTTCCAATTGTATTTCAGTACAATAACAAATAAATTCCGATATTGAATGTGTTGATATGCTTGTAGTCTCGCATGTGCTAATGTGCCAATGTGCTATCAGTCTTTTGACGTATCACAATAATATAATCCAAAATATTCTTGTCTACATTTACTATAATCCCAAATTAATGTTCCAGTCAAATAATATAATTGAGTACTTTGTAATCCCAGTGAATAATATTCTGAATAAATAAATCCAGCCAAATTAAAGACTGAACACAACAATAAGACCGATTCTGCTTCAGATGTTAAGGAAAGAATGAGTAATTTTTCAAATAAACAGCAATATATATAAAGCTGAGACACAATAACAGAGCAAGGATAAAGGTCAGTCTCCTCTATGAAACATTTAGGGTCGTCAACATGTTTAGGAATTTGTAAGTGAAAAACTTAATGTCCTAGACTCAAAATCAAGTAAACATGTTTACTTCCATTTAATCTATCTTAGAGAAATCATAGTTATATATGATGTTGTTTTAAAAATAATGTCACTGGTCAGGTGCACGATTAACTTGATTTTGGACAAGATCAAGAACAAAAATATAGATGTACATCACGTATGATCATCAAGAAATGCAAACAAATAATGCAAATTAAATATGCATAACAACACCAAAATTATTATCTGTCACAAACAAGTTCGTCTGTAATATCAAACCATAGTTTTTCTTTTACTGAATAAAACAAACTGGTTGTACGATATGTTTCACATTTTATTTTGCACTTTGCTGATCAAGATTTACCACGTGGGTACTGGAAAGCGGAGTGTGGTAATAGACAAGGGATAGCACGGATACCAAAATAATGTACTTTTGAAAAACTTTTCGTTTTGCAGTAACCAATGTCATTAGCTGATGTTTTGCATATGGATTGAAAACTGGACTATTTATTCTTTAATTTGCAGGTTGGAAATTATTTCAAAATAAGTATTTTCAATGCGCAAGCAGCATTTAGTATTGAATTTCATGTATTAGCAAAATCTTTGCATCTCTGTACTTTTAGTACAATATCATTACACATGTATACTCGTGTACTAACAGAAGATCTGTTGAAGGACCTTTCAATGTGATTGAATAATAATAATAATAATAATAATCATCATCATCATCATCGTCATCATCATCATTAAGTAATGTTGCATAAATACCTAACCAATGAACCATCTAATGCCTGCAAGAAATACCAAAGTACAGTCAAACAGTGATGGAAATCAAAAGAAGTAACATCAAAAGAAAAGAAAATCAAGCGTAGGTAAGACAAAGGAAAGGTGTCAGGTCCGTATCAATGACTTGTCACTTACGACATAGTTATTTGGGAAACTTTTTTTCTGTTTAACATGTTGCACATCATTACGAATACGAATTACCTCGTAAACTTTCTGTTATCTTTCATGGGAGTACTCCAGGCGATTATAGCCCATCTTTTATCTTTCATACGTATACGGGTTAAGAACGGTTGGTATTTTCTGTAATTTATATATAATTCGTCCTGTAACGATAGTGTTTATTCAATGAATTCCAGCGTTAGCAAAAATTTAAAATTAAAACTCAGATTTATTATTAGTTTTATTAATATCACATCATCGTGGTCACTGAATGTCCGTCTCTATTAAATGTTTATATGTTCAGCTTTATAACAGTTGCTATATTTAGATTATATGTATGATTTCTGTCGATATTACATCATATCCCTGCAATTAGAGTGTTTATAATAACAATTATTGGAATCTTATAGTCTAACCAATCTAATATACTAAAAGAAATAAATGCGGCTTCTTTTAGTTTAGTTCGTATTTACTATGACGCTTAATTTCCATTGTAATTGCAGTCTGCAATCTGCCGAGAGAAAGAGAGAGAGAGAGAGAGAGAGAGAGAGAGAGAGATGGATGGAGGGGGCATTATACGTAAGGCCATATTACATTACTTGTTATGCAGTTACGCTCATACTTTCCACAGCATGGTTTTAAAGAAATGAAACTTTATTTCGCAATTTTTTTATCCAAAAACTGCACTTTCAACGGTCCGCAAATATAAAACAAAATTACTAGAGCGGTAGTGAATTTCCGCATGACAAGTCTTTTGTACTTGTACCAATAAAAGAAAGACAAATCACTGAATGCTGGATATATCTTGTATTGTACACGTCTTTGTCTTTTCCACCTGTCAAAAAAAATTCTTTGATCAGCTTGAGCCATCAATTAGGCGACTTGGACCAAACGTTGAAAAAATTTATTTCCATCACTTACTCCAGCAATCGATCAGTTAGGTTCAGGTGTGCGTATCTAAATCAAGAAGGTGTACATGTTCTATTTTTAACTAGAGATAGAGTGGTTGATGTATAATATATGTGTACACACACACACACACACACACACACACACACACACATATATATATATATATATATATATATATATATATATATATATATATATATATATATATATATATATATATATATATATATATCTATCTTCCAGTTTTGAGTATCATATTGATGTCAAATGTCTCACCTGCAGGAGAACATACTTACCATTTCATGTTCATTGCAATGTATATAAAGAGTAGATAGTAAAACAATCTGCATTTTAGTTGAAAGCGACATATTCTCCCTTGAAATATAACATTGGTACTAGTAAGCAACTCAGTTACGGAAGGTTTGTCTGAATTGTTTTACTTATTCCTATTCCCAAAATCTGCGAGGTTAAGTCAAACCTTTAACCACTTCCGTTGTCATTCATAAGAATGAAAAAAAAAAAAAATACATTGCAATACTGAAAATAATGAATATTGTCTCAATATGAATTTTAAGTAATCATAATGTTAGAAGGTGTTGGAATTTGTATGATCTCCCATCCTTAAGGTGCTTTGGATATCGTTATCTAACAAATGATCGACCACACTTTTATTACCAGGATACATCAAACAATGAAATAAATTATGACATTAATGGACGAAATAACAGAGATTTTAGCAAAATAGGACAACACTAGCCCCCGTATGTTGAATATAACAATTTAATCAATTCTATAAACAAAATAAAATTGAACATGACATTTGAATGATTCACTTTCTCTTAGAAATGGAGTTGCAGACGTTATGCCAAATTCAATTAGCCGCTTTGTTTTTGTGAAACAAATTTCATCATATAATCGAGTGACTGATCAAACTCAAATTACCGGCATGTCAGCATCACATAGTACTTCTAGTCTTTTCTAAATCACTGTTGGTGATAGGTCGACGTTGCCGTAATTCTCCCCCCCCCCCGTCTCTCTCTCTTTATATATATATATATATATATATATATATATATATATATATATATATATATATATATATATATATATATATATATCCACTTAGAGCCATTAACCAACTTGGTTGTAGGCTGTGAATTTTCCACTGCGCTGTACATTATGGAATTATTTTTCCTTCGAAAAATATATTACACAACCTAAATATTTGTCAGGTTATTTTGTCTTTTTCTGGAAAAAATATATTCCCATTCTTTACGTCCAATATTGTCCGATATTGACCGATCGCAATTAAACAGAACTAAGCTATTATGGTCAGTTTGCCTTCTAATGCACACTCACAACCCTATTACATATATTATGTCTTTTTGGGCTTTTCTTCGCATTCCTAAATGAGAACCATGCAATAACTAGACCTCTCAGATATCTAATACATGCCATGTGGACTGTAAATCACTATGCCTGTCGATACACGTCCTAATGCTAACACCTTCGTTTCTCTGTTGTAAGAATTCACAACTTAATTAAACAAATGAAATAATGAACTTAAATCCTTGTCCTGTCTGTTTTATTTTGCTAATCAGCGATTAATTGACATACGTTTCCAGACATAGAAAAATCAATTATCAGCATACATGATACAAATCATTTAAAACAATTTATTCACTTCTCACAATTAGCATCAGAAGAAATGCATGAAATCTTTATAATACATGATTACTATTACATCCAAAACCACTAAATCTGAACTCCTTCACATTAAACACTGGAGACAAAATGCATCCACACAATTACTTCCAATATCAAAAAACACCTTTATGTATGAATTAAAAATGAATAAATTCAACAAATAATTACAAAATTACATATATTAATATACATTTTATGCAAGTGGGAGTAATTATGTGCTTTATTCGAGACTCACACTTTTCTATGAAGTCGAATCTTTCTACATTCGACACGCGTTCCTTATAAACTTTAACGAGAATAGTATTTATCACTAATTCTCGGAGCTACATTTTGGCTTGCCTCAGAAACTTACTGACAAGGGCAATTTCTTAAAAGCCTGAATTCCGTCTGGGAACATCCATACTCTAGTTTATCCAATTATGATTACTTTCTTTAACAGCCAAAACTTGGATCACTCCCATCGAAAACAGAAGAATCCTCTCTAGGCCGCCTTTAATAAAACCTGTTCTTGAAAATATCATTTTATTACACCTGTTTCAAATGGCCCAAAATTTCAAAAATTGTTCGCTATCAACGGTCTCAATCCTATAATTTCCTACACTTAACCCTACATATGTCAGACCGTCATCGAACGGACTATGATCAATTCATGTCCCAAACAGAGTAGATCCCATCCCTCGCAGTCAACAATTTATCACAAGTCTAGCCCATAAGTCAGTCCTAATTTTTACGTGACGCGCAGATCACTATATAATGTACTGCGAAATTATCTCCACAAATATTTACACCATTTTACGTATTAATATTTACTAAGATGATGAGACAATCAATATATTTTGTTCCAAACAGGAGAGAAGATTATTCCCTTTAATCGACCGTATATTTTTTTTTTTGCATTGCACCCACGTGTCATTTTCACGTAGGAGTTCATGTTCGTAAGTGAATAAATTCCCAATCAAGATCCTATTATAGAAACTCCAAAGGATATTGTAAATTTGTGTATGTTTTTACCTGGTATACCAATTGGTATTCGTACTGGATGCATGAAGTACGTTGTTTCATAAAAAGTATAGTCTTTATATTTACTATTTCTGCTTGTTCATGATTGACATCCATTTGAGACATTAAAGGAACATTGTACTAAACCACTTCTGAACGACGGTGCTTAATTAAACAAATATGTCCGGACCTGTATCTAGATACCATTATCAAAGCATTGCTCTCAAATTGTGTGACCTTGATCTCAATGCAGGTAGACTGAGCAAGCATGCTTCATAATGATTATTGTAAGATTGAAATACATCAAGGGATTTCGGAAATATAAGCAAATGAAAATACAAACACCATAATTAAAATTTTATACAAAGGGTATTTGAAAGTTCTGAATAGTTTATGTAAACTTGTAGCTGCTTTGAACTTGCCAATAAATTATATGCCAATCGAGTTCTTTGAAATGATATGTAGCTGTACATACAGAACGCCAGACACATGCAGATACATGCGTGTGACGTAGCAAAGAAAAAGACATACAAAAGTTCAAAGAAGGCGAAACAGTTCTGCTACTGAGCAAAGAAGCATACTGTAACATGCAAGTGCTCTTTCAGTGCTCTCCCAGTGATATCAGGACAAACAGTTTTGTATGACTGACCATGGGGTTAATCTTTGAAGAGACACCCATACTTTATCTTCGTTTTATTTCCATCCATAATTTTGTTTTAATGCCATAGAGTGACGACAACAGAAAAATATCAACACCAGGAATGAGAAGAATTAAAAAAGAACATTAAAATTCTTGTAACGTCTTTTGAACGGTGGAAGCGGTGCGAAGATGGTAGATGAGCATACGTTACGTAAGAAAATTGTTGAACAAGGTACGAAGACGGTGATACACTATCCTTGCAAATGGTACATTATCCCGGCAAAAAGAACACTATTTAAATCATTGTTTTCAATGTTCAAAACGTTTACTCATTTAATTGTTGTTAGCAGGAATGTGTTTCACTTTTGTAGGTTTATTAAAGTTTGGTAGGTTATTTAAGGCAGAAAACCGAAATTAAGTAACTACAGGTGACGATAAGAAGTAAATCTGTACGAAATTGCAAGGTAGGATTTAGGATTTCGATTATTGAAGGACATCAAGGGCAGGCGGAATGCATAAGACAATAGTAAAGGGTACGTATTGCATATCTAAAGTTAGTTTCACACCAACCTACTCTCTGAAACAAACGTACATTTTAATATCAGTAATACGTTTACCTGTCACTTTGTTGTGGCTGAATTTATCAGTTGGGATATAGGCTGATATATTGAAAAGGAGTAGAAATTGAATTAGATTCGAGCAAATCCAAATATGTTTGTGTCGTAACTATTGAACCCAGGGAAAACAACCCTTGATTTGATGCCTTAAGGATTGAAGGTACAATGAAGAGAAGGTCGTATGTCGTCGCCTTAATACTTTTTTTTTAATGAATGATCCATCTCAGTAAGGGACCGAAAATCTCTCTTGACTGTGATTTGTAATCCTCAGATATGGTGGATACAATATCGCCCGATCGATTAAACAGATATAAAAGACGTTTCCTATTGCCAAATGCAACCAAGTCGCCATTACAAGGCAAAAATAGTCTTTATTATCCTAGGCGCAGACAAAATAAATAATTGAAATTGGGAATCAATGTAGGTTACTGGCTACAGACTACAACCGTGCAATATCATCCTCTATGGAGACGCCATAGAGCTAGATTTTCCTCTCGGAAGGTCAAGCAAGCAGAAAGACTGTTTTACGTGTAAGATTATCGAAGTATTCCTCATCTAATTATTTTGGATACGGCCCACTTAAAACAAGTGATTCCTCCTCGGCATAGGCGAACGAAACATTGACCTCTACAGCTCTGAATATTTTATGAGATTCGCTAATTGTGGATCTGAGTCAGTGGCCGGACTGTTGGAATAGTTGGCGTGTTCGGAACATCTAGGATTAGCGCACTTCCAACTGCAACAATCACAGAGAAATATTCGCTTTGCCTAACAGACCTTAGAGGTAGGCTGTCTCCTGGCCTTCAATGATGCATTCAGCAGCCTTGCTCGAAACTTTCGCCTACCACATAGATTGCTTGAGATGAGCCAAGCGTGAGGGAGGAAAATCAGATCAACAGATTGAGAAGGTCGGTGAATCTCGACCTTTGATACCACACATGGGCCATTAGAATGAAAATAGAAGCTCTGACCTTCTGAAGAACGATCTCAATCAATCTGAAGAGCAGGAACGTGAATCAAACAGTCGTTCCAACAATAACACAATAACTTCAAGGCATACACTGCCCAGACTCTTTTTTCTGAATCTACGAAGACCTAACTGGTAAACTTGTTCAGTTTTGTAGCGAATAGGTTACCTAAGAACGCATCTACAGGCTGAGTAGGGATAAACCCTCGGCAAGAATATTGTTCTTGCTGATAATATGTGAAACACGGACAGTAATACCTAGGGTATGCCAAGCGTTTAAGGTTCCAGATTTCCGCACAAAAGAAGCAAGAGTGCCTCCTTGTCTTTTAAAATATGCAACCACTGATGTGTTGTCTGAGATAATCACGTAAAGCTTAGAAAAACTCCAGTTAGACTCAGGAAGAATTGTTACTGAAGACGTACCAGCATTGAAAACTTGTACTGGGAAACTGGTTGATGAAAGTCCTGCAAAATAGGCAATTCCATATATTATGTAATTGCATACAGTTGTAGTCAATAGACATTTTACCTTTAGAACTTATTACGTCAACGTTCATCCAACAGGTTATAATTTTTTAAAAATCGAATTCGGAATTCTACGATATAGATTTAAATATCAAGGATGTCATTTGTTCTTTCGAATTTCTTTAAATGCAAGACTTTATTTTGTGATTTTAGACTAATGACAGTTTACGAAACCGCAAGCGCAAACTGTTATTGATTTTAATAGGGAATCAAGACGATCTTATGTTTGAAAATGATCGTTTGCAATGCATATGTAAATATTATTTGAACCACGCGCATTCATGTATGTCACTAATCTTTCCCTTTTCTTCTTCTTGTCCCATCCATTTATCCATTTCCCTCCCACACTACCCGTTGGTCTCTTTGTCCTTTTATTATCCCTCTACCGGTTCCCATTCCCCTCCTCTCTCCATTTCTGTCCCGTTCTATATTTCCCCCATCACTATTTGTATTCCTCTCCCGGGCACATCCCTTTTCACGTTAAATACAAATAAAGTTACCTGAATTTCAAGTACTTTAATTTACTTTTATATACAATATCAAAAATATAGGACACTAACTAGTAGTCCTAAATAGGGCTTTGATCCTAAGGAGTGTGTTCTCCAAGTCCAAACCTAGTTTTCTAGACGTAGCAAGCTTCAAAGAGAGCTTTTGGGGCATTGAATCATGGAAAGCTAGACATGAGAGCATCAATTGCTCAATATGTTATGACTTCAGAAGAAAAAAAACGATGACAGTAAGCAACGCATTCCTAAACAAGTTTATCCTTGCACTATAAGGTCCCAGGCTTTGAGCTGATTACGAATTTTCATGTACGTTATACAGGTTTAAATGCACATTCGGAATATCTGACTTCTCTTCTTGAAACAAGACTGCGTTGCAATTCCGATGGAGACATACTCAGCTAAAAGAAATTTAATATGATATCATTACAGGCGACTCCAGCTGTTGTTGACACAAAGTGAACTTCTGCGGGAAAAATAACAAGTGCCGATAATGCCTGCAGGACCGTTTGAAACGATAGACTCATTTGTGATAATGGTGGTAAAACGCATTAATTGTCGTACACTTTAATCAGAAGCAATAAGATTAGTCAATCATCTCCTATGATTGCAATTTCTGTAACTGTGATTGCACGTCTGCATTTTTTTCACAATTTTTTAAAGTTGCGAAGCGTTTGCAGAAACTTCCGTGGTTAAATATCGCATCGTACGTATATGTACTCTAAATTGTTATTTATAAGTTCTTTGCAAAATAGACAGTTGGTATTTCTGAAACGTCTGTTATTCAGTATCTAAATCTTGAGTAGCGTTTTGAAATTATGCGTAAACATAAATGCTGCAAGAAGAACTTTGGCGTTATACTTTCGTGTCAAAAATCTACAAGGTAAACGTCTCTGCTAGTTTTACGTTATGTGTCAATTTTTTCTGAAAATAGTCCTCATGTGGCATGACATCAAGTAGTCGCTTCTTAACCTAACTAGCCGTATAGTCACCTGGAACTGGTATATCATTAAAAGTATTCATGAAGTAACTAACCTAACTAGCCGTATAGTCACCTGGAACTGGTATATCATTAAACGTATTCATGAAGTAACTAACCTAACTAGCCGTATAGTCACCTGGAACTGGTATATCATTAAAAGTATTCATAAAATAACTAAGCAAGCTGATCGCTAAACCTAGCCACGGTTATTGTGTCTTTGAGTGGTGAAGGTCAAACGTCTGCAAGAGTTTATGCTAGCTTTTCTATAAGATATAGATATAATCCTTGTACATTAAAATGTGGTAATTTTTATCAGGTAGTGTCATCACTTGCAAAATCGTAGTTATGTCGTTAAAACGTAGGCCAACTACTCTGTAAAAATAGCATTTGCTGATCTTATCTTGTGGTGACTCCTTATCTTTGAATTCTTTTTCTCTCAACATAATCATTATTAAATATGATATCAGCTCTGTGATCCACGTCTTCTTCGGCTGATTTAAATTTTCTTCATTTGACTTGATAATTGCGCCAACAGTAGACAGAAGTAAGTCATCGCTTCTGAGCCCTGATCGTTGCAAAACTTTCTATTACATACTTGTCCATTTCTGATTTAATGTTCAGCTCGCATACTAGCAACTGAAAAATGGTTTTGCATGGCCTCGTCCAGTTCAGACTTTCCATAATAGGCCTTTTCCAATTTTTTTTTTCTTTCTGGCGGATAGTCATGCTTTTCATCCAACAGCAGCATGTAAAGTGACTTGGCTATTCTAATAATCTCAGGCACATATAAACATTTTAAACAAGACTATCTAGGTTGAAGATCTAAACGTAACTCATACCAGAGTTTAAATGTTGCACCGAAAAGCAAAACAGCATAAAAAATAAACATGTTTGTTCCAGTATTTGCAATGTCAAATGGATTTACAGTTGATTCTATTTTAGTTGTGTCGGTATAAAGAGAAGTACAGTTTGAATCATCATTTAACGTTTCTAGTAGCTAGATATGCATGTGTTTGGATCTTTGCGAACGACCCGCAAATTAAAAGCGCCATATCGTAGATGCGAAAGAGCATTTAAAACTGTATCGATAAGTCGTTGTAAACACTACATTTCGCCCACTCGTTTTATTGCAGCAGGTTCACTAAGCAAATTAGTAAAGTGCTTTGTGTACCGTTGAATGCTCCGATGACGCAAACACCTGAAATCTTTTGTGGTTTGTGGTATTTGACGACAAGGTTTCAGCGTATCCCATCAGATGTTTTCCCTTCTTTGTATCTATTACAGTTATATTGATGCATATATTATTACGCTTAGAAAAAGGAAATTGTTTATTACAACTGATTTTACATTGCTACCTGCATTAGTTATTTCGAACATATATACAGGTGTTGACAGTTCTGGTGTCTCACAGAGTGTCCAATCTGTCTTGGCAAGGGAAGTCAAATATTTGGCAGGACTAGCACCCGGTACGAGACTGGCGTTGTGCAAATAAAAAAATTCTGGCGCAATGGTCGCGTACTGGCCGACTTTAACAGCTATCATAATTTTATACTCACTCTAAACGATGTTATAGTATAATCAATGGATCTGAACGCTGTCTTAGAAAATTTTGGTGAAGTCACAACTGATGCAAAAGAAATCAGTAGAATTGCAAAGGATTATGCGGACCACAGATGGCGACTCTGCGTTGGCCACAGTCCATGGTGCTTGTCGATTTGCATCGCTCGAAGACAATGCCAGAGAAAAAGATTGGTAAGTAGCAAGATTACCTAACCTTGCCCTTGTATTTGAAAAGATCAGATAGTATACTGAGACCAGCATCGATGAAAAAGTCGCAGGAATTGATACCTGTATCAAATAAATAAACGGCTTCAGATACAGAAAGGTTGGTTATATTGTCGGCACTAATAAAAATACGCTTTCAAAATTAATGTGTCCCTTTGTCAGACACTTTAGAAAGCTGCCTGGTTATTATTTGCTACAAGTATTTTCTGGCATAGAAGTCCCAGTTATAACATCATACGGCCTGCCTGTCTACACCCTTTTAAGCAATTTAGATTTTATCCAGAATATGACCAAACCAATTTCATAACAGAATCTACGGCCGACATGATAATGATCCGATCGAATATATCATAGATTCTTCGGCCTCAACTATTATTTTGTTGAAAGATTGTATTGACGACAAAAATATACCTTGAAAGTAAGCTACTTATTGTCTTGCCTTGGAAATTATTTTCTTAACCTTACGTGCAGTTATATTGCTCGTGTGCTATACTATGAGAAACAATCAAGCGCGTTAGATGAAAATTACCACAAATTTTATCTGAATTAGAGAAAGAAAAACCAGCAGAATATAATGTACAATTTAGACTCAAATAAAATAATGATAGCATACTAGAGCGTACAGGCTGGACCATAGTAGAAGTGAGCGGTATGTTAAATAGAGCATACAAGTCCGTCATGGACGCTCTCAAGCGTCAAAGAAACATTTGCACCATTTTGATGTTTACGGTGAGATCGCTATCGAGCTAGGCGCATACTAGGAGAATAATATATTAAACTTGGCAACAGGAAGTCAAGAAACATTTGCACCATTTTGATGTTTACGCTGAGATCGCTATCGAACTAGGCGCATACTAGGAGAATAATATATTAAACTTGGCAACAGGAAGTCAATTTATGATTTTGTCAAGACAAGTATCGGCGGGACGCAACTTTCAAATTCAGGAATTTTATTTCCTAATTGTAGTTGTTTTTAGCCACCATCAGCTTTATTGCAAACGGTTTTATTTTAAAAGCTCTGATGCTGCTATGTTTCTTGCATACATTTTGTTCTTCATACTTGCATACACAATTGGGGCTTATATCGACTATGATGATTAGACAATTCTGAATTCTTTAACGAGATCCGCCGTGTTCAATGCGGCGCCACGCAACCAGCTTTGATTTGATTGATAATTTCTGTATACGCAATGTAAGCGTGCATGGACATATATTTTTCATTTTGACCATCTAGCACCACTCCTTCAAAGCAGTCTGCGCTAGGATCCCAACGCCAGATATAATCTGAAGAAATGGATTTAGGAAGGCTCTCGTGCTAGCAACAGCTGCAGAGCATAACGCCAGTGGAATAGCTGTCAAGAAACAAAAATCGGATGCTCGTAATATATGTACGATTTCTGAAGGAGTAAGCCCGTTTGAAGTAGCATCTGTAATATGCATTAAGTTCTGGTCTTTTTCAAGGTTGCTGATAATATGATTCAAATCTGATATGTCTAATCTCAAAGAATCCTAGACAATCGTTTTTACTCCCTTTTTGTATTTTGGCCTCTGGTTGTATTTCGTTCCCTGGTTGTATTTCATAGACTCTGGTTGTATTTCGTTCCCTGGTTGTATTTCATAGACTCTGGTTGTATTTCGTTCCCTGGTTGTATTTCATAGACTCTGGTTGTATTTCGTTCCCTGGTTGTATTTCATAGACTCTGGTTGTATTTCGTTCCCTGGTTGTATTTCATAGACTCTGGTTGTATTTCGTTCCCTGGTTGTATTTCATAGACTCTGGTTGTATTTCGTTCCCTGGTTGTATTTCATAGACTCTGGTTGTATTTCGTTCCCTGGTTGTATTTCATACTCTAGAGCATCAGGTCCATCACACGTAGGGAACGCAAAAATCTTAATTTAAAACAACAGATTTTGAAGAGGCTAATTGCTAACAAAGATGCGTACTTCCTTGTATGTTACTCTCTGAATTCATCTAGCTGCTCTTTTTTGAACTCAGCTCCTTGAAATGTCAACTAGGTACCTTTTAAATACAAAACGAAAACAAGTCCGGCAAGAATATTGTTCGAATATAGCAGATTTTTTTCTCCAGATGTGGTACCTCTTGCCACCTGTAGTGCGGCATCTACTTTTTTGTTTCGTACACTTCTGATCCTGGATGTGGTGGCTCTCCTGGTGTTGATCGAGTTGTGGCAGTAATAATAATAAATAATAATAATAATAATAATAATGAGGACTTTGTATAGCGCCTAATCTTTAGAAGCTCCAAGCACTCTACAACATTAGATAACACCAATAAGATAAAAAACATATAATAATATTATTACAAAAACAAACACCACAAAATTAGAAAAAACATTAAAAAATAAAAAACATGCTGAGAATATTTCAGGTAGGAAACATTATTAGGTCTTTAAGTTTGTTCTTGCAGTCGAAATAAGTGAGTTTTGAGAGCCCTCTTGATTGTGATCACTGTATCTTTGTGTCTATTAGTGGGTATTCTGCATCTAATTTGCTAATGATATTTGAATAAAGATCTGGCACCTTGTCTTCTAACATATTATAATGCACCTGCGTCGTCTGCGTTTCATGTCTTCTAAATAGTCCTTTATCAGGAGTGCAGAAATTTTGTCAAAAACACGTTTCCACGGACACGTTAACTAAAAGGTTTACTTGTTCGTACTTTTAGCTTAAAAGAATAATGGAAGACAGGACTGTTAAAATGTTTCTTATTAGTAGTCTATACCATTTAAACGTATGCAGTATGGATCTCTGACATGTAACAGTTACTGGATATTTCAACTTGTATTATATTTGAACTTTTATGAACAGAGACAACAAATCTGACAAGGTTGTATACTTGGTCTGTAACTGCCGAATCGGTACTAGCATTTGAAAGAATGAATTATAACTTACCTCCAGATATTTGATATGTTATATTTTTAATAGGACGTCAGATATGCTAATGATTAAATCAATTCATGCAGTTCTGTTGATGTGATCTGTTCCAAGATCAGACCGATTGGTTATTTGAACCTTTGAAAGAAATTAATGGTCTGAAAGGATTAGGATTTTCCCTACTTGTCTTTGGCATTCAAGGTGTTCAGCAACTTAAACACAACTTCTTTTCGAATTCAGATTTCGCCTTTTCATTATCAAATTTTAACTGGCATATACTGCACTTTGCACATTTTCGTGTGTTAACAGCGTGAATGTCTTTCTGATAACCTGTCCTGCAAACAGTTCACTGTCTTCTGCAGTTGAGGGATATTTCTTACATATATTATACACGATGCATTTGTTTGATCTTCGTTGGTTTGAGCCAAGGACACCCTGCGGCCAAACATCCTTGAGCTCCATTTTTCTTTCTCGTTTTCTTTTTTTATAAATCATATTCCTTGTTATATTCAAGTTTATTTTTAGCCCGTTTTGTTGGCTAATCATTCATTTTTTTCGCCTTTCGGTCTTAGATTTGTAAGAAAACGATCCATCCAGATGCATTCCGGGGAAAAATCATCGTACTAGCGCATAATGGTTTGAAGGAGTCCAGCTATTGGGTCAAAGGAACAGATTCCTTGGGGAAGCACTATCCTCCATCACATGAAATTTGGTCTGATGTAACCATCAAAAGATATCTACTAAACTAATAATAATAATAATAATAATAATAATAATAATGAGGACTTTGGATACAGCCTAATCTTTAGAAGAACATTAGAAAACACCTATAAGATAACAAAACAAAAACGTATATAATCATATGATTACAAACACAAACACCATGAAATTAGAAAACATAAAAACACATGCTGAGAATATTTAAGGTAGGAAATATTATTAGGTCTATAAGTTTGTTCCTGCAGTCGAACTAAGTGAGTTTTGAGAGCACTCTTGAATGGGATCACTGTGTCTTTGTGTCTAAGTTCAGTGGGCAATTCATTCCACGTTGCTGGGCCATGGTATGCAAAAGAACGCTGTCCATATGAATTTGTTTTCTTAGTGGGAATAATGAGTATGCGATTGTCAGAAGAGGAGCGTAAGTATCTTGCTGGTGTGTACACATGGGTGAGGTCGGATAGGAATGTTGGACAAGAGTCCGTCAGAGAAACGTAGAACAGAGAACAAATTTTGTGTTTGATTCTGGATCGAATGGATAGCCAGTGTAGGATACAGAGCAGCGGGGATGTGTGCTCTGATCGTGGTACTCTAAGTATGATCTGAGCAGCTGTGTTTTGAACTTTTTGAAGTTTTTGGAGTATATATTGAGATGAACCAGACAGAATTGAGTTACAATAGTCCAGTCTTGAAAGTACTAATGAACACACAAGTGTTTTAGTGGCATCAACTGAACGATATTTGCGAAAGGAACTGATGCGTCTCAGCTCAAGATATGCAGCCTTGCATATGTTCATGACATGTTGGTACAATGTGAGAGTACTGTCCAGTGTAACACCTAGGCTTCGTACTGATTGTATGAATTTAATGTTGGTGTTGCTGATATTTATTGTTTGAGGTAAAGGATGTGAACGGGAAAGTCTTTGTGTTGTAATCATAATGGCTTCAGTTTTATCATCATTCATCTGCAGCTTGTTACATGTCATCCATGATTTCACATCAGAAATGCACCTCTGTACACCTTGGATGGTAGCATCAACTTAGTTGCGTGGCTAGATTTGTATATTTGGGTGTCATCAGCGTACAATTGGTGAGACACTGGATGATGATATATGACACTTGAGAGCGGCTGAGTGTATAGAATGAAGAGAACATGTCCAAGAACAGACCCCTGTGGAACACCACAACATACATCAACTGGGTTGGAGTGTATTCCATTTGCAGACACAATTTATGTCCTGTTGACCAGGTGGGACTTGAACCACAGTAAGGCTGTATCATAAATGTCAGATAAATGCTGGAGACGGTGAAGTAATATATCATGGTCTATTGTGTCAAATGCTGCAGACAAATCAAGGAGGGTGAGGACTGTAATATTTCCGCTATCCAAAGCAGAGAGAATGTCATTAACTATTTTTAGAAGAGTAGTTTCAGTACTGTGGCAATGGCGATGTGTAGATTGTACATTGCTGAAAAGACTGTTTGAATTCAGATGAGATACACACTGGGATAGAACAACCTTTTCTAAGATTTTTGATATGAATGGGAGATTAGAAACTGGGCAGTAGTTCTTTAAATCGTTATGGTCCAGTGTTAGTTTCTTCAGCAGAGGCTTTAAAATGCCAGTTTTGAAAAATGATGGGAATTCCCCGGATGAGAGAGAGATGGGTATTAATAACATCAGTTAGTGAATGCAATACTGGATCTAAGCACTCAAGCAGCAGTGATGTTGGAATTGGATCAAGTTCACATGACTTTGGTGCACTCTTCATCAGGATAGTACCTACGAAATCCATAGAGACAGGTTCAAATGCTGCTAATGGTTGCCGCTCAAATTCTGTATCCCAGCTGTATGGTGAAGACGAGTCAATTGAAACTGTGGTGTCAAGTTTATCTCTAATGGTTTGTACTTTGTCACGGAAGAAATTTGCAAACATGTCCGGAAGGTCGACTGGAGAGAATGTAGTTGGAAGTAGTGTAGATTTGTTCCTTGACATTAGCTTGTTAGTAATCTCGAAGAGCTCTTTGCAACTGGAACTTTCCATGATCTTAGTGGTATGGTGGGCTGATTTCGCTACATGGACTATATTTGTTAGCGGCTTCATAGATTTGCTTATGAATAGTGAGTCTGGTGGAAAGCCAAAGCCTTTCAGCTTTACGGTGGTCTCTTTTAGCATTGATAAGCTGGTCCCTAATACTGCTATACCATGTAGAACACTTTTGAATTGATAATCTGCACTTGGTAGCTGGGGCATGTTTGTCGAGTGATGAACATAGGCAGTTATCAAGTTGTTTTGCGGTAGGAGGTAAGCAAGTTGTTAGGTTTGCTTCGATGTCATGCATTAGTTTGGTTCTATTTATCATACAGAGGTTTCTCTTAGTAGCAGATAAAGGTGGAGGGTTAGGGACTGATACGTCAAGATGGCATATAATGCAGAGGTGATCTGATGCAAGTTCATGGGATACCAGGAAGGACCGTAGAATGTTATCATCAGGTCTATGAAGAATCCAGTCTAAAATATGACCATGTTTATGGACGGGTTGGTTAACTGACTGTTTGAGGTTGATAACCTTGATGGAATCTGTTTTTGATGTGTTTGGGTTTCAGGGACAGTCAAGTGAAAGTTGAAATCTCCAAGAATAACCAGGTTGCCACCCATCGAATTTCCATACTCCAGGAGATTCGGATACTGCCCCAAAAAAGAGAGATTCAGTCAGCTTGTTTTTTCTACTAGGAGGAGGGCGGTATAGGCAGAAAAAATGGACTGACATTTGCTCCAGTGTGAGTGTGGTTTGGACTAGTTCAAACGATGTGTCGTCGAACTTGAATGTTGTGGTGTGGTTAAGACATTTGATCATGGAGTTCTTTGTGATTACAGCAATTCCACCTCCGCGAGAGTTACGGGGGAACGACTTGATGGAGTAACCAGTGGGTGTTAGATCCACACACTTGGGCTCATCGTCTGATGTTTTTAGCCATGTTTCCGTCAGGGATAATAATTGGCCGTATCAACAGAATCTGCTGCTGGCTTTAGTCCTAATCGATAAATTTCAACATACACTATTGTAAATATATAAAGCACTTTTATGGTACGCACTGGTAAGTATGAATGGCGCTTGTAGAAACATCGCTCAGACAAGAATGGGAACTGCTGCCTTTTCAAGCTATTGGCCAAACTTTACTTGTCCACGGAGCAGTAATCCTGCAAAAGGTGCTCATCCGTAGAACAAATTTCCAACTCGGACAATACGGATAATGGATTTCTGCAGCCCTGGTTTTTCTGTTGTAGCAGATGTTTTATCATTAAACATGCTAATCCTTTCTTTACACTTGTTTTTGTTTTGTAAAATCGATAGCGACTTGTAGCTGATATGTGTTGAAAATGTGTTTCCGAGCGTAATTTTCTATGATGTAATATGCTTCTAAGCAAAATAGGCAATAGCTCAAATGTCGTCCATAATGAACTTGAAATGATTTGCGAAACTCTTCATGTGATGTCATATCATATGTATGATAATAGATAGGCCAGATATAGCATTACCAGGTTAGCCTGCGCCTGCAAAGGTTATTCTTGGTTATCTTTTTATTTTATTGTCAAATTCTGAAAGTACTAATATATCTTCTACGGATAGTTTTTTTCCAACGTGAACATTGCGATCTCATTTGTCAAAGTCTTTGTTCTTCGTGATGTAATAATATTTCTGTGGTCATTTTACAGTTACTCGGGTGATCTTTGTTATGATTCTTTTTAAATTTAGCGCTCATGTTATACGTTTTATTATTTATGGGATCCAGACAAATTAACCTCGGGTTTCATTTTCTCAGCTCGATTGATACATTCCTTACTGTTTTCCGTTTCTTCTTAATGAGGCAGGGCTCACTCCTACAAAGTTACAACACGTTTTGACTAATTATAATGATCAAGAACAACATGCAGCTGATTTCTCTCATATTAGTGATTAAAAATGTTTGCTTTACAATATTTATGCGGCGCCTTATGATGTCAGAAAAGGTTTAAGCCATCACGCATTCAAATTTCGTCTCATCAGGCATCTACTCAATTATGTTATACGAAGCACATTGTATTTCGCATTAGCTGGATTCGGGATGTCGAAGCTACATATTTCAATGCCTATAGTGTATGTGCTTAGGAAACGTTGTCCAGCTGACAGCATCATTTGATCCCTCCAGCCTCCAGTTATTCATACATTCGCTACCAACCATCCTGCCACCACCGGCAAAAGTGCAGATGTGAACTGTTGCTGGACAACAGATCCGAATCGTTTTTTATTACTGCGCTTTTCGGTCGCTGGGCTAATCTCAGTTATAAGCACATTAACATTACTTGAAATTTTAAATCCTTCTGGCGCTTGAATAATTACTGAACTGTTTGCCGTCTCACACGGGTTTTTCATGGCCGTTGATATATTAAGATGTTGTGTCATAGTAAGGTTAGATTTCAATATGCGCCTTTTAAGATCTGCATCCGAATTGTTCACGCCACAACTGAGTTGCTCTCATTGCCAATGACGGTTCTAAAAAATTGATAATGGCTCACTATATAAAGTTGAAGAAAATTATATCATTAGATTTGACCCACAAGACATCTAGAAATCACGTCACACAATTTGTTCCTGATTGCTACTATATTTTAGTAGGTCCATCTGGCCGAAGCAGAACAAACTTGTTTCAGATACGCCACTAAATAATGGACTTAGATGTAAAAGGCAACTATCGATACTTTAAATCCCAGCCAAGGTAGCTTCAAAACGCTTAGCTACTGTTAACATTGACAATTTTGGATTCATAGTATTTGATTACGATGTATTGGTGCACATTGACAATTTTGGATTCATAGTATTTGATTACGATGTATTGGTGCACAAGTTTGTAGAATATTTCTAATGCGAATTTCAAGTCATTAGCAAGTTTTACAGTACATTCTCCGGTAGTGCATTTTGTTGGGGACAGCTCATCGTGACACGTAAACATCAAGTTTGAAGAATTGTCTAATATAACATGGCAGCTTGAAATAATTAATCTGCTCTGATCGCGCCATAAATTTTGGGTTTTAATTAGCGGCTCGGTTATTTAATTGTTAGAATCAGAGAAGAGCATATGTTAATGTGAGGTCAAAGCCGTAAACTGTCCAGAGTTGATTTTAAAAGTTACTTTTGGAGATTGTAGTCCATTTGAAACAGGTGATATAGAATGATATTTTCCAGATTAGTTATTAATAAAGGCGGTCTATAGTCTATAGGAAAACCTTTGTGACTTCCATCGGACTATTAAGAATTTTGACAGGTCAATTTAGCAATCCTAATTGGCTACGCTAAAAAGAGGGTGCGAAGATTTAAAATAGTTCCTCGTCCGTTACGTAGAACTGATCAGTCCAAGTTTTACACCAATGAGGAAAGTCTCGGTATAATTTATTCTGAGGATTGCTTATCCTATGTCTGGAAACGTATGTCAATGAATTGCTAATTAGCAAATTAACCTAGGAGGACAGGGAGTGAAGTCCATTAATTCGTGTTTAATTAATTTGTGAATTCTTTCCAACTAAAGCGATCGTGTAGCAATAAGAACATGTGTCGGCTGGTAAATTTATAGCCCAGGGGGACAGTGATAACTCGGAGAGGGCTAATTATGTCATGGTACTCAGTTAAGAATGTAGTATCCGTTGACCCGAGCTTGATTTCTGATAATAGTTATTTGTACACTAAGCGAATGATATTAGCGAGTTCTGTTGATTTCCGTTGGATGATATCTGGCGAGGTTGGACTGACTGTACAGCGGGAAAGAGAGTCAGTCCAGACCTAAGATTTATTGACCCGAAGAGGTATATCAATATACTTAGCACAGTCTTACTGTGTGTTGCTCTTCACGGGACTGTGAACATTTTATTCGAGTAAAGAGACTGAGCAAATATAGGATAGATCGTGCTTTATTCCGCACTTGATAATTGCAGTATTTCTTGTTCTGATACGTCCATTGTAGTGTTTCACATCATGGCCTATATATTTTATATGTTTAGTGCATGCAAGTTTATTGCCATTTCCTTTCATATTATGTTGATAACATTGTAAGGGAGTTGAAAATTATCTGTGTTGTTGTCCGTACTTGAGTAGAAAAAAGTAATATTCTGAATTTGTGAAATTGGGGGGATACAGTTATATTCTCTTATAAGAAGTGTTATTAAGGTAAGCCCATAATAGTAGTTGCGCCTTAATTGGTGTGTAACCTTTAAGCTGATTTTTTGGGAGAAATTCAGGCTTGTACTGTTAATTATTTATTGTCTTGTGCAAGGGATAGTCTTGTGAGTCCATAGGTAGGACCATATCAGGTAAATACGTTTGGAGCTAATTTGAGTAACGCATTAGACTAGGGTGGTTAGAGAACTATGTTCTTGTGACACCAATCAGGTAGACCAGTATGGCGACATACAGACGGTTAGTCAGGGAATTTAAGTACACTGGTAAGGATGAGTGTGTTACGAAGGGTCCCAGTTAGCTGAATTTATGGAGCGAAGTGTGAGAGAACACAAGGCACAAGATGGATCCTGAAAGGGAAAAAGAGATGGACCAGCAGCAGAGCAAGAAAAGAAAGAGAAAGAGAAAGACAAGCGTAGAGATAAAAGAAAGAGCTAGAGTTTTTCAGGCTGCAAGCCAAGGAAAGTGCTAGGGAACGAGAACAGGCATAACCCATAAGAGAGGCTGAGTCTCGAAGCCGAGGCAAGAAAGGGGCGAAGATCAGAATGAAAGTTCAGGCTCCACAAGGAGGCTGTCTCAAGATCGAAAATCGATACAGATTACCATGACAAGGAAGAAATCATTGACATCTTTTTGACACAGTTCCAACAGTTAGCTCTGGTTCATCAGATGCATAAAAACCAGTGGCTATCAATGTATCAGCTTTTTTCAGGGAAGCAAGAAGGACGTCTGTCACAATGTGATGCTGAAGGACGTAGACCCTACGAATTCCTGAAGAAAGCACTGTTACGGCACTATGAGCTGTTGGCTGAAAGTTTCCGAAAACTCTTCAGAGAGTTGTCAAAGAGAACTATAGAAATGCACGCGCAGTTTCATGCATACATAAAAGTAATTATTAACAAGTTAATCAAAGTGACGGGTACAAAGTTATGTATGAGGGTAAAAGCGATCAGATATAGAAAGAATACGTTTTAAGTACCTATCGGAAAGATTTAATCGTGTTTCCTAGCGGGGCGTTAGTTCTCGACCTTGGAAGATATCAAGGTGATGGCCGAGCGTTACGAGAGTGCGCACTCGCGTCAAAGCCACCCGGTGTTTAAGGGACAGACCCGGCATCAATGAACCAAGGATGGCAACCCAGGGACATACGAAAGACGAAATGGGCATAGCGGTTGATAGCCAGGGACCAGTATTACAGTAATAGCAGTTGTTGTTGTTGTTGTTGTTGTGGGGTTTAACGCCATTTTTCAGCACACGATAGGATATGCATGGCGGCCAGTATTAATGGTGGAGGAAGAACCCGGAAAACCCCGGAAAGAACCACCGACCCACGAGAAGCTACTGGCAAGCTTTCTCACATGCCCACATTGGCTGAATCTTAAACTCGAACCGCCGCAGACAGAGGTGAGATGGCAGTGATCCGTAACGAAGAGCGCTTTAGACCACTCGGCCACTCGGGGTAATGGTCTGGTGGAGCGTTTTTAAGAGGACCCTGAAGCAAGCTTTGCGAAAGCTTTATGAAGGTCGAAGCATGGACTGGGATCGATACCTTTCACAGTTAGTTTTCGCATAACGCGAAGTATCACGTGCTAGTTTATGACTTTCATCTTTCAGATTGATTTACCAGAGAACAGTAAGGAATACCATTGCCGTATTGAAACAGTTGTGAATGAATGAACATGCATCTGAGGAAGTACGTACAACATATCAGTATGTTGTCGATCTCTGCAACAAGTTGGAGGAAGTATGTAACTTGGCTCAGAAGAAGCTCAGAAGAATCTTCGAGACGCACGGGGACGTCAAGCTCAATATTACAATCGAAAGATGAAGGAACCTCAGTTAGAATTGGGTGACAAATTGTTACTATTATTGCCGTTGGGATACAACAAACTCCAAGTTTCTTGGAGGGTACCTTTCGTGGTAACGGAGAAGAAGGGTGGGGAGAACTACTGTATCAGGGTAGGAGACAGGGCCGGCGCCAGACCCGGCTAGACTATCTGGCGCCCTAGGCAACGTTAGATTCTGGCGCACCTCCCCCCCCCCCACTCGGAAAATACCAATTTCAGAATTTATAAACAAAAATATTTTTTAAAAATGCGTCCCTGAAATCAGCGCCCTAGGCGGCTGCCTAGTTTGCCTATATGGTACCACCGGCCCTGGTAGGAGATAAAGAGACGCGGTGTCACGTCAACTTACTTAAGCAATATCACGAAAGAGAAACACCTACTGAGTTCGTAGTTGCTACAGCTGTAACTGAAGAACCCGACGACAACGAAGGAGATTCGGAAGTACTTTCTAATTGTCCTTTGAACAAGGAAGAAACTTATATCGCCGCAGTCTTGACGTTACGTTATCGTCAGGGTAACGTAAAGAGGTGAAGTCAGTACTCCAGGATTACTCGAGTGTCTTGACAGAACGACCTGACAAGACGGATTTTGAGATCAGTTTGAAACTACTAGACGACAAGCCTGTGAATTTGAAACCTCTACTACACGCGGAATTAGAAACTGTCCGAAATGACATTTAGTCTTGTATCGACACTGGAGTCAAAGAGCCGTCTATTTTGATTTGAAGCAGAAAGTGGACGGCACTCATAGATTTGATGTCTATTTATAGGAACATAAACAGGACAACCAAATTTCAGGTAAACATTTTACCGGATCCTTAGTCCACATTCGCGTAATTGTTTTCGAAAATTGACCTGTCAAAAAGGATATTGACAAATTCCAGTCCGACGTGAAAACAGAGCAAAACATATCTTTACAAATCCAGATGGAACATTCAGTGGGTGGGCATGCCATTCAGAGCCAGAATGCACCAAGTGTCCTCACCCACATTATGAGAAAGTTATAAAACCCGTTGAGGGGAACGGGAGTTTCGAATTCAGAGACGAGTTACTCTTAGCAACCATATCAGTTTGTTCAGAAATGTTTTAGAACGATTCCGACAGACGTAATTTACCGCACAACCATCTAATAGCAAGTATGGTTTAAGAAAAATAGCTTACTTAAATCACACCTTCTGCGAAGACACATTAATCCCAGATAGCTATTAAGTTGACCAACTTCGGAACGCTTAACGACCAACTACTAAGGCGGAAGTGTGAGCTTTCTTTGGACTGGCAGGGTATTATTTTCTGCATGTTGCTAACATCAGTGCTGTTGCTAGCCCATTGACCGTCTTGACTAGGAAGGAGGCTCCGACGAAAGTTATTTGGACTGACACATGTGAACTTGCATTTTAGACGTTAAAAGACAGGCTGACTTTAAAAGCGGCAGTGCAAGACGTGACAAAGGACTCTGTCTTACGTACTTATATAGGTTAGGAGCAGTGTTATTGCAAGAGCATGATGTAAACTTACGTGGTCGTCGGCAGAACGCAATTATTCGGTTTCTGAGAAAGAATGCCTGGCAAAGATCTTCGGAATATCTATTTTCCAACGATACTTGTATGGGCTAAAGTTTATTTTGGAAATTGATCATCAACTATTCGCTTATTTAGAACACGCAAGACTGACAAATGGACTGATAATGAGATGGCAGTTATTTCGCAAGCAGTACCAGGTACAGATAAGGTGTATTGAAGGTAGTGAGAATTTTGGAGCAAATTGTTTAAGTCGGCTCAGGGAAGTTGAGGTGAAGGGTTCAATTGAAGGCGTTTAGGTGGTATCTCGGATTATAGCTCTAACATTTTGGAGAGTAAATATCACAGAGTTTACTCTTCAAGTGAGCATCTATATGATGGTGCGCAATTTTGTAGAATAGTTCTATAGTGACTTTCCTCTCTGTTGTAAGTTTCACGGTACATTGTTTAGTAGCGCATTTTGTTGGATTCAGCGTATCGTGGCACGTAAACTTTAAGTTTGAAGTACTGATCAGGACCGATATAGCTCGGCTACTGGTGATTATTAATTTGCTATGGTTTGGAGCATACATTGAGTTTTAATTAGCGGGTCGGTTGTTTAAAGGTAAAAACCGGAGAGAAGTGTATGTTAACGTGAGGTCATAGTGGTAAACTGTCTATTTAATGCTAAAAATAATTTAGGACATTGTAGTCCATTTGAAACATAATATTTATTAATGAAGGCGGACTATCGGAAGGATTTTGTGACTTCTATGCGGCGGATAACAATTTTGGCGGGTAAATTTAGTAATCCTGATTGGTTATGCTAAATAAAGGGTGTGTTGTCAGAAGGAATTCAGTGTTTAAAATAGTCCCCTCCCTCTCGTAGAACTGATCAGTCCAAGTTTTTCTACCGAGTAGGAAAGACTGAGGGACTCCGAGAAAAATTGACAAGTAATTTCTCTCTTTAAACAAATTGTCGAAGGGACAAGGAGATATGGAAATCTGAGACCGGTATCCAGAAATAGTACGTTGGAATTCCCTGATGATAACGAGCGAGGGGCTCGGAGAAGCACAAAGGTATTTCTCAATTGCATGCAATGTCTGTTCATGTATGTAAATATGTAAGTTTGTAATTGATGCTGAATCTATTTATTTTAAATTCACACTTCTTTTTGCCTTCATAATAAGTAATGCATGATTTTGTGATTCATGCAACAAGAATGTCAAGCTATATTTCATTAAATTAATGAATTCGGATTCAGTTATTGGTAGTACGATTTCGTTCAGTTTTTCTGAAGCACATTGTGCGGATATGCAAAAATTATCTAATTAAATGATTTGCATCATTTATACTGAGGATTGTTTATCGTATGTCTGGAAAAGTATGTCAATGATTAATTCGCAAAATTAACCTTGCAGGACAAGGAGTGAAGTCCATTACCTCGTGTGTAATTAAGTTGTAAATTCTTTCCATCTGAAACTATAGTATATCATTAAAAATTAAAAGATACGAAAACGGCGACCGATTACTTGCAGTGATTTGTAAAGCACCGGAAGCATTATGTGATGATGTCATGCCGACAAACTGAGTTCGATATATATTACTCAATTATATGAAGACATTTTTGTGTCAGGAACGTAACAGCTAAATGAAACTCGCATACTGTATTTTGTTACTCTATTTCTGAGAGAAAGCGAATTATTCACATGTCATTTTTGTTATGTAATTTATTAAATTGTTGTATTTTACATCCGGGGGCTCGTGTTATTCTTTTCTATATTTCTGCTCAGCTCGCTGGTATTCCAACATTTAATTTCACATTTTGTTTTATTATTTATTCCATACGGGCAATAACACTGTGGTCGATCACGATAACGATAACCAAAGTCAACAGACACCCCGCCATCAACTCGCAGATCTAAAATTTGATAGGGATCACATTCACAAAATAAGCATTGCACTCTGCTTTCTTACCATTACGTACCCAAAATAACAGACGCAACGTGGGTTGTTTTGTTTTATTTTCTTACTTATTTTCTTACTTATTCATACAAAACTGGCGAACAAGAATTTCAGCGCGACGGAGCACAAAACCACTTCAGCCAGTAACAATAGTTATAACTAAAGTGACTTTGCACAAGATAAAACAAACAGGACAAGCACATTATGGATCAGAAAATTACTGATGCTGTCTATGAACAGTTAAATAAAATGGAGAAGAAAAAAACAAGTGGAGATATCAGAAAAGCAGCTTCATAAGCTACAGACACACAAACAGGAGAAGCATCGGAATCTGGAGAAATTTTAGAAGATGCCGTATCGGAACCAGCAGGTGCAGAACGTGGCGCCACATAACTCAGTAAATTTATTTTAGTGTTCTCTGAGAAGATCAAATACAAAAGATCGTTACCAGAAACAAATTACGAAGCTCTGTTGACTCTTAGGCACGTTTTGCATACGCGAGCGCACACTTTAAAAGGGAAGCTGGAAAAAACCTGTCTAGTCATTAAAAGAGCTTAGTGATGTAGGTATAAAGATCACACCGAACTTCGAAAAGAATAATTGATAAACTCAGACCGAAATGTATATACAGCTATAGATCAAGAGCCAAGACAGGCACTGGCATGAAATACTACAAACATATCTGAGCTTGTACCGCGGCTGACATTTCTAGAGACCAGCAAGCAATCTGTCAACATTGGCAAGATGCTGATGACGAAACAGTTGAAATACTAAGTATTTATTATACAAAATACTAAGTATTCATCATCCTAAATACTAAGTATCCATCATTATAGGTTACTGCATTTGTATGGGAATATATGAACGAGTGTTTTTGGATTAATACTGCACAACCTCTGGGAGTATAGTATTCATCCGAGAAAACTAGTTAATATTTACCCATACAAATGCAGTAATCTTTTTATTATATACTTATTTTCTTTATATACCTATGACTTAATTATAAGAAATACACTATATGAAACAAAGTAACTGAATTTATGCTGTATTCCAAAATACACAACCGTTCATTCATCAACACACGGTAACAATATTGACATAAGTTTATAAAAGATTTTTCGTTTTGATCTACCTACATCTCAAGCTTAGAGGCATATTGTAAATGGATGCGCATTCCAACAGTTTTTCCGGTTGGTCTGGAATGAATGAATTTTGTTTGACCCTTTTTTGTCAATTCTACTCAATTCTGCAGGTGATTGATTGGATTTATTAGCTGTGTCAATTCCATACAAAGTACATGTGTCTGTGATTTGAGAATGCAAGGATGAGTCTTGACTCAGCTGCATGCGTATTTCTGTCCTTTCCTTGAATGTTTGAAATCATAATGTGGGAAAAATATGAACTCTTTCAATTGTAATTATCACGAAACCCAAAGGAATATCACTTTCAATCAATGTTGAGTGCACTAAGCTAAATGTTATTGCAATTAAAAATGTAGTCGAAATTACAGTACATTTCGAAATGTGTAATCAAGCTTTAGATTCAATGACATAGCTCATGTAATTCAGATTTGCAGAACTAATAAAGTACATTTTGAGGAAATTCAAGATGCAAAAATGTAAGTATATTTTTGCCATTGTTATCAGCTAAAAAGACTTGTTTATTCCTTGTCACTTGTATGCTCTTTGTACGGACCCCATCTAAGTTATAACCTTATGGTGTATATTGCTAGCCTAAACCCGAACATCGTATCAACAAAGTTAACGCGGAAAACTGGAAAACAGCTGGTGTGCGACAATCTATTCAGCCATCGGAAATAAGAACTTTTATTTGTCTTGGCTTATTGGCTAGGTCCTTACTTTCTACAAAAAAACATCAGTTGCATTTTTTCCCCAAGGAATGTAGTACTTTCACTGAAAAAATGGTACTTCTCTGATAGATAAGCGATATCCCATGCCCTCAGTAACCAGTATGCTTTTCTATGCTATGTTTATATGCCCTAGAGAGCTCTGGTCAGAGTGTGAACCATTCCATTAGCGAAAAGTGACGAACATTTCTCGTAATGAACTGCTTAATGATCAGAATGGTATTTTCAATATTGTGTCTCGCACATTTGATATGGACTTTGCTTCTTTGAACGTTTAAACGCATCCACATTGTTCACTTTATCATCTCTACTGTCAAATAGACGTAACAGCTGCTTTAGTTCCTCCACCAACAAATTGAATAAATTTAAACCTAAATAAATGCATATTTCGCTCACAAAGTAATTCCTAATACACAATACGATGTTTAGGCACACGTGTCCAACACCTGCGTGCAATATCAAGATGTTCAGTATCGTAAAATACTGCATGATTCTGACAATGTAAAGTTAACGGAGATAAAAGGAGCATATAATAACATTAAATACGAAGTATTCATAATACTCAATAATATTCATAATACTAAATATTAAGTATTAAACACAACTTACTAAGCAATCCTGAATAAAAGTTAGACTGAATATAGCCATGTCGCTAACTCTTCTCTTTGACTTCACTATTGCGGAAGGAAATAACAATAATTCACCTGTCAAATACAACATGTCCATAGATTTATTTCAGACATGCGCTATTAAATTGCATTAACTTTGGCTGAATGTTTCAATTCAGGTCATGCTGTTGTAGAGAGAAAAATAAATTCAGGTATCTTAACTCAGCTGATGAAGTAGAAATTTTGCTAGCCAAAACTAATATTATCAACATGTATAATGAAATTGTCAATAACAGCCCACCGCTTATGATTGGATTAAGCTCACAAATTCTACAAATAGACGGTGTGCACCATAGTGATATAGTGATGTTCATATTAACAATGATTACGTAAACAGTGTTTTGATAAATTTTCTGCGGCTGAAGGGTCCAATAACACACAAACGGCCATAGAACCGTTATTTATAGCATCAGTCCTAATGGGCCACCAGAATCGGTGATGACAACAAAGCTTTCGCAGCTTAGTTTCCATCCAGTTGCTTGCTGTATGTATACAGTATACCGGAAGTCGATAGCGTACTGTGTGCGTCATGAACTTAAGCATAAGTATTAGGATATCGGTAGCGAAAATAAAATATCATTAATGGAATTCGTGAACTTTATTCTCTTTTTGCATTTAGACGTTTTAATACATAGGGAAGAAAGAAAATAGTGTATGGCATATATCAAAGTGAAGTGGACTATAGTGCCTTCTGCACCAACAAATTATCATGTCACTGGTGATTTTTGACATTCGATGTTCTAAGCAGAAAAATGACCGTGATTTAGTAATATAATCGGATTTAATTAAATTTATCTAAATTGCATAGGATTGCATCGACTCTATGGACTTAAACTAAGTAACAGAATAAAGTAATAACAAACAAGTTTTGTAAAATTCAACAAATAATATATTTCCCTTGAATAAAGAGTTAACGTTTAAAAAATAACAGGATATAGTCGTTGCTTTTGGGTCTTTCGTAATAATTATAAGTTATATGATATGTCTAATATCGCCGTTCCCATTTGCTTCATACATGTCAAAGACCGAATCCTGTCTCTACGTCATAATCTATAATGTATTCTCTCTCTCTCTCTCTCTCTCTCTCTCTCTCTCTCTCTCTCTCTCTAATTGCGCATTGTATGTACGCTGATATAAACAACACACGTATCAGCATTTCGTATGTCACATATGAAAGGTGGCTACTTCGCTTTCTTTGGTGTGGTCACATGCGCGAGAAAGATAATAGAAGTTTTGCGAAAGTCCAGTATCCTACGTGTTTACATTGAGAAATATTTCAATATTCTTAGTAACAATGGAATATTTCGCATGGCTATCGTATTGCACCTGGTGGCTGGTATGGACGGCTCTAGACGGTGGATCTTGGACTTAACGAAGTATATTGACTACCCGTAAACTTCTAACTTCCTGGGACAGTTGTTACTGTGTTCACATCCGAAGTTAGGCCGAACCTGCAAACTGTTTTAGAGTCTTCTTTGAACTTCACCCGAATAGCAAGGTAGAGTGGCCTATTACTGAGATATAAAGCCTTTCAGCAGCTATGCATAAAGAAATGCATGTGGGTGATTTAGATTTGTAACGTAGCTTTAAACAATTTTAGCAATATCGCTACGATGTCTGCGATATGTAGCATCATGTCCCATTCAGTTACATCATCCTGACACTATGCCGACTAGTCCTAACACAAACATCTTAATGCTGATCGCCAAGCGATGAAGCTGCTTGTAAAATTTTAATACGTATTTGGTATGACTTGGCTAGGGTTCCAACCCGACACCTCCCGAGTTGGACGCTCTAACTGTATAGAGCGGTAGCAGATCCGCTGTATATAGGCGTTATACGTGGTTGCTAAGTTTGTAGTTAGGCAAATTTTCATATTTATTTTTGCTAAAAATAGAATGCATTCAAGAGGGGTAAATATTGAATGACTAAAAAATGCAAATAAGGTAGGTAACTCTTCCCTCCTTAAAAATAATGCATGCAATGGATGTAACTGTTGTCACGCTAAAATGAATGCCAATTAGGAAAGTTCCTCTTGTGCGATTGCCAATCATTTTTGTCTAAAATCAGTGTATTCGCATCATCGGATATCATCTTTGGAACAAGAATATAGGCAATACTTCACGTTATTATAGGGCTCTCTCCCCATGCATTATTACAATCGCACAGCATGGCTTTTTCCAGTAAAAAATGTGCGGGCAAAATTCATTTCCCGATGCGAGCTCATGGCGACGCTTGCAACTGTTGATGATAACGATCATTGCCTACGCTTTCAGATTATACAGGAAAAGCGTATTGCCATATTGCAATGACCACAGTGGTGCATTAATATCCACATTTTATTATACTAATGACATAAAAGACAGAAAAATAATTTTAAAGAAATAAGGCAGTCAGAACAAATTATAAATCGTTTTGGCATGAGCAGAAAAATGATCAAACATCAATATTCCATTGATAACACCTATCATGGAACACATAATAATGGTACCTTAAGGCCTAGCTGAGTTATGACTCAGTTTAAAACACGGGAAATATGTTACGAGAAAGTCGCAGTTAAAAAATAAAACAGAATATGATGATCAGGTTTTCAACTATGATTATATCTTCTTTTCTATTTCATTAGCTTCTTTACCACACAGTACCAAAATTTAATAGATGGGGGCGGGGTAATATTTGGAATAAAAAATATTTTGTGGTGGTGAGGTGTGGTGGTTAGTTAAAAATTGTAGTCTGTTTTTTGGGCATGGATGTGGCTTTTGGGCAAATAGATATAATGGTCATTGAAATATTGTCTAACAGGAAAAGGGCCGTGCCATGAGAGAACAAAGCAAAATCTGCAGGCAAGCGAAGAGAGATAACATTTCAAGCTTACTTAGATAATCCAAAAAGAAGCGGATTCGATATTCGCTGTAGTACATACCTGGGTGCATTTCCGAGCGAATGAGCCGCACATCAAACCGAAGGAGGTTCTGGGTGGTAACATACATATATATTTTGATAGTTTCGATTCTAAATATAAGTTACATTGTTTCAGTAGGATACGTTAGAGAGCATATGAACAAGTCCATTCTGCTGCCTTTACCCAAAATAGTGCTGTTTGGTGCACCCATGTTTTGATCACTTTCGTATTATCCAGTATTCAGTGACCCGAATTTCGGGCTGCTAATAAGATGTAAACAAAAATGTAGATGTTGTTAGATGAAAGTAGTGAATGGGGACGATTCAGCGTCAATGGGAATTAGCATTACAGACACCCCTGGGACTGTTTAGCGTCAATGGAAATTTAACATGGAGAAAAATCGTGGGACTGTTTAGCGTCAAGGGAAATTAACATGGGAAATAGATTTTGGGACTGTTGAGCGTCAAGGGGAATTGAACATGGGAATATGGGACTGTATAGCGTCAAGGGAATTTAAACAGGGTGGGACTGTATAGCGTCAAGGGAAATTTAACATGGGACTTTTTTTATAAAAAAATAAAAAAATAAAATTAAAAAAAAGGGGGTTGGCAATTAAAAGTAGATCTCTTTTCTAGAAACTGGAGTGGCCCTGAAAAGGGCCTTTGAATTTATGTTAATGTATCCATTAACATAAGGGGCACCGCATTGGTCTTCTTCTTGTCCTTAGGCTGCGTCTCACTGTAGGACCGTAAATCAGGACTCTTTTGAGGCATCCTTGTCTTTCTACGTAGATCCTACGTATCCACAGACTGGTGTCTGTCCTATGGACAACTGTCCAGTTGGATCGGACATACATAGGTATGTCCGTCCGGAACATCATCGTTGACACAAGGGTGGAAGAGTGTACGTCGGTCCACATGTTGAGGCGCCGAGAACAGGTGAATCAATGCAGTGAACTGCGCTTATTTATAGGTAGAGGTAGGATTGAAACGGATTGAGTTTGTTGACCAATCCAAACACGCGTTACAATATTCAGTCAGCCCGCATCCAATCCGAAGAGAGCAGTCTGTGACGTCACGTGGTCTATATAGATTCGCTAGCGCCTGTGTGCAGTCAATCTATGCGACAGTGATTCAACATGACGGAAACTCAGAAAACGATATATTGGGGTGCACCAGCAGTGGAGACCACCCAAGGGAACCCGGACTTACTTTCAGAAGAGGTGAACTGGGATTTTGTGGATTTTCTTACCTCGCAAGAATTTGTTCCGGAACCTTCGTCTCCTTCTTCATTACCGCACGTGGAGAATTTTAGACAGAGACAGAAAGAAGAATTGGAGAAATTTATGCAACAGCAAAAGGAAGCGGAACAAGCTTTTCTCCTACAGCAACAACAGCAAGAAGAAGAGGCAAGAAAAAAACAACAACAAGAAGAAGCAGCAAAGAAACAAGGGTGTGAAAATCAAACGGTCACGGTATTGTTAGACATTTTAGCGGAGTTAAGAAGTCTGAAACAAATGTATCAGACTTCTTTATTACGACCGAAGAGAATACGACCTTCCCGAGCTAAACACGCCAACCCTGTGACCAAGCCTACCGTGCCACCCTTAGTGATTTCAACCAAATCATCATCATCATCATCATCATCATCAACAGTACGCAGTCCAGAAGTAGGCCTTGGTCGTGGCAAAGGCTTAAGGTAGTTAAAGTTGATTGCTTAAACTCACCCCTACACCAAAAAGGCCCTTTTCAGGGCCACCCACATTTCTCGAAAAGAGATAGACTTTCAATTGCCAATAACTCAAAAAAAAAAAACATTTTACTCCGATAGTACGTGTCTATGTATGAGTGCGTGAGTGTACGTTCTTATTTTAAAATCAAAACCCAAAGACACTTACCTTTTATACCTAATTTATTCTTTTATAAATATTTACAATCCAATTCACAATTCACAACAGAGCACTTTAAAAAGTTTATACACTTCTTCTGTCTCATTGTTTAGTCTCTCTGTTTTTTAAATTTCTTCACCGTCACATTCTTTTCCTCCTCTTCCTCCTCACTTTCTTCAATTCTTCTTTTCTTCTCCTGTTTCTTTTTCTTTACCTGGCTGCTTTCTTCCTCTGAAGAATCCCTCTCTTCTTCTGAAGAATCCCTCTTTTCTTCTGACTCCTCTTGTTTCTTTTTTGGGCAATCTGGAGACCAATGTCCTTTTTCTTGACAATAATAACAGGTATCTTGACTTTTGTCTTTTCTAGCCCCTTTATTTCTTTTTTGACGGTCTGGACACTCTGAAGACCAATGCCCTTTCTTCTGACAGATATAGTAAGTATCTTCACTTTTATCTCGAAAAGAAGGAGAGTAGTCCGAAGGCTGGTCTGAAGAAAATTTTCTAATGACCCCTCGCAAAGCTCTGATGAAACGTTCGATCTGGGTAGTCTCTTCCATCGTTCTACTCGGTTTTGAGAGTGAAATGAATAGTGAAAGGACAAGACACTTACCCTTTATATACGCTGGTCTGCCAGGACTATAAATTAGTCCATGGTGTTTAAACTTTAGTCATTTGACGTTTTTCACTCAAGATGAAACGATCCAATTCATTTGAGAAGAAAGAAGAAGAAAGTAAGAGGCAGAAACGTGATCTATCGCCTCGTACCAGGGCTGAAGTCTTGGCACAAATTCATGCCAGTGATTTTGAAGAGGACATGAGTGAACCAGAATCCAAACCCTCTAAACAAAGTTCACCACCCTTAGTCAACCCTGAAAAGTACTATGACATTCGAGAGACAGAAAAGCGCTCCTCTAGAAAATTTAGAACCACGGCTTACAAATACACGGTGAAGTTCAAAGATTTCAAGTCCGAAGTACCCTTAGAGAAAGCAGAAGGTTTCATCACTGGTGTGTGGGATTCTTTACTTACCACACTCAAGCAACAATGTCAACCCAAAGAAGACGATCGCTTGAGACTTTCCATAGAACACGATGGTTTGAAATCCCCTGTTTGGATCGAGTTTAGCACCCCTGAAGAATTCACCGCTTCTAAAGTCTTGGACAAAATTCAACACGTGCAACAATCCAATGACCAGTTTGACATCACCGATGGAAAAGCCACACTGTCCATGACCCACGTCTCTCCTCCTCAAGGGACCGGACAACGCAATAAGGTGTTATTGGTGGACGACCTTCGCAGCACCAAAAAGAGCCTCGTCCAAATTCACAACCCTTAAGACCAGATGTGTTTAGCCCGTGCCATCGTGGTGGGACGAACCTATGCGAACAAGAACGACACGGTAGAATGGAAAAGAACCTGGAAAACTATTCAACAATCCGACCGAGCCAAACAACGAAATGAAGCAGAACTCCTGTTACAACAAGCCGGACTGTCCAAAGACACACCCTGTGGCATTCCTGAGATGCAAAAATTGCAAGATGCCCTAGCTCCACGATACACCTTGAAAGTGCATCCTCAAGAAGTGCGCGGACCTCTGTTGTTTCGAAGGAAAGACTTTAAGGACGGAAAATACATTCATGTCTATTATCAGGATGACCATTTCGATACCATTACCAGTATCACTGCATTCCTGGGATACGGTTATTACTGTGAGAAATGTGACTATGACTATAACAATCGAGAGAAACACAAGCATTGCGGATCGAAATGCTCAGGATGTTTGGCCTCTCCACCCTGTCTGAGCGAAGGACCAGTGCATTGTTCAACTTGTCTGCGCACGTTTGTCAGCCCTACATGTTACCAACAACATTTGAAAACACAAGGTTCACAGAAGAAATGCGCTTGTCAACTGCTGCGGTTGTGCCCCGCGTGTGGACAAGACCTACGTACCAATAGTGCCAAGGCACACGTATGTTCAGGAAAGAAAAAATGTCACATTTGTCACCACACCGTGGACTTGGAACACGAATGTTACGTGCAAAAATACCAACCCCCACCAGAGAAAGAGGACGGTCACAAGAACAAGAAGAAGAAAGGCAATTTCATCTTTTTTGATTTCGAATGCATGCAAGAGACTGGCATTCACATTCCTAATTTCTGCGTGGCTCATCGAGCGTGCGAGAAGTGCATTCAAGAACCTATCTTCAGTCATTGCCCTCACTGCAACAAGATTCCTGGAGGGCGTGAAAAAATCTTTCGAGGACCGAACACGCTAGCCGATTTTGCACAATGGGTCTTAGACCCCATCGACAAGACGTGGAGCCAAAAGGACATCGAACGTTACGGAGATTGTCATCGTCATGCCACAGTGATGGCTCACAATTTCTCCGGATACGATGAACAGTTTCTTTTGAGGTACTATACGGAACATGGCACCGAACGTCGTAAAGTCACTTTGAACGGAGCCAAAATCATTTTCATGCAAGTGGGACAAGTGCAGTTTAAAGATTCGATGAGTTACTTAGCTATGCCTTTGAGTCGAATGTCTAAAACGTTTGGAATGACAGAAATGGCTAAAGGGTACTTTCCACACTTTTTCAATACGGAAGCCAATCAACATGCCGTTCTACCCCATTTGCCTGAGGCTCACTATTACGACCCCGACAACATGCGTACCGAACAACGAGAAGCTTTCTACGCTTGGTACCAGGCTCACGCCTCGGACCCTTTCGACTTTCAGGAAGAAATGCTAAAGTATTGTCGTTCCGACGTGGACATTTTACGGCGATGCTGTGGAAAATTTCGAGAACTGTTCATGGAACACGGAGGGGTCGATCCTTTGAAAGAAGCTTGCACCATTGCCAAAGCGTGTTCCTTAGTGTACCGGCAACGATTCATGCCTGAAAAGACCGTGGCTGTCATCAGTCCTCAAACGACCAACTATGTCAAACGTCAATACTCGGTCAAAGCCCTACGCTGGTTACATTACTTGTGCGACAAGGAAGACAAATGGATTCAGCATGCCCGCAACGGAGGGGGTGAAAAGACCATCGGAACGTATTCGGTAGATGGCTGGGACTTAGAAAACCCAAAGATCGTGAACGAGTTTAAGGGTTGCTTATTTCACGGATGTCCCGTCTGTTATCCTGACCGCGACACTAAAAATCAGTTTTTACAACGAACCATGGAAGACTTGTACCAGGCCACTCGTCAGCGACGCCTAAAGTTAGAACAGGAAGAATACCAAGTGGTGGAAATGTGGGAACACGAGTACTATCACCGTTTGAAAACCGATCCCGAGTTTAAACGCCTCGTGGAAAGTTACCAGTTCATGGACCCGCTAAACCCGAGGGATAGTTTGTACGGAGGAAGGACCAATGCCACCTGTTTGCTGTACCAAGCCGACGAAGAGAAAGGAGAAGAAATGAAATACTTGGACGTGTGTTCGCTGTATCCCTACGTGTGCAAATATTGTCGCTTTCCTGTAGGGCACCCACAATTGTTGACGGAACACATCGACCTGAAAAACATTCGACAATACGAAGGTCTGATCAAGTGTAAAGTTTTGCCTCCCACGGACTTGTACCATCCCGTGTTACCTCACCATTGCCAAGGCAAAATGATGTTTCCTTTGTGCTGTACTTGTGCAGAAACGAGCAACCAAGATCAACCTTGCCATCACACCCAGGAAGAACGGGCCTTGATGGGGACGTGGGTTAGCGTAGAATTGTTCAAAGCTCTGGACATGGGATATCAACTGTTAGAAGTGTACGAAATTTGTCACTTTCCCAAGACACAACAATATCACAAGGGTAACCCCACTCAGAAAGGCATTTTCGCCGACTACGTGGATGCCTTTTTGAAACTGAAGCAAGAAGCCAGTGGTAATCCGTCCTCGTGTCACACTCCCGAAGACCAAAAGACATTCAAAGAGAAGTACTGGGCACAAGAAGGTATCCCTTTAGAACACATCGAGAAAAATGAAGGCAGATGATCGTTTGCCAAAGTGATGTTAAATTGTTTGTGGGGCAAAATGGCACAACGCCCGTGTTTACCCAAGACGGAATATTTGACAGAACCTTCCCGCTACTTTCAGATGATTCACGACAAAACCAAATACATGAAACACGTGGACGTTGTTCGTGAGGATTTGATCTTGGTCAATTACGAAGAAGATCTGGACTTTGTACAAGACGACCCCTTTGGAAATGTCATTATTGCGGCTTACGTGACAGCTCATGCTCGCTTAAAATTGTACGAAGTTTAGAACTGTTAGGGGAACGTGTCCTGTACTTTGACACGGACAGTTGTATTTACATCCATCACCCGAGTCAACAGTACCCTGACATCGAAGGAGACCGTTTAGGAGCTTGGACAGACGAGCACCCCGACGACAAGATTCTAAGTTTCGCCAGTGGTGGCCCTAAAAATTACGGCTACGAATACCGGGACAAACAAGGAGAAGTGCACACGACGTGTAAAGTGAAAGGATTGACTCTGAATTATCGTACCAGTCGAGTGGTCAACTTTGGGGTACTGAAAGAAGCCTTGCAATCTGGAAAAGATCAACACTTTAAAGTGACCACCTATCAACCCACCAAGATTGTACGTTTACCCACTCACCACATCGTCAGTCGACCCTTGGAAAAAGTCTATCAAATCGTGTACCAGAAGCGAGTGCGACTTCCCAATCAGTTCACCTTACCGTGTGGACACGTCGGTATAAAACATTGGTTGTAAGAGGATAGTCACCCACCAGAAGAATGACTTCGCCACAGCAAGAATCGAGTGAGAAACCCGATGAGAACTCCGATTTCAAACCCTACCCTTTTCCAGTCTTCTTACCTGACTATTGTGATTGTGCCCGTCGATTGGACACGTTTCAGAAATGGCCTACGGATAGAGAAGGATTACCTTCTTCGCATGTTTTAGCTAGAACAGGATTTGTCTACTTGGGACCTGAGTCAGGATTGGGATACCAAGTACAGTGTTTCGCTTGCGGACTGAAGTTACGAATGGATCTATGTATCTACAAAGATTCAGCTATTCTGGAACATACTCGATGGTCTCCGCACTGTCCTTACCTTTCTATGGCCTTTCCACCCATGACACTACGGTACAATGATGACGCCACCTTAGAGACGGTACCTTCCAAAACAAGACATAAAAAAGGAACGATGTACAAGCTTCAGACTGCATTGCGACTAGTATAAAAAGGGACTATGGTCAAGATCGATAGTTCATTGTGACTACCTACCAAGACCGAGCGAACAAGATGAATACTTTCAGAGAAACACAAAACAAGTTCAGACAGGCACAATTCAAGTGTGGGGCTTCTGAAGTGGAATGCGATTGTGAACCTTGCGATGGGAACGATGCTGTATGCTATGACCTTAGCGATGCCGTAAAGCGTCATGGGAACTTTGTTCTCACTACCCCTATCATGGAAAGTGATGCTGTGCGTGTCAAACCTGAGGGATGCGAAAGCGATGCTGCTCGTTCTCTTGGACACTTTACTGGGTTTCATTTTAAAGGTGGATGTTCACCTTCACGTCTACTCCCCTACGGATGTCATCCAGCCCTGAGCAAGCTCCTGTCCATGTCACCCAACCCTCATCGAAACGAACCTGTGAAAGACGAATATTCGTTCCCTGTGCGTTTGTCGGAATGCTGCGACTTTGAAAATCGTCTTCAATCGTTCAAAGGAAAATGGCCAAAGTATCTGGGAGGACCAACCCCCGAAGAATTAGCCAGAGCCGGATTGTTCTACTTGGGAAAAGGGGATAAAGTCAAGTGCTTCAGTTGCGGTGTGTCACTTCACCACTGGGAACCGCAAGATTCGCCCTACGTAGAACATGCTCGATGGTCACCGAATTGTCATTACTTACCCTTAGTGGGACCGAGACATTGAAGTAACTTACCATGTCGTTGACGAAGAAGAAACCAGATTGGTTAGGAGTCAAATGTTGGACATCACCGAGACCAGTATTTAAACTTCATTTCAAAAACGATATTGAATCATTACCTAAAGAACTGCAAGAGAAGATTTACAAGGAAGTTTGGCAGGGGTGTGCCAGAGTGAAATCTCAGTGGGTGACTGTAGAACTTTTGTGCCGAGAAATTCACAAGAGGAAAGTGAAAAAAGTCAACCAGTGTGTTAGATTTCTTTGGATCAAGTGTGCATTCGTCCTATTGTATTACTCTAGACCGTTTACATCAAGAGTTTAGTGACATTCTTGGACGTTACCCTGAATGGCAGTGGTCAGAAATTACTCACTATGTGGATTACTTTTGCTCTAGGAGAAGATTGTGATTTGTACGGACTAACCTATTCATGGATACTTTACAAGAGAACATTCGTGCTTTGCCTGTGGAGTTGAGAGAACACATTTACCGAGAGCTGGTCAAAATACAAGTGAAACGTAAAGAACAGTTGCATCCGTTACGTCACCAGATCTTTAACCACTGGTACCTGAATGGTATAAGAGGACTGATTCGTCAGAAATTGTTTCATTGGTCAGACCTTGTTGAACACTTTCAGTTAGTGAATGAACTAAACGTTCGTAATTTTGGTTACATCGAGATTCACCTAGTGCAACGTATTGAGGAAGACGAGTTAAAGGATTACCAACATATTTTACGTGGAATCTGCTTAGCGGAAGACGAAACATCTAGACAAACTCTGACGTTTCGGTTACAGTATGCAAGATTTAGATTCCCTACTGGAGAGCGAAGATTGTCTAGTTAGAAAGTACCTTTATTGCTTCCGAAATAAAGAGACTATAAAATCAGGAATCCATGCCACGGCTTATGTCACCAGTGATTGAACAGATTCCGTGGAAGGAACTCAATGACCATATTCAAACCGTGGATCATTACCATCGATTATTACAAGAACTGTATCCATTCAATTTGGGTCGACAAGTGGTGTGTGTCTTAGTGACTTGTTTTCTGGGATTTCGTTTACCAGCCGATTCTTTGTGGACTCTTTACGATCAGTACTTACCACCTCAATGGCCTTAAATGGTCACGAAAAACTCGTTTTGCTCAAAGCCTTGCGTTTTCATCTGGATACTTCTCGACCTCTACGGGAAAAAAAGATTCGTCAACTTTTAGCTACCCAAGACGTGTATGACGATGTGTGTGTAGCTTGTGACTTACATCCCCATTGGGCAGATGTCCGTGCCTGGAAAGAATGGGGTTTTGAGGCTTGGACCCAAGAAGTGGCCCAGTATGCACGAGAGTTGTTCAAGGAAAAAAGTTACTTTTCAACCCGTGTTAGTGACGGTGCCAGAAGAACCCGTCACCCAGGACAGGCCTGAAAGACCCTTTCGGGAGGACACTTGTGCGACCTTACCCCCTACTATAGAACTGGTTAGAACATTACCCAAAACATATTGTTGTACAGACACTTGTTTTTATTCCACGTTAATGGTTATCATGTGCCTTTTATCCTTGTACTTAAGCCTTTGGCTTTTATGTATTTTTGTCTTTCGTATGCATGTTTGAAAAAAAAAAATTCAATAAACGTGTTCTGAAAAAAGTATATAAACTCTTGTCTTGTTTGTTTTCGTGTCACAAGTGACATTTCTCACACTATGGCTACCTCTGCTGTCTCTGCTCCCTCTTCCTCTACTGTCAAAGTCATCGACGAACACTTAGATCGTGCCAGTTGGGAGGCTTTGTATCTTCGCTATCCCTTTAACATGCTCATTGCCGGACCTAGCGGTTCAGGCAAAACCGAATTCGTCAAACGTTTGATCGAACATAAACATCATTTGCTCGATCGGCCACCTCAACGGATCGTGTGGTGTTACAAAGAGTGGCAATCGGCGTACAGCCTCTTGCGAGAAAGTCAAGGCGATTCCATCGTGTTTGTGGAAGGCATTCCTAAAGAAGACGACGGCATCATCTCTGACTCCCGTCAAACCCATTTGGTCATTTTCGACGACATGTTAGGAGAAGACGAAGAAGAAATTAAACTGTGGTTCACGCGTAAAGGGCATCATCGTAATGCCAGTGTCGTTTACATCACCCAAAATTTGTTTCAACAAAGTAAAGCCCATCGCACCATCAGTCTCAATGCGCATTACGTGGTCTTGTTTAAAAGCCCTCGAGATAAATCGCAAGTGCAAGTCTTAGCCAAACAGTTAGGAACGCCTTGGCTGACTCAGGCGTACGACGATGCCACTCAAACGCCACACGCCTATTTACTCGTCGATTTGAAACCTACGACCCCCGAGGATTTGCGATTTCGTACTCACTTGTTTCACCACTGGTGTCAAGACGGAGGGCCTGTCCTGTACACGTCTCCGTCCTCGACTTCATTTCACTCCCCATAAAAAAATCTATAAAAACCTCAGACCCTTTTCGTCTGTCTCACACACAGTGTGAACATGACGTCCCTTCAGTCGCATCTTCCCGTCAAATTGATTCGTGCCTTGTATGGCATCAGTCGAGAAAAAAACCCACAAATACGAGCTCGTGTCTTAGAAGATAGTCTCAAAGAAGTCTTACGATGGTTCACGGTGACAGCACGTCAAATACTCCAAGGGATCAGTCAGATTCCTCATCAAACCAAACGCTTTTTTGATCGAAACAAAGTCGCTTTTACCCAACTGGCCGATCCCCGCATCGACACTAAAACCAAAAAACAAATCATTTTGAAACCTGGAGGGAGCGGTACTCTAGGAGGGGTCATCATTCGGTCTCTCTTAAGATGGGATCCTAATGCTCCCAAACTTCTCCCCAAGAAAAAAGTCAAACAAAGCTCCAAGAAGAAGAAGAAAAAGAGCCACGGTGCCAAGGCCAAGTCCCCAAGGAGACCCGTGTCTCCAAGAACTTCTCCAGTGGCGGGACCCTCCTCTTACCAGTCACCACCCCGGAAAAAGAAAAGAAGACCCCAGAAAAAGAAACAGAGAAAAAGTCCCCAGAAAAAGAAAAGCCCACAGAAGAAAACTAGTCGCAAGAGAGGCACTTTGGCCAGGACGCAACCTTGCACTCGCAAACCTCGACCAGCAACGGCGGTGACCGCGTCTCCGGTAGCCTCAGGTTCATTCACTTCTCCGTTGATGACACCAAGAACTGAAGAGTACTTGGAGACGTTGATTACACCAAGAACTTCTCCGTTGATGACCCCAAGAACTTCCCCAGTGGCAGGACCCTCCAATTTAGTGGCAGTGGCTGTTGCCCACAAAGTACCTGCTCCCAAAATCAAAGTTCAAGAAAGATCGGGCATGTTACAAAGTTTACTGGATTTGTCCAAGCAAGAACTGGCTCGATTTAGTCCGTTGCGTACCCCTGCACGACGTGTCATGCCTGTCCTGAAGCTAATACGACGTAAAGACAATCAGTGGCGACGCGTTCCAGTATAAAAAAGACCTGTGACTAAGTAGGGGTATCAGTGTTTTTGGTGCTGAAGACTCAAAGATGTCACCCTCCAGAAAACATCCCTCTTCTAAAACCCAAGGAAAGAAAAGGAAAGGACTGCCTCCTCGTTTAGTCAAACATGGGGACATGTTATCTGTCCTGTCCAAAGCTTCTCCACCCCTACGAAAAAACTAATTCAATCAGCCTCCAAAGAGGTCATCGATACCGTGTGCGAATGTTATTTGAACGTCTTGAAAGGCACGATCCCTTTGTCCAAACACAAGAAACAATGATTAGGCAAACATCGTCACGTTCTTCGCCAGATGGTTCAAAAGAAAATTCCCATTCGTCAGAAGAAGAAGATGTAGGTCCAACGTGGAGTCATTTTACCCCTCTTGTTAGGCCCATTGCTGAAAGGAGTCTTGGGAACCATGTTGGGAGGACTGATGGGAGCAAGATAAAAAGGACCTCTGAAGTCCCAAGATCTCAGAATCGACCCTTGACAACCCCATGGAAGGACGAAAACTAGTTTTAGTGCCTTGCAAACGATGGATGGAATACCATCGTTGGCAAGAACAACGCAGCCCGCATTTACCTCCTAATCCCCATTTGAGCGAGATGTCCCAGTTACAACACGAATTGCAGTCCTTGATGGATCGCCAAGATTTGTCCGAAACAGAAAAATCGCAAAAGTACGGTCAACTTTTGCAACGACTGCAACTCTTTCACCAGAAAGCCTCAGACGAAACAGCTCTTCCTACTCTGAAAGATTTTAAGACCTTGATGAAAAGTCCAGCACCATCACCAGTACCACCACTACCAGTGACCAAGACAGAAAAAGGAGAAGAAGAAGAAGAAGGGTTTCAAACTCCACCAGAAAAAGTATGCAAGTTAACAACACCACCTACCTCCAGAATTGGATGGATTAAAAAGATGATGACCACCCCTTCTTCATCACAAGAGAAAAAGAAAGTGAAGACAGAAGTGAAACAAGAACCGATATCCCCTGTTCTGACATCCTCATCCTCGACACCTATTGCCGGTCGCACACGCAAAGCATTACAATCCAAGAAGGTACCCCAAGAGAAAAAGAGTAGCATCTTCCAAGAGTGGGTGCCTTATTAACACACAAACACAACAAAATGGAAAAAGTGTTAGTCAGCATTTACTACGATTCCTCGCATCCTGCAGGTTACGCAGGAGTTCAAAAATTGTATCGTGCTGCCAAAACGCGACTGAAAAGTCTCCGTTTATCTCAAGTGCAACGATGGTTACAAGAACAAGCTACTTACACTTTACACAAACCCATTCGACGCAAGTTTTCCAGAAGTCGCACCCGAGTGGAAGGCATCGATCATCAATGGCAAGCCGATTTAGCCGATGTCTCTCATTTGGCCAGCTACAATCGCGGCTACAAATATTTGTTTTGTGTCATCGACGTCTTTTCCAAATTTGCCTGGGTCGTGCCCTTGACTTCCAAATCGAGCAGTGAGTTAGTGCGAGCCCTGCAACGAGTGTTGAAACAAAGCGGTCGTCACCCTCTTCGATGGCAAACGGACAAAGGCACCGAATTTCTGAACCAAGCGTTCCAAAAAGAATTAAAGAAACGTGACATTCATTTTTTTTACCACCGAGAATCCTGAAACCAAAGCCAGCATCGTGGAACGTTTTCAACGCATTTTGAAAGAACGCATGTGGAAATATTTTACGCATCACCACACTCTGAAGTACATCGACATCTTACCGCATCTGGTGCAAGCATACAACCAATCTTACCATCGAAGCATCGGATTTGTCCCGCAAGAAGTGACTCCGGAGAACGAAGTGTTGGTGTTTGAGCGCCTGTTTGGTACGTCCCCGACGAGGGCTGTCCCCAAGAAAAGTGGAGTGTTGACCGTAGGAGATTGGGTGCGCATTGGCAAAACCAAACGCACTTTCGACAATGGTTACTTACCTATATGGACTACAGAATTGTTTCGTGTCACTGGACGAGTGCATGACCGTGATCCTGCCGTCTATAAATTAGAAGACATGAACGGAGAAGTGCTCAAAGGAACGTTTTATTTGCCCGAGTTACAACGTGTCACCATAAAAGAAGACGACGTGTACGACATCGAAAGCGTTCTCGAACGCAGAACCCGTAAAGTGGGCAAACGACGTGTCAAAGAAGTCAAAGTACGTTGGAAAGGATATCCACCCAGTTTTGATTCTTGGATCGACGCTTCGCAAGTCATCGACTATAAAAAGAAGTGACCATCATGCCCTTTCACACAGACGCAGCTACGTCGACCACTCCTTCACCTAGTTCTTCTCTGCAAGATTTACAAAAACAACCTTTGTGGGTGTGGTGTGGAGAACGTGTGCCTAAAACGCAAATCGTCTTTTTCTGCCAAATCTTCGTGGTGTATTGTGTCATCGGTGCAGCCATCGCCAATTTAAGTTTGCAACAAGGAGTTTTTCTCATTTTGTTTTATTGTACACAAGTTTTGATACCAAAATGTTTGGCCATATTATGTTACGTAATATCACAAGAAAGTTGGAAATGTGTTCATTCGTCAACTGTGTCTCATTTTCACATGTATTTAAATTGTCAAAAATTCCCTCCTTGGAAATATGGAATTAGTCCATTACTATCACAGCCAAGTTTGAACTTATATAGGCGGAAACACATATTATTGTGTACTGTTCTGCCCAGAACCGCTTCGGTGGGCTAGTGGTTAGAGCATCCGCCTCAGATGTGGGAAGTCGTTGGTTCGAACCCCGGTCGATCATACCAACGATATACATACAAATGGTAGTAACAGCTGCCTCGCTAGGCGCTCGGCATTAATAGATTAGTGTTAGGACTGGTCGGCCTGCCGTCAGGATAATGTGACCTGGTGGGACATCATGCTATACGTCTGCGGCATGCTGCCCCAGTGTTAGACATCACTATAAACTGCCACACCGCAGACATCGTAGCGATATGACTGAAATATTGTTAAAGCTACGTTTATAATCCAAAATACACACAATACACACACACTAAACACACACTGTTCTCCCCAGGAAAAATGGCCAGTAACAAAGACATGCCAGACTAATCATGCACTGTTCATAAATTACAGATTGTACCTGGATTGAGTCTTTGCAGAAAACAATTTCGAAAATGTTTTCTTCTCCATGATAATGAAGTCCCCATGTGTTGCCCTATATTTATTTAGCCAAGCCAATAAAAACATATACATTGGAAAATTGGATGGGTGATTAAGAACAAAAAAAAAATTCCATGCAGCAAACAACTATATGCTCCAGTAGAAGTCTCATACTAGTTTCCAATATCTGCATTATAGTCCACGAATTGAGTGTGACGCCATATTTGCATACAATTATGTATACACAGCATCGTGCAGAGAAATTCTCTTTCCAATTGCCTCTATTACCTCCTTATTTAAGGAAAAATGTAGTATCTCAGCTGGACTGTATAAAATAAAATCGAAGCATTATCAGAAGGTTCGAAATAACGTAATGTAAAGCGCATCAAAGAACGATTAATCGTGCGGGAATGACTATACATTGTGTATTATTATTAAACAGGTCATTAAGCTATTTTAAGGTACCAACTTATAAGCTTAAATCATGCATACAAACTGAGGATTAACCAAATTCAGTTAATTAGCAGCGAGCGATAATACCTACAATGTGAAAACATCTGTACTGCACATTCCGAGGTCATTAACTGCTACGGAAACATCCTAAATAAACCAGTGATGCAATTCACAATGTCTATGAGTGTATTCCAAACGTCAATGAGCCTTTTATTAATTGCAATGCATATTTCAGATACATTATTCCTCTCAAATCTGATTTCAATTGCACAACTGTAAACACTAATCACAAATGGATTCTCACAGACTGACCTAAACAGGAATGTATTATTTGTTTATCAAGCCCTATTCATTTACACCTTACTAGACTCATAACGTAACATAATATGAAGAACTCAAATGGAATACCTAGTCTAATTGTAGCAAAAACTGGCCTTGCATGCAAATGCGATTTAAACATTCGGTTTACAACTTAAATCATTGATAGCAATCAAGCACACAATATAAGTTAAATATGCAAAATATGTTCACTCATAAAGAAGAAAGAACGATATGAACAATAAAGGTTTCTTTTCCGCATTTGGCAGATATTCATGTGATACTATAATAATTAAAATGACACATGGAAATGTCAAGTTATTACTCCATTGTCTTCATCTTTGTTAGATAACGGAACCAAAGTAATAAGTTTAGCAAAATCAACAAAGACATTTTATTTATCTAAGCTACAAAGTGGAAATGTTAGAAGGACTTAATCTGAATTATATTCCAAATAATCATAAATGTTCTGTAGTAAGTGCACAAGTAGAGAATATTCCGAGTGATTTCCAATAATCTTGAATGAGTTAATGTAGCAATAGTCTTGAATGAGTTGATGTAGCAATAGTTTTGAATGAGTTGATGTAGCAATAGTCTTGAATGAGTTGATGTACCAATATCATTGGATAAGTTGATTTACCAATAGTCTGTAATTGGTTGATGTATTACAGGTACTTTGACTTTAAATGACCCACCAATGGAGTCTAATTGGCTCTTTGAATGAGTCTGATGTATATTATGTTTGTATTTTCCTTCCATTTGACAAGTGTGAAAAATCAACCATATTTGAAAACATATGTTTTTAGTTTCGGCCAATAAAAATGATTCATGAAACAGCACTTTTAGTTTTCAACAAATAACAATGATTCAAGATCTTAAATGACCCACCAATGGAGTCTAATTGGCTATATATATATATATATATATATATATATATATATATATATATATATATATATATATATATATATATATATATATATATATATAATTTCCAGTCTATGCAACTTAGAAACACCCACGTGACAGCTCACTGACCACTCGTCACCAGCGAGTATTTCAGTGGTCTCCATTTTCTCATAAGGACCCCAATTCTCACAATGCAACAGGCTGGAACTTGTGTTGCTTCAGAGTCAATAACATCCCAACGAAATAAACAGGAGATCTCAGGATCTTGTTCCTGTTCGACAACGAGCAATTCTGTCTTGTCACCCTCAACAGAATATAAAGAATGCGTTGTACAAAGAAAATAACCGTGATCAGTAATTATTGATTAGTTAATACCCGGAGAAAAGGTGACGTTATCAAAAGCTTTACCAATCAATTAGTCAGCTAAAGGAAAAAATTGTGATCAACATCAATCTCAAGAGCTCGTTCTGTTACAGTTCTGGTATCTGTACCTGGTTGATAAATATTCTAAAATTTATTCTCAATAGGATCAGAGTTTTGATCCAAACGAGGTTTGTCAGTTGCAAGTGGATTAACCACGACCTTTCCTCCAACTAAGTCATTGCGTAGTGATAACTTAATACCATCTATAAAGAAGGACGTCACTATTTATAGCCATCATAGTTCCAGAAATATAAGTCTGATACCAAATTGACACCATGGATATTTAAATTAACAAAACCGCAGTCAACTCCCTGAATAAGAACATTTTCACAAGAAAAAGATTTCTCAGACAAAGTCAAAGTACCTGTAATATTCATTATTTCCATATTACATGAACGTGACATTTAGTTGGCTATAAAGAAGAAAAACAATTCTAAACATTACGATTTCATTATTGATCCGTTCATTCATATGGCACAGATAATATTTACCATTACTAGCATTTATTAAATTGTTGAAACATAAATAGCTTTCCTGTCTTGTGATTAAAATCCAAAGTTGACATCTAGTCAAAGCTGACCTTGGTCATAGGTAAAGCTCGGGACGCTACAGTACCTGATAAGAAAAGACTGAAAAGTTGATGTGTCCTTAAATATTTTAGTGGCGATTGGATTATTATAATCACATGTAAGTAATATCTAAACCTCTGACATGATTGGTTCGTAGGTCTCCAAAATACAATCAGACTCGGGTTTCTTTGCCCAAACAAATTTATAGCTTTCAATGGGAGGATGTGACCTTGGCGTCGTTGAAATAAGAACAATCAGTATAGCTGTGTACTTTATTGTGTTGCTTATATTTTAATATATAACAATAAAAAAGATGTGCTCTTTCTTTTCACAATGAGTATTCGTAGGATTATATAAAGATTTCTGATCAGTCTTATCAGTTGTTTGATTTGTTTAACTCTTGTGCCTGATTTATATTTGGAAGTATTCTTACGAAATCCAGATTATTTTCTTTCCAAAATAGAACTGACGAAGGCAAGACTTACTAATTAACGAAACTATTGTGATTCAGGGAATAATCATCAGCTGCGCTAGCCGCATTTGGGTTTGTCCCCTTTCATTTCTAGAATTCCTAAATCTTTGACGATATGCGTTATGTATCACGCCATACTTAGGATATATGCATTAACCTAATCATAATCAGCACCCTGTTATACCATGCATAAAGTGTAGACCTGACGAGAGTTGCCAGTAAGTTCACTTAAATAATAATAAAGTCCAAAAATAACAAATGAGATCCTGGACTAGTTCCTAATTTTGTTTCGATCATAGATCTTTAGAGATTCAGCAGAAAGAAAGCGTAATTTATATTTGGTTTGTAGCGCATGTTGGTTTTTCTCCGTGATTATATGTTATGTATATTTAATTTGTATTGTGTGATTGACCATTCTCCATAATTTTGGTTAGGAGTTGTCTTCTCGTTGTATAAAACATATTGCATATCTATTTTTTTCTATGATTTTAGGTTATATATTAAGTTCATTAGTATTTCGAAGTAGACATATTTGTGTAGCCTTTTGACCTCGGAAATTTCTAGAAGGGTCTTTGATGAGACAATGACCCTCATCCTTGTTATCTTATCGTGTCAGTAATTTTATATAAAGGATGTTTACTTTGTAATTGTTCATCCCATATCTCAACATAGGTCTAAGTGGAATGAATTTTATCTGTGTTTAATGTTAGTTTTAGAAGACTTATTCACTGGAATTACAAAATGCTTTATAATATTTTCGGACTAAATCACTATTTTGTAATTGTTGTGAATTCATTCAAGGATATTTTTGATTATATGACTTTGATATATCAAGACTGTGAGCACATCATCACTATTATAGGCTATTAGTTCATCAGCACAGTCTAATTGGAATTCGTTCGGAACACCATTGAAATTCATTTGGAATAATCGGGACGTTTGGACTTGTGATAGAGCTTTTAGAACTCTTTGGGATATAATTTACAGTACTCCCAATTCTTTTAAATTTTCTCTTTGTATCCTACTATTGTCAAGTTTGAAGCATGCATTTGAGGAGCTCCAAAGATCCGAGACGAATGCAGCAACTGAAAGCATTATGTTAAACTCAAACGTTTTCAAGCACACTTAAATCTTAATTACTTCTAGCACAGTTTCAGAAACTGCAGCTCCAAAACCCACGGAACTGAGAAATTATTTGCAATCTCTCAGCGTGGCATGTGACTTAATCGATGGCTTTATATGTTTCAATTTGAAGGTGTCGACGGCAATCATCTCTACCGCCATTAGATATAATCAAATAGAAATTGAAAGTTTTTGAATCCATACCACAGATACACAAAAGTACACTATTGTGTAAAATGACAATTGTTTCAAGCATTAGCGTACTAACGGGGGGGGGGGGGAGGAGGGACGTACGTGGCCCGGGTCTTAGTGCGCCAAACCATGAGCGCCAGAGATCCCGGGGCGCCCAAAACCCTTTTAAGCCTTCATAGTCACCCCGGGTACCATTTACCCTTAGTACGCTACTGGATTTAAGCCCTCCTATCTCACATCTCTGATTCCACCAGCTGTTAATGATACTGATCGCTATGACTTAACGTAATATAAACAATTTCCAATTTGTACAGGCTATAACAAGTCTTTATTATAACAACGTGTTTCTTCCTTAGACCAATTGAGAATGGAATACATTATTTATTAAGACTCGTCAAATAGACTCCATTAACAACTTCAGAAGTACATTAAAGGTCACTGGCCATACTCCAGCATTTTTCTTTTTACATCAGATTTGCATTATATGATTAAAAGTAGTTATACTTGCACAAAAGGAACAAACAAATTATCAAGTGTAAAGAAGAAATAACAATTTAATTACTCGAAATAGTAGTATACAACGCTGTTACTTCCCCTTAGTTACGATTTCCCACCTATAGAGAACACCAACCGGAAATGACTTACATTTATCCCTACAAGACGAAGTACATGCTTCTCTTTGTCGAAATATAATACATTATAAACTATGGATAATGAATATTTAGATGAAACTAATGAAAACTAATTTACTGTTCAGCCTTATATCGGTATGCGTGAACGACGCACTAGATTGTGCCGCTTTGAAAACTGTTCCATTGTTTCAATTTATTTTGAAAATTCCCTTTAATACAGGTAAAAAGGATCAATGCTGGCTTCTCTGTGTCGGCAGACTTTATAAAAAAGAAGAAATCGGCACACTTAAAGAATCCAAAGGAACCAAACTTGACTTCCTTTTGTCGACCGACTTTATAAGAAAAAATCGGCATATTAAAAATATACCAAAGTCAGTTTCCGGGGTTGGTTTGCTATGTAATAAAATAACCTACGTATTTGATATCCTGTCGGTAAGTTAAAATAATGAGTTTATTGCTCCCTGCCAGTTGTGTTTATCACCCGGGCTTCTATTTGTTTGCACGGTAAATGGTATACACAACAATAACTTGCTTTAATAATACCTTTGTAACCCATACTAGCGAAAAGATTATCATTTGCACTCACAATGAATGTATTTTAAAATAATGATTTTTTTATTTGCGAGATACCGTCTTATAGTTAACCTGGATACAATACAATCTGGGTCAGTTTGCAACAAGTAACTTATTATGCGTAAATGGCAGGTGCTTTCAAGCATAAGCGATACACACTACACTAAGGATGCATACGCAAGCCGGCATCCGCTACATATACGGAGTTCGTGGATATATATTCTTTAAAATAATTATTGGATGATGAATAAAGAAGGAATATATGATAACAATGCAAGTTTAATTTCTTTCATTTTATTTTCAAACAAGTGTATGTTTATCAATTTCTTTTGTAACGTGGGGGGGGGGGGCACAAATTCAACACAAAATTATTTCCTTTCTAATATGTACGGACTAATGGAGTAAATATGATTGACGATTGACCAGTAGTGATCATTTTACGTGCGCACACATTAAGACAACTTGAAAAATAAAAACAATAAAATTAACTGGTAAAAGCTTCATATTGCATCAACTAAATACTGACAAAAAGCTCAACATTATTCTCTCTCTCTCTCTCTCTCTCTGTCTCTCTGTCTCTCTGCCTCTCTCTCTCTCTTTCTCTTTGTCTCTCTCTCTCTCTCTCGTGTGTAATCAAGTGTGTATTGTATGCAACAGTGTTACAATGTGAAGCTTAAAATTAAGTATATTTGTTATAATATCTCACGTACACTACCCTTAGCAAAATGTATACGTATTACGTATAATATTATCTGTTAAGTATTATTAGTTTATAAATCAATATTGGCAATTTGACCGGAAGACTTAAACTGAGAATGTCGTTGTGCGGATGCATTAATTTTTAGTATCAAAAAGTATATAAATATTTTAATTAGAACGAGCAAGATATGTCAGTTTGTGTTTTCTCTCATAAATATGTAGGTTACGAAGTATGATTATTTTCTTTCAAAGAATATCAAAAAAGTTTTTTAAATTTAGTTTTTTCTTTCTTCCTAAAACCTATCTTATATAGCATCTACTTGTTTGTTAAAGAAAAAGAACGTACAAACTATTGTTAAGTTTGGCAGAATTGTCTTTCGAGTTGGGCCGAATGGTATTTTGGCCAAATTTACTATAATCCGGCATAAATGATACAACTTTCCCATCCCTTCCCTATTCGATCCCACAGATTAAATCCACTTATTACGGTAAACATGGTCTTTCGGAATAAGAAAGAAACTTTTTTTTTAGCCATCATCACTCTTTTGGTTACATCGGTATGCAACACAGTGCACCATATTTGCTGTTCAAAAGTACGATCATACGACATATATCATAGACATGTCAGTGGGGAAATTAAACACTTGAATGGCTAGGTTGGATAGAAGGGATAAATGTACGTCAGTTTTTGCACGCGGAAACTACCGATTGTTTACGGAGATTGCCGAATAATTCTTTTCATTTATAAAAGCGGAGTTTTAAGTCTAATTAAACATTTTTATGGCGTGCATACATAACCAATGCGTTTTGTTTATAACTATAATAATATCACACGTTTGAATAATATAGGTGGCCAGTGACCTTTAAATACCCACGACACTTATGTTCACATACAGGTAGATGGAAAATTCAAATATTCATGCACGACTTAGAACAAATCGCAGTTGACCTATTCAACACTTATTTAGAAAGATGACCAGTCTGTAGATGTGGATGTGATGACTGTACACAACACTGCTTACCTTACATTTATTACCACGAACAACGCACTGATCTCTTTTAAGCCCTGACTCGATATGGTAATTAAACTTTAAATAATTTTTTGTTTGGTGATTCCACGCTTCCGAATGAAGTAAATATTCGTATTTTCGATGCCGTTCATAAATCTAGTGAGAGGTCTAAAACAATAACTTAAGAGCACATGTTACTATTAGGCATACACTTCATGAACAACTGCCAATAGCAATTTCCTCTATTTATCAAAATGATTCACCATCATCTCTGTAACCAATCGCTCTTGCTTTATGGTTACTTTTCATGCAATTGGTTATTTATGATTGTCCCTCCCCTCTCTTTTATTCATATTTTCGCAACTTTTTTCACAATGTTTTTACACAATTTAATTGGCCATTTCTCATTTTAACTTCTTTCTTTCTTTAACAACTATTTTCTCCCACGTTCTCTTGTTTTAGATACTTTGGCTAAATGTTCATGTTTAACCAAGAGACTCTTCACTGTGACACAATTTAACTTTTTGCCCTAAAAATTAAATATCATCCACCGTAGATTCATATTCATATATATTTACAATTTTTATTTACTAAAGAGATAAAAGCAGCTAAAACCCTACGGCTTTCGTTCTAATCCTTACCTTCTGCGTTGTACCTCTTGTAATCTCCAGCAAATTAATGAAATAAAATGTTTAAACTAATCAACTCAAAATATGATTCGAATAGACGTAAGTGTTGCCCTTACTATTTTCCTTTCCCAAGAATCTGAATATCACTTTGTATTCGTCTGTACCATTACAACTTTTCAAGAAGCTTAATCGTATTAATCCGCAGGTCCGTTGTTAGAACGGCCGTGGTTGTTACGTACCATTACATGTGGGCGCAGGATAGTCCATAGCTCAAATGCACCCATTCATGACAGTCAGATTTATTCAGAATTTATTATCCCATTATCACAGATCTAATTATGTGTTTCCGCATAAAGTCGAGAGAAGCTTATGTTGATGATTTCAATAGAAGAAACAAATTGCTTATTTTAATCATAATTTGTATTAGTTTCCAATGTTACGTATATTTAGTTTGAATTAACTTAGAATTATAGTGAATTCAGACATGAACAGTTTTGGATTATATCACTGTGATATATTAGAAGACTTAGCCCGCCAATATTGGAACGTATTTCTTCGCTTCCTCAAAATGGATAAAATGGTCCCGTTAAAATTAAGAAAGACTTTGATACTGAAAATGATTATATTAGCATAAGCAAGTAAGTTTCTGCCAGTTTTTCTTATGTGCTTATAGCGGCAAAAGATTGGCTGTTTGCAACTTGACCAATGTCATGAAGCCCGCTTATGCTGAAAAATAAACCACATGAGTGGTATTACAAAACACAAGATAAGATTTGCAAGTGTGTAATAACAGTGCGTAATAATAGTTCTGCAAAATATATTTTGTTTCTATATATAGATGCAATGAAAAGAAATTACATAAAAAAATCGCAACTTTCAATTTTGTCACTAACTATGGTAGGAAAGTTGATCCACAACGTGGATGATTTCTCAGTTACAACCCCCAACCGCCATTTCCAAGAGAAGATAACTCTGACAGAAACTAAGTATACAGAGAATCATTAAAAGTGCTATATATAAAGGTATCTTCGACGAATAAGTATAAATAGGAAAAAAACTGTAAAACTTACTAGCTTTAACGAATATATTTCTTAGAAATTGGGAACAAAAGAATGTAAAACAAATTAATCCTCAATGAGCAGTCAAAAAAAGGAAATGTAATATATCACACAGGTGGTAAAATAAGAATTCAAACAATATAATGATTATCAAGCACAATGCTTATGTGTTTAATTATTTTATTGGGGGATGGGTTTTCTTTTTCTCTGATCAGAGAATCAAGAAAAGGCCCATAACAAATGGAACGTATTGTCCCGTTGATATTTATTCTTAGTTTTCAAATCATGTTTTCAGGTAAGATTATATTTTGCTCGTACAGTCAAGTTCTAAGTAGTAGATACTCTAAAACGTTTTGTTTTAAACGTTGATCCTGAAATATTTAATGTTTTATTCCTGGTGACAAATAATTAATACCTATACTAACTCTAATACCTATGTTGTATAAATACTTCCTGCCGGTCAAATTTTAAAGAGAAAAGTAGATTCCAATTTGTATCAAAATATTGTCTTGTATAAAAGCTTACAAGTTAAGATGATATTCGGTTTTGTAAATGATATGCTGTGGAACATAGGAAATGGAAATGAAGATATCGTTTGGTGTTGGCGACTTCAAAATCGAACATATATCTCATAGGCTTAAAGATGATATTAACACAGTAAAAGGGGAATTCGTCCGTTGTTTGACTTTAAATTAGGTACCTAAATAGATCTGGAGCCTGACCCGGGTACTAAGTATACCTCATTCATCAAAGAGTATCAGACACTATTGGCTTTCGATATTATTCAATCAAGAGAGACTAAAGAAAGAGTGAAAATGATCCACTGACTTACCACTGTGTAACAAGGCTAACTCGACATGTCTCTTTCATTCATTCCCTGTCACGTGATCTGAAACATAAATAAATTGACAGTAAAGTGATTTCCAGTCTTGTTCTGAGTTAATGTTTGAGATTCCTTCTTTATATCTTCCTTCATTTCTCATCGTTGTGATCATATTCAATTTCAACTTGCAGCCTCTGTGTGTGTGTGTGTGTGTGTGTGTGTGTGTGTGAATTTTTTAACGTAGCTTTAACAATTTTCGAGTCAGATGGCTATGAGATTTTAGCGATGTCTAGCATAGGGGCATCATGTCACAGACAAGTAGCATCATGTCCAACCCAGTCACATCATCCTTATACCAGGATGACAGGTCCTAACACTAACCTCATAATGCTGAGTGCAAAGCGAGGCAGCTGCCAGTGCCATTTTTATAAGTCTTTGGTTCGAACTCGCGACCTCCCGCATCAGCGCAGACGCTCTAATTACTAAGTCCACAGGAGCGGTCTAACGTGCAGCCTTTAAATCAAGAATTATATTTTGGCTAATCAAAAGACCTACTGTATGGAACATGCTATATTTTTAACCTGCACACACACACACACACACACACACACACACACACTGGAAGGGTTGGGTGGGTGGGGGTTTGCATTATCTCAAAAGAGAATCATCTTAGTTGAGTATTATGGTTTCGTGTTTTATGGCACATCTACACAAGTAGGTTATTAAGTTCCTAGGCAATTAGAGGTAAGTAGCGTGTACAAGGATACACTATGGCATCCGACAATCGATTTTTGTATTAGGATTTGACCCCTCACCTTTCCGGTCACGATTCCAACACTCTAACCACTGTGGCTAATGCCTCCATTAGTTGCCTCTTACTTACAATATGGCGATACGCTCATCGGGCTTTTCTACCTCACCGAACCCACTGGGGTTTAGTTAAATAGCCTTGATGATGTATAATGTGTGTGTGTGTGTGTGTGTGTGTGTGTATGTGTGTGTGTGTGTGTGTGTGTGTGTGTGTGAGAGAGAGAGAGAGAGAGAGAGAGAGAGAGAGAGAGAGAGAGCAATCGGGATCTGGATTTTGTGGCAGTGTATAGTGATGTATTATTGCACTGTGGCATCATGCCGCAGACATGTAGCATGATGTCCCATTATCCTGAGAACTAGGACAACCAATTCTAACACTAACCTCTTAATGCTGAGCGCCTCGCGATGAAGCTGTTAGTACCATTTTTATAAGTCTTTGGTATGACTCGGCCGGGGTTTGATACCGAGACCTCTCGCATCCGAAGCGGATGCTCTTACCACTAGACCACAGGAGCGGTCGATGTTCGATGTATGAAATGCCATATATAGTTTTAATATATGTATGAAAATAATGTGAAACTTCAGTTCCTGTCTCCATCGTCGCCACGTACGACCTGCAGAAGAGTACATCAGGCCTGTTATATTTCTCCAAGCTTACAAGGGTTCAGTGGAATAATTTTGATGATGCGTGAACTGCAATAAACATAACTGTATTACTTTAATCAGATTAATGTGACAAGAAATTATTTAATATATATATTTTCATTCAGCACAAACCAAACAATCCTATAACAAAAAGTTTACAGCGAATCGTATGCCAGTCCGTCAATAAACCATAGTCTACTTGTCATTTTAAAACAAAAAATGATGAACACGTACTATTCATCAAGAGGTTGTCAAAGCTATAGCCACTGGAAAAGGGCTACAATGTCTTGCTGTATTTAATCGCATGCTATATTAAAGTATCTGTATCGTTTGCACCTAAATATAGACAAACGAATGACTGAATTATGAGTTTTGTTTCCAATCCATGCATAAATTGATGTTGTGTCTTTCTGTAAGTACATATGCACCAACACATGCAAATAAGTGCAAAAATGTAGCTATTTCATGGAAAACATGATTCAGCTATTAGAGAATGAAGCAGTTACAAATATACCTATCAAACATTGCATTCCATTTTATGGATGTCCATCAAACTTCTAAACATCACAACACAATTAAATAAATGCCGAAGGTAATGTAGAGTTATTTTTAATATTATAAACATTCGTCAAACTAGATTCGTCATGACAGTAATGTTAGGACTGGATTCTGGGTGACAGTTAAACCACACATTGCTGGTATTTATATTGATTTTTATACCATACCGGTAAAACTGAAGGTTTTGCCTTTTAAGCTGTATTAATATTTTGATTGCAATAAGGACGCGTAGTCTGTAACTCATGCTTTGGCATGTATGAAGACAAATCATTACACACACACACACACACACCCACAAAAAAAAAGCCAATCTACAAAACAAAGACAACCTAACAACGAATATGGACAGGTTCAGTCCACGAGTTTAACAATAATTCTTAAGTCTGCCGTACGTGAAAACGTTGATTGTATGTCATCGTTATTGTTCTGAAATGTTCTGATAAAAGTTCCTATCTTATCTTATAACAATTGGCAATACATAGTAGAATGGTACCAAATGTATGCGTATTTGAGTCCTAATACATACATTGGCAATGTGAAAATAATGTATTCATTGTTAAAATCGATGGATCTATATGGGTAAGTATAAACATTAAGCATCTCTCTGATGAAAAATTAAATTTGCATGTATGTCTATGATTGCTTACCTTTACTACGTTTTGATTTTCGAATGAACATGGGTTTACTAGTGATGTGGGAGTCACAATTTGGATTTTTCTGAGACCATTAGCTTCGCTATATAATAAACAATAATATTTCAACCGTAAACTTTTTTTGTCTTTCTCTTCTACATATCAAATTTAAAAAACGAATGAACATTTGTGTAATCAGAATAAATTTAGAGTTGTGATTTTAATATGAAACAAAACTAGTGGTTTTATTTGCAGCAATAACAACAAAACAAAGGGAGTCTTATTTGGCAATAATCATCACCAAAGCAAACGGGGTGGTAATTTGGCAATACTAATCACTAAAACAAAAGGAGTGGTTGTTTTGGCAATGATAATCCTTAAAGAAATGGAGTGGTTATTCAGCAATAATAATTACTAAAACGAAGGGAGTGTTGGTATGTTAATAAATAATCACTAAAACAAAAGCAGTGATTATTTTGGCAATAATAAACAAGCAAGTGGTTGTTTGGAATCTCTAACAAGAGGAGTGGTTGTTTGGAAAAATAATCTCTGAAACAAATGGAGTGGTTGTTTTGGCAATAATAATCACTAAAACAAAGTTGTTATCTGGCGATAATAGTCACTAAAACAAAGACAGTGGTTGTTTTAACAATAAGAATCACTAAAACAAAGATAGTTTTGGCAATAATAATCACTAAAACAAAGATAGTTTTGGCAATAAGAATCACTAAAACAAAGATAGTTTTGGCAATAATAATCACTAAAACAAAGGTTGTGGTTGTTTTAGCAATAGTAATCTCAAAAACAACGGTAGTTTTAGCAATAATAATCACGAAAACAAGAGGAGTGGTTAGTTGACAATAATAATCACGAAAACAACGTTAGTGCTTAGTTGGCAATAATAATCACTAAAACAAAGGGAGTGGTTCTTTTCGCACAGGAGTGTTATTTGGCAATAATAATCAATAAAACAAATGGAGGGTTGTTGTAGCAATAAGTATCAATAAAACAAAGGATGTGGTTTTTTGGCAATGATAGTCGCTAAAACATACATTCTTGTTTTGGCAATAATAATCACTAAAACAAATGGAGTGGTTAGTTGACAATAATAATCACTAGAACAAAGGGATTGATAGTTTGGCAATAATAATTACTAAAACAACAGATGTTATTGTCTTGTCAAAAATAATCACTAAAATAAAGGGAGTGGTTATTTGGCAATAATGATCACTAAAACAAATGGAGTGGTTATTTGGCAATAATAATCACTAAAACAAAGGGAGTGATATTTGGCAATAATAATCTCTAAAACAGTAGATACATGTAATATTTATTTCAGATACAGGATTTAAAAGTTTCTAAATTTTTATGGGAAAATATGAACGATAATTTTTTATTGGTTTATTATTGCACGACCTATGGGTCTGAAGTATTCATTGGGCAATACGAGTTCTATTTTCTCATACTAACGTAATAACCTTTTTATTATATACTCATTTTCTTATTATACCAAAGGCGTAATTATAAACAATACACTATAAGAAATAAAGTAATTGAATATATGCGATCTTTGACGTTCGTCGCAAACTCGACATTAGTTTCAAAAAAGATTTGTCGTTTTGCCTTTCTTATTACCAGCTAAAGATGACATGTTTATGCCTTGTCGCTTGCATGTTCTTTATAAGGACCTCAACTATGTTACGATTTGTATGGTATCAATCTCTAGCCAAACTCAGAAACATTGTATCAAATCATTGAAGTGGAAAAGTGCAAAACAGATAGTGTGTGACAGTCCATTAAGCCAGCGGATTTAAGAATCATTCGTCGTCTTGGTTTATTTGTTCTGAGGCCCTTACCTTTCTACCAAACCATCGGTTGCATTTTCTTTTCTCGGATTTACTACTTTGACTTATAAAATGGTACATCTCTGACAAATATGTGACAGTACTAGGCCTCAGCATGCTTGTCTATGCTATTTTTCTATATCGCAGAGAGAACTGATCATAGTTTGAACCATTCCATTTACGAAAAGTTACGAACATTTCTCCTAAATAACTGTTTAAATGATCAGAATGGTATTTCCAATACTGCGTCTATCGCGCTTGTTGTGGACTATTTTTTGTTTCTTTGAAAGTTTAATTTGTGACTCAGTAAACTCGTCCACATTGTTCACATTATCATCTCTACTTACAAATAGACGAAACAGCTTATTTAGTTCATCCAATAACAAACCTAATAAACTTTAACCTAACACGTCTACTACATGAGTGTAGACGTTTTGTTTACAAAGTAGTTCCTAATACACTGTACAATTTTTAGACACACGTGTCGTGCAGTATTAAGGTGTTCGGTATCGCAAATTATTATATAATCCTTTTTCTCTCCATTAACTTTACATTGTCAGAATTGTGCAGTATTTTATGACACCTTGATATTGCACGCACGTGTATTTCTTGAAATGTATTTTTATAATTAAGCCTTAGGTAGAATAAAAAATGAGTTTATAATAAAAGGGTTACTACATTTTTATGGAAAAATATGAACTTGTTTTCTCTGATGACTGCTTCACTCCCAAATGTCGTTCAGTATTAATCTGAATCAACTCGTTCATATTTTCCCATACAAATGCATTAGCTTATAAATAATGAACGATTCTGGCAATGTAAAGTTAATGGAGAAAAAAATGAGTATACAATAAATAATATTCATTCATGGAAAATCAAAATCAAAATCAAATCAAAGATAATTAGGTTATAATGAAAGAGATTAGTTTGGAATCAAAGGTGAGGTTATAATGCAAATGAATAGCTTGGAATTAAGGATGACTAGCTCATAATGAAAGAGAATCGTTTTGAAGAAGCAACAGTAGGATTACCAGGCTTAATTCATAATTCAAAAGCTTCATGAAAAAGATTTTTATTAATAGCATACTGGTCCCTCCACTCAACTTCCCGCATAGGCCTACTGGTTTACGGATCATGACTATAACGATTCTATCATTTCCATATATACTTAACGCACCCAGCCCGGGCTGATTTAATCTAATTGCGATGTTCCCAGATACTAATTGTATAAGATTAAAATCGAATAAATAGTGCATTTGACCGTATGTCATTCTTTCAGGGCATTGTGATATTCGGCCAAAGGGTCTCGTCCAAGATGGAATTGATTAATCTTGAACTTAAGGAATGGAAAGAAAGTTTTGATTATAGGACAAGGACAAACTCAAAGATATGAATACTTATAAAATCAAAATATGTCAATTCATTTAAAATTAATAATTTTTCAGAGATGAAACAAAACATTTTACAAAGCTATAATGGTGAAAACGTTGGCATGTCTGGGATTATTTTCTCACTGGAAAATGGTTGATTTACATAAAATATTTAATTAAAACAGTTTTCAGTTTGTATGAAATAGTCTGGACATTATTCAACAGCTGTCTGATCTGCAAATTATACGATCATTCTTTGCGTGGCTATGAAGTATTTGCAATCAAAGTATACGCTCTTTCTTTGCCTGGCTATGAAGTATTTGCAATCAAAGTATACGCTCTTTCTTTGCGTGGCTGTGAAGTATTTGCAATCAAAGTATACGCTCTTTCTTTGCGTGGCTGTGAAGTATTTCTACTCAAAGTACACGCTCCTTCTTTGAGTGGCTATGAAGTATTTCCACTCAAAGTATACGCTCTTTCTTTGCGTGGCTATGAAGTATTTCCACTCAAAGTATACGCTCTTTCTTTGCTTGGCTATGAAGTATTTCCAATCAAAGTATACGCTCTTTCTTTGCGTGGCTGTGAAGTATTTCCTGTAAAAGTATACGCTCTTTCTTTGCTTGGCTATGAAGTATTTCCCATCAAAGTATACGCCCTTTCTTTGCGTGGCTATGAAGTATTTGCAATCAAAGTATACGCTCTTTCTTTGCGTGGCTGTGAAGTATTTCCCATCAAAGTATACGCTCTTTCTTTGTGTGGCTGTGAAGTATTTCCATTCAAAGTATACGCCCTTTCTTTGCGTGGCTATGAAGTATTTGCAATCAAAGTATACGCTCTTTCTTTGCGTGGCTATGAAGTATTTGCAATCAAAGTATACGCTCTTTCTTTGCTTGGCTACGAAGTATTTCCAATCAAAGTATACGCTCTTTCTTTGCTTGGCTAGGAAGTATTTGCAATCAAAGTATACGCTCTTTCTTTGCTTGGTATGAAGTATTTGCAATCAAAGTATACGCTCTTTCTTTGCGTGGCTGTGAAGTATTTGCAATCAAAGTATACGCTCTATCTTTGCGTGGCTGTGAAGTATTTCCAATCAAAGTACACGTTCTTTCTTTGAGTGGCTATGAAGTATTTCCACTCAAAGTATACGCTCTTTTTCTTTGTGTGGCTATGAAGTATTTCCACTCAAAGTATACGCTCTTTCTTTGCGTGGCTGTGAAGTATTTCCCATCAAAGTATACGCTATTTCTTTGCGTGGCTGTGAAGTATTTCCATTCAAAGTATACGCCCTTTCTTTGCGTGGCTATGAAGTATTTGCAATCAAAGTATACGCTCTTTTTCTTTGCGTGGCTATGAAGTATTTCCACTCAAAGTATATGCTCTTGCTTTGCGTGGCTATGAAGTATTTGCAATCAAAGTATACGCTCTTTCTTTGCGTGGCTGTGAAGTATTTCCCATCAAAGTATACGCTATTTCTTTGCGTGGCTGTGAAGTATTTCCATTCAAAGTATACGCCCTTTCTTTGCGTGGCTATGAAGTATTTGCAATCAAAGTATACGCTCTTTTTCTTTGCGTGGCTATGAAGTATTTCCACTCAAAGTATATGCTCTTGCTTTGCGTGGCTATGAAGTATTTGCAATCAAAGTATACGCTCTTTCTTTGCGTGGCTATGAAGTATTTCCACTCAAAGTATACGCTCTTTCTTTCCTTGGCTATGAAGTATTTGCAATCAAAGTATACGCTCTTTCTTTGCGTGGCTATGAAGTATTTCCAATCAAATTATACCCACTTTCATAACACCAGCATAGTACTATTCTACTTGCATCTAGCAGCGGGTCAAGGCGGTTCGGGACTGGGAGTTAAGAGGAGGCAACTGATTCGTGCGCGCCACGCAAATGTGCACCATAAGGAGTGCCTTTTCTTCTTGTTGTTGTTGCAGCTGATATTATCATAAGATTTCATCTTCTTCTTGGTGTAACAGGTGCGATTCTTCCCAAAATTTATACATGGGTGGAGTGTGTGGACTGAGGTTCTCAGCTGACATAAAAATGTTCTCTGTAGCACCCCAACTTTTCTACAGAGAACAATTTCATGTCAGTAACAAACCTCCTCCCCTCTTTAAATATACGTCTTTGAAGAATTGCAACTTTTACACTAAGGTGAAAGTGAAATACTATGAACATTTTAACTGCAAAAAGAAAAATAATAAAAGAAAACACTCGTGATGTGCGCCCCTTCATCTAGCTTGCGGAGGCGACGGCGATTTCCCACCCCACCACCTGATTTTGAAACATATATGATACAGATGCAATCCTATTGAATATTTTAAAAAATTCTTCCACATTTGGGAAGATCAGATAAAACCCGTTGCCCTCTTCTACGGTTAATTAGCAATAATTGTGGTATATGCATCATTTATATGCTTGTAGATGCAGATTTCTTCAAATGCCGTCTAGGATTGCTTAATGACGAAAAGTTGTAATGCACCTTTTGTCAAAGCTTTTCTCGGTGAGTTTTTTTAAATATATTTCTTCCACAAAAAGTCCTAAACAAAAATTTCACTGAATTCTATAGTGAATTGTTTGCAAATCTTAGACATCTTTGGTCACCAGTCTGCATTTGGCTATATGCTTTTATAAGTCTCGGTGCAACATCCTTAAAAAGTTGAGATTGCATTTTACCTTTTACATAGGCTCAGTGATATGAATTTATCTGCTGCTAAGTAAAATTGCTCCTTATCATGATGGCGTTAGCTGGTTGACCCATGTGTATCCTGACAAAATGTTTGACAGGTGAATCTGGACAGCTGATTGATGATCTTGTACATATTAAACGGTTGTAGAACGAAGCTAAGTAGTCCACATCAAGTTTTCAAACTGTAGATATTAGTTTCTTTTACACTATTTTCTGTATGAGTTGATTACAAAACTACACTTGTTTTATGTAGCAAAACTTTTACTTAACAGTCCGTTTTAAAATTCCGATATCTATACAAATTTTCTAGCCCCTAGCTCAACAGTCCATTTTAAAATTCTGATATCTATACAAATTTACTCTTACGTGTGTGTTTGTGCTTGTGTTGTATTAGCAAAGGTTCAATAAATTTTGTTTACGCTGGATCAGTGTCCATATAATTAAAAATTTGGCTGGATGAAAATGACCGTACTAATGATACAGAATTGCACAAGCCTGTTTAGAAAGTAAGGTAAATGTCTTGGTTAGGAGACACACACATATTGTAAATTATTTTATGATATGCCGTGATTTTCTGGATTTTCAGAGAAATAACCTTGATATCTCACTGGAGATAGATAATATATTGTTACGTTTTTAGGCTCCTTAAAACATTAACAAGAAAAGAGCGAATATAACAAGCTTTGTAAATTTAAAAAAATGTATTTCCCTAGAGAAACAAGGTAAAAATGAGAAAAAGAACTTATGGTTTTACGAACCAAATCCAAAAAGAATCCAAGAATTAAAAATACAAGTCCTAAAAAAATCAAAGTCCTAATGAATCTAAGTTGGAGTCATGATACAAAATCCAAGATGGAGGACGACGACGCGTGCAATAGTCAGTGTTGTCCTGGTGTGACAGCACCTCCTTGTTGAACCACATAAAAAATCCAGTTTTAAACTCAGAATAAAATTTCAATAAATGTTTTTGTCCAAGAATTCTGTATGAGCACTATTTCCAGGGACAATACTTAATTCTATAAAATAGAATTTCATCTCAAACTGGACACAACAAAACACCTTTAGGTGTCAATGTTTTATAGCCCAACTGACTAAATTCTCAATAGGAAAGAGTTATACACTAATTTAAGACGCAAAACAGATTCCGGTATGAGGGTCACATGATCATAGTTTTGAACAACATAGCAGAGATTTATGCAAACCGACAGACTCTTTCATTCTTTAATTAAACAAAATGTGTACGGGGTGGAGGGGGATGCAGCTTCATGTGAAATGGCGCCTCGTGTTTATAATACTTTATTTATATTCTTACACGATCATAATATACAGGGTAGAAAGTTATAGAAATGCTATGATTATCCAAGCACTCAGCAATAGTAATGGAATGTGGGCGTGATAGCGTGATAAAGCTTGCAAATGTTGAAACAAGCTATATAATAATTGTGTGTGTGTGTGTATATATATATATATATATATATATATATATATATATATATATATATATATATATATATATATATATGTGTATGCCTTGGATATCTATAGTCTAATGTTGTGAGAACGTGCAGTGCAACCGCTTGTGCATAATTTTGCAAATAAAATATGGCAAATCTAGGTAGAGATCAGCGAGATTATGCCACGTATGAAGCTTTTGTTAGTGCACGATATCGTACGCGTCTCAATACTTACATAAAACCTTTGCAATAAGCTCAAAATAAGTAATGATGTGTGCAATCTTAAATGAACCGAAACACACATTTCATAGCTTATAAATAACTATGTATAAAAGCTTAAATGCAAGGAAATACACATTTCATAGATTATAAGTAATTATGTGTAGCAGTTTAAATAAAAGAAAGTACATATTTCATAGATTATACGTAATTATGTGTAAAACCTTAAACGAAATGAAAGACACATGTCATAGCCGATAAGTAATAACAGAGTAAATGAACAGAGCCAAGAAAGCATCCTTAACATAGGACACATCTAGACTGACGTGGGGTGGCACTGATTGCTTGGGGCCAATTTTTTTATGTATGAAGACCCTAATTGGAGAACAAAATTATGAACTGGATTTATCTTGAATATTTTATAGTCAAAGATATTACAAAATGGGAGATGGTCTATTTATAGACAAAATAAACATTACAAGTAGAAGATATTGGCACTTTTCACTTGTCTTTAATGTGCTGCTGGTATTTGAGTTACGATTAACGTAATTCTTGCCATGAAACAAAGTGCCTCGTTTATAGCATTGCTACCTGATGTGTACATGCTTATATAAGGTGTTAAATTTGTCGTTATTCAGCGGATTGGTTCATTCGCACTACGTTTCTTAGCAGGTACTATAATTGAACACATAATGTAGTCTGCCTTTTTGCTAGGTGATGCATATGCTAAGAAAGGCAAAAGGTTGTTGCTGATGCTAATCCGAGTCAGTCGTTTCTGATTTTACTGGCAGCCATTATATTTTCTATGCATAGCTGTTTAATTTACAAATACAATAATGAAACAAAGGTTTGATTATCAACAATTTTGTGATTGTTCGAGGACAGCGTTTCCAAACAAAACTGAGAAACAAAACTTTCGACAGTCTTAGGTTCTTAAAAAAAATCTCACCTTGCCTCAGTTGTTCATTAGTTACAGTTGAATGTTCAATGTACGTACTGAATTACGATAATATTGCATTACATTTATTCCTGCCCTAATTACTTTATCGGAGCAGCCTCAAACTGGTTATCTTAATTAATGATGAGATTGCTGCAAAACTCGTACTCTTACTATGTCTAGCTACCGTTCAGCATGGTATTTGTTCCGCTTTCTTTTCTTGTAACTTGGAAAGAAAGATCGATGAGTAGGAACATGTTGCTTTGCAAAACATCATTAAGCCAAGCACAGATTTTCCTTCAATTGCAGCTCAACGAAAACCTCCCCATACCTACCTGACTAACCCATTGTGGTTCAAGAGCGCGCGTCGACTCCTAGACAAAGACATTAAACCATACCGTTGAGACTTTACTTTTAATTCTTCACATTTTGTTGTTGTTGTTATTGTTGTTGTTGTAGAAGTAAGATTAGTAGAGGGAATCAAGTCCAAGATAGATCGTGATGTAAACACTGGCAGTCTGTGTGATGTCCGATGTAATGTTGTCCAAACAGACAATACTAATCTCTGATTAACTATTGAAAGATAATCCTGATCATACAAGGAGAAATGAGAATAGTAAAGATAATGTCATAGGTCATCAATATGAATATTATTTTTCGATTCCAAATGATAACCGATTCACCCGAATATTTTAACATCAGTCATATGAACGTTATAAAAGGAGTAGGATTTGAAACCGATTTAAAGGTTATAATTTTACAAATAGTTAAAAAATATAAATGTTCACAATTTACCAAAAACATGTCGGTGTGCTGATCATTATTGTAATATTTCTTCGAATAATTCGGGCTGCAAAGTGTTACAAATAAAGCCAGGAGCTACGGTGGCCCAGTGGTTAATGGGCCGAACTCACGACGAAAAGTGTGTGTGTGTGTCAGCTACCGTGCAGCTGAAATGTTGCATAAAGTACGCAGCTGATCGAAATAACTGATCCCATGTGATCCAGAAATGAACTTGAAAAAATTCCAAAGAGCATTAAAATTTTAAAAAAAATAGGTAAAGTGAACTTTGCAAAAGCGAACAATATTAACTTCGATAAACAATTAATCATAAAATATAAAAAAGAAAAGATAGTTATTCGCTATTTTGTCTCCGATTACCTCTGAACTCAAGAGAAAAATGACCAAGGAAAGCTAGCGGTCTTTAAATAGATTATCATGCTAAGTAAGGCCGATCTGTCTAACTTACAACCCAAATTACAAGCATATGTCACACAGACACATATTAGCATACAATGGAATGGGAAGATGAAAGAAACAAAGGAAATTAATTTTCTTTAAAAAAAATCAGCCTTTTACAAAGTACTAAACTGTAGAGCAGAGATAAAGCAATGTCATCAATGTTTTACATTATGCGATGTAATGTTTTCAGTTTGCACTGTGTTCAATAAAATGCGTAATTTTCATCAAGTGATGGAAGCAATCTTAAATCTGAGGTAATTTGAGAAGAATACTTATGAAACTTGCTGCATAAGGCCAATAGCTTACATGCAAATTGAGAATGTTACTTTTCAAATCATATATGTATTTCTTTGCTCGAAGGCACAATAAAACTCAAATGGTCTGGACGAGGGTGATTATTTATTTCATATATTACCACATAACAGTAGTTGGTACCTAATACCATAATGAACCGTCTGCATTGCCGTCGGTCAAACTAAAACACAATTTCAACATCAAAGACACTACTATTCCGAGATACCTTATATAATTTGCCCCCTTCGAAGAGTAAAATACGTAGGCAAGGTGTTTGTTTGAAGGGTCAATAATTACTCTTTGAAAATAGTTCCAATCGATACAAAGCATAATTTGCATACCATATGACGTGTGTCGTGCTGAGCCAATTGAAAGGCTAAGATAAAAAATATATCTGCGCGTGCGTGATCTCCGCGCGTGAGCTCGGGCCGACTTTCTCTCAAATACCCGTGGTAATATCAAATGTGCTAAAAGCGATCAAAAGTACGTCATGTAGAGTTGTATTATTAATGAGAAATGTCATGTGTGCATACGTTAACCTTTCAAATGAAATGTCGGTTCTTGCTAGTTAATTATCCCAAATCGCAGCTAGAATTGATTATATATCATCTTCGTAGCACACGACTTCGAATACCCATAGCCTGATGGCGAGTAAAGCTAAGCCAAATCATGTTCCCCGAGAAATACAGCTCTATTCAATACGTGACACTTTGGAAAATATAAATCTATCGTCGCTTTGTCCGCATATAAAGCTCATTTAACTTCAAGTAAAGGATTTATTTAGATTCAAAACACTGGGGCGTTTGTCAATAGGTTAACCTGCAGGAACCATTACTAAGGTAATGCGACTTAAGTGTCTGCAGTATAGGGCTACCCTCTCTAATCTTAGCCGATTGTTGACTTTTCTGATTGACTTATTCTAATACTCGTGTTACCTTAATAAGGACAGGTGCTTGAGTTTTATGGATATGTTCCACAACGCGGTGAAGAGCTAACATTTTAATGAAATGTAAACTTAGGAGACTTTGGAAACCTTACTGTATTATCCTTTAAATGATAGCTTCTGACTAAGATGTATCTGACTGATCACATCACCATGAGATCAATGACCGTTTTGGTCTCTGTGAGTGTGTCTCACTGTGATGTCATGGTCATCTTTGAACTTGTAGGACGAATAACAACAACACATCTGATTGATCGTGATGAACTATTTCTTATCCACTAGAATGATTGTCAGGATGTTCAGACGAAGGAAACCATTTGCCTCGCAAAATCTTAGGATTTACTTGTATCTACCATAAACAAAGATGATTCATCCACTTTTATTTTGACGTAAAATTTTGATGTCTTTCAGTTGTTAATGGCTGCAAATAGTTCAAGAATACTTGCTCCTTGCATTTCCAATGCACTCTAATATAAGGAAATCCATCGATCGTTTGGGTAAAAATTGATGTTTGCTACCAGAAAAAAAAAAAGCGCTATAAATCTTATCTGGATTCTATATGCTATGTGAAATTTCCATTAAATACAATTTGTTGTATATGTCATCTGAGGTAAATCTACACTCTAATTATGTGAATGTTATTGTAGACATAAGATGGTATGATCTACGTAATGAAGTGCAGGTTGTGCTAATGTATTCTAAATAACCAGCAAGTCAGAATTTATTAAATGTATTAGTTGTAAGACCCCATACATATTGTTTATATATTTCAGTCCAAATCAAGCCCTAAGCTAAGGTTTTGGGTAAGTATCTAAAACAAAATTGGTGGATTTATTTATCATCATTATATCCCCTGAATACATGTAAAGCGGACTCGAGCTGTTGTGTTTGTAGATTTTTCTCCAGTGATATAAAGCACGTTCATGATTTTGTTGGCTTTGATTGTCATGTATTTGGATCATCTTGGTTATTCGTGTACCTAGTATCTGGAGACACCACCATTCATTTTAGGTGGATAGCCTACCGTTTGCAATAATAATTTAACTGCAGTGCCTATAGTATTTAAATATTGTATCAGTAATGGATAGAGAAATAATAGAATCCATCATATTCACTGTTGTATGATAGAAAAATTCTACCCACTTCAAACGACATAAGTTGTTCGTGTAGTGCCACAAAGCATTTTTTCCCGTTGTATGTAAAGTTTATTTTCTTGCTGATGAGATGCACCGCTGTCTCTACGTTTCGAGTGGAAGGACTTACCATATGCCTCAGCTTTCAAAAGAAATGATGACGATTATTTTCAGTAAATTTTGTTCTTTTTAAAAATGCTTAGGGGATTCTAAAAGTGTTTACCATGTTGATTACCTGGATAAACAACCTATATCCTTGAAAATGTAAAGACATGGTCCAAATGAGTATTGGTGATGTTCCATCGACTCGCTTTCCCTCCCCCGTCACTCAGAGAGAAAGCAAAGGATATCAGTAACTTGTCTTTGTAGTACGTTGTCACGCTGATAATTTATATTCCGTCCATAAAACATATTGATACGATCTAATTTTTAAAGACTTTGAAAATATCATCTCCTCTCTCTCTCTCTGTCTCTCTCTCTCACACACACACACACACACACGCACGCACGCACGCACACACACACAAACACACACGTTTATAGTGTTGGCGGTCAATTATATTGAGTTCAGTCTATAGGCAGTCTTGAGTGGGGATTGCCACCTCCCAAACTATTTTATTTAAATACAAAATCCATTGTGCAGTGCATAAATATATCCATTAGATTTTGGCTTTACCACCCACCCCCACCCCAAACCCCCAATTATGACTTGCCCCCTCTGACTCCGCGGGAAACATTCATGCAGAGGCCCTTTGATTAATCGGGTGCACGCAAGCGAAGGCCAGTGTGAGATTGATGTAGTATGAAACATAAAGATATGATATGAAAACTAAAAAAAAAACAAGAACCCACAATCCGATTTCATTACATTGGTTTAATGGTTATTGTTAACATGAGTTATTTTAAAGGGTAGCGTTGGTGTGGTACAGTCAGATATCACGTATAGTACGTAATGAGTATAAATCTTAACGTTACTAACGTAACAAAATTAAAATGGAAATGTTGTGGCAATTTGTTTTATTGGAAATGTATTAATAAAGAGCTAAAATGGCAGTTTTATTTTGTATTTTACGTGCAATAGATCACCACATTGAGATGAGATTGAGCTATTATATTATAATTATCTTGTTGCATGAAGACTAATTAAGATGCAACGAGCGTTAAATTTTTCAGTTACACTGGGCCTTACATATAACAGACGTGGCAAACATCATGATGTCAGGTAATGGGGGCTGCCATACTGGTCTTCTTGTAAACCCGGTCCCTTGATTGACAGTCATAGTACACGCATACTTTTAGCTTCGTATCAGACTTTCCATATCGAAAGTACACTTGTAGTCGGTACGGATTATGGCGAAGAGAATTTAAAAAAAAAAGATTTTTGAAATACATGCTATATACTAACTTACTTGCTTGTTTTCATTTTGCTTGTTTTCACCTCATCTTTCCCGCACACACTTCTTTAAGTATCAATCCGCCGTAGTTTATATCTTTGGGTATCATCAGTCTCTCGTTCTTAATAACCGTTTAAAAATAAGGAAAATATATACCATTAGCTACTCGTCCTAACGAAATCTTATGTGTATGGATAAATGGGATGTATAATGAATTTGATTGCAAGTATTGGAACTATTCTAGATGAGTTATGTCTTTCCACTAGTGTGTGAGAAAGCCATTCCAGCAAAATAAGAGTGTGAATCAAATTACGAAAACGACAATTATTGACACAATTACAAGCTAATCAGTTAGGATATATGAACAGTTGAATAATTTACAAGATGGAACTTCGTACGGTTCTGATGGATGCCACGATTATCACTAATCGAGGATGTTAAACGAAGTATAGCGCAATATGTTTAATGAGGGTGAATATGACATGTATTATTAAATTGTACGGTTGTCGAATAGGTCACGAAGAGGAAAATAGATGAACACTTATTCGTGCAATTAGTTATGTACAGATCAGTGTTGATTTAGTGACATTTTTCTGTAGTTGTGATAACTAGATTCTTATGCTGTTTGTTTGTATGACGTTTGCACATTGGATAAATCAGTGTTATCATTGTACAGTGATGCCATTTGCAAGACATTGGAGTTTTAGAAGCCAGCATACAAGGATGCACTTTAATAGTGGTCTACATAAAGGAAAAATATTAGACCAAAGTCTTAAATTTCGTATATTGTGCCTTTAACTCATTACTATGATACCAAGAAAGTGATTTAAACTCAAGAGTCATTAAAAAATAATGTTTAGAAAACTGAGTTATCAATTATGGTACATTATATAATTCAGCATGTACATAAAAGTACATGAACAAGAATATGAATATTCCAGACTCTTCTGTTTGGGGAAAATCGTAATGTTTGAGGATTAAATAGGGTCAATCTTATTATTACTAAACTACATGGAGAACTGTGTTAATGTATGTATCACACAATGCTGCTGATGGCAAGTATGGGCCTTCTTACCTTTTTCTAGGAACTACTTTTAAGGTTGTTTGTGACTGAATAGAATCCACTTTATTTGCAAACAGTATGTGTACGGCAAATAGGTCATATTCAATTTCTCTTAACTTTATTCAAAAACCAACTTTTCACTGCCATTAAATGGATTATTCATTAGTGTCAGTGATACTTCATTTTTGCTATATACATACCCTATATCATTTTACCTGCATCCAAATATGTGGACAAATATGTATGGAATTGTTGTTGTTGTTGTTATTATTAGTTATTCTTTAACACACTCACTGCAAAATGGCGCAAAATCTTGAAGAAACGAGAAACCAATACTACCATAATTTTTTAGCTGTTTCTTCACAATCCACTTTTTTTGAATTGTGCATTATCAAGCCCTTAATAGGGGAAGTCTTCCGAAACATGCTAGAATTGTGGCTGTACATCAAACAAGTATTCTAACAGATCCTCGTATCGCGGAGATCAGATTAAGACACGCACGCACAGTCCACACAGACTTTTCCTGTTGAATCTCAACCTTAATGCGTCGTTGTATTGTTTGGGTCTATAACATTTTGTATTTTAGATCTGAAAGAGACGTATACGTTTTAATGTTTGGCCAAGACGGCTTCTGCAAATGCCATTAGAGGTTCCATGTCTTTACAGATTTAATTATGCTGCAGATCGAAGTTTTCCGAAATTTTACATTTGAAGCAAAAGAGGTTTGTTAACTATTCCCATTACCCAAGTCACATCGAATAAATTAAATTTACCTCACTTGTTTTCAGCAAGGTATTATTCGGGAGGATGTCATCCCATTCCCATAGGGTCGGTTATGAATTAGGCGAACGTGACGCCACGCGTAATGACCTCATGCATAAAAATAGCCCCATGTTGGCATTGGCTTAAACCTTACGGACAAACTTTGTAATATAGTTCCTAAGTTTCAATAAGTAACTGAAGACGATGTTCACTGGATGAAATTACCTTACATCTAAATAGTAAGTGTTATTCTGCATGAACAGACCAACATAGTTCGTCGTAAGCCTCTCACTGTGTACACTCCAGTTTTATTCTGTGTGTCCCTATGATTAAGGCAGTGCACGTAATGTCTTGTAGGTAAATTCAATGTATAGCAACAAGGCGAATTTGTAACGCCCCACTTAACCAACTCATCGGGAGTAATAAAATGAGAATTAGGATAACGAAACGTTGTGACCTTATCAACAGCTGTCTGCCAATATCTGTGCAAGATTCACTAACCAGGACATTGCAGGACCCATGTCTGCGCGTGGTGCCAATACTGGGGCATTATCAACATAAAAGAATGCTTTCAAAACTAATTGATTTTGCTTTGGTGGTGGGTTGGGTGAATTTCATGTAAGATACAGCTTTCGTGAAAAGGCAATATGCCTTTAATATGCATCAGCCATCCCAGGAAGAATGCTCTATCAGAAATGCTTTTTCTCACTCATGCGACAGAGAAATATATATGTATTGCTAACCTTACTTTTCTTGACTCAGTCTAGTCATCTCAAACCAGTCGTCTCAGTCAAGACGACCACGCGCTCAGAACTACTTTAAAAAAAGAAACCCTTGTTGTCTTCTGCTGTGCCTGACGTAGTTGTACTAAAATCAAACAAAAACAACAACAAGAACAAATATATAACAAAAACATAGTAACTTAAGTTAAATCCATCTTTGAGAACACACCATACAAAACCAATTCGAGAGAGACAAAGACAAACGCATAAATGTCGAGCTTTTTGGTATTATGCTAGTTCGTTTCACACAGCATGGTCAATTTTATCATATATGCACGTCTAGCTCAATACATTTTTAAATCAGCGTCATTAAATGTAGCTAAAGCTACCTAACTAGTTTTAAATACTTCTTGTGAAACAAATTATATACTGTTAGCTACATTTAATTACGCTGACCTGAAAATAACTGTGCTACAGATAGGATAAAATTCTCAATGATGTGTGAAATGAACAATATAACAGAAAACACTGATACATGCATATATACTATAGACCTATACACTTCATAGCCTCCCTACTCTCTTAACAACTACGGAAAATTTAGTAACAGCCAGAAAAGTGTTATATAAAACATGCTTTTTTTAAAATTTTGTTAAGCATCTCCACTGTGCCCCGGTTGAATAAAAAATATGCTTACAATATTTAACGACAAATAATACACTTACCAGCCAGAAGGAATAATTTATCCGTCAGCACATTAATCCATAAGCAAATTTCACTGTAGCACTTGCCATATTTCCAGGACAGAAAAATAAATGTTCAAAGAATCTTTGTTTGACAGTTTAGCACATGGTTATCCGCTCCGTTTTTTGGAGGGTCTATTATACACAGGGGTAATTTTACAATCAATATTAAGGACAATACAAATATATCACACACAGTTTCACCTCCTCCAAAGAAAAGAATAGTTATATGCGATAGTGACACAGATCTCTAATTACCCATGACTAATAAAGCAAGATGTTACTCTTCGTTACAGCTTGTACTAAGTATAACTACAGTAGAGCTGAGTAGCCAATATCGTTTTATTATTTACAACATAACTTTTCAAAATTGGAACTGATGAAAATAAAACAGTTTCTTGTAATAAATATTAATTATTTATTGTCAATTTCATAATAACTTCTATATATTAAATGTGATAATACCTCATTATTATGCGACGTTTTATGTTGTTATTTTTCTTTGTTCACGCCTATAAACTGTGTACTTCGGACGCAACGGTCACAACACAGCCTTTATTAACATAGTTATATTCATGCGCCGCATGTAAATATTGTACGTGAACACTAGTGCAGAATTCTTTTTACTTTAAAGGAAAATATTGGGTGAGAAAACTAATCTGCGTTGGGGTTTGGACCGAGACAAGGAAATCCCAGTCGCGGGTTTATATGATATGTCTCCCCACGAGGCTTGCGACTGGGATTTCCTTGTCTCGGTCCAAACCCCAACATAGATTATATATATATCTAATACATAACGTATCCAGCTCTGTTAAACTATGATGGTGCTGTTTGTGTACAATTACTAATCATTGTGCCCTCCTAATGTGTTATAGACAATATATACTTTTTACAAAGAATAACGCAAATCACAAAACATGTTCTCTTTTAATGGCGATGTTTCAGTTACTATTATGTAAACAAATGCAATTGTGTATAGTAAGTTGACTTCGAAGCTTTTTTGGGTGCAACAATCATCGTCCGTAGAAATAAATGAAAAGCCCGGCAGAATAAACTAATTTAACAAACATTATATTTGTTGTTTGATATTGGTTGATTTTAACGTTGCTTTGAACACATTACTGGCTATATAACGGGAGCAAAGTGCGTTTCATGACGTGAGAGAAAAGACAAGACATAATTATACTCTGGGTATGAAGTTTACAATTTCGAGGTATGTAAGAAAATAACACGAATATAGCATGTGATTTCATGTCATTAAGACAATAACACAAATATAGCATGTGATATCATGACATTAAGACAATAACACGAATATAGCATGTGATATCATGACATTAAGAAAATAACACGAATATAGCATGTGATATCATGACATTAAGAAAATAACACGAATATAGCATGTGATATCATGACATTAAGAAAATAACACGAATATAGCATGTAATATCATGACAACATCCTTAAGAGGGTTCGAAAAATTCTTAAAAACATAACCTTTGGACCTGTAAATATTGTGCAAGAGTCGGATGTTACCTGCATTAATTAAATTTATAAATGTTAGTCCTGTTAATGTGCAAATAAGATATACATTTTCATCATGAAAAAAGAACCCGACAAGGAGATTGTCATATTCACCACAAATTTCCTGCATCTGACCAAGTGTAAAATACCTTTCGTGATTTGACAATAGTTTACCTCTCGTAAAATACCTTTCGTCCATCTACCTGTACCAACATGATACGTATGATGTGCTGTTCTAAACTTAATGCAGCTTTTATATATATATATATATATATATATATATGTATATATATATATATATATATATATATATATATATATATATATATATATATATATATATATATATATATATATATATATATATATATATATATATATATATATATATATATATATATATATATATATATATTGTGGTACGGGGAGATACATATTTTCTAACTACAACGGAATTTAAAATAACTTGATCTTTTTTAACATTTAGAGGACGTATTGATGTTAGCTTCCAAAGTTTGCCTGTATTGATCTTTTAGTCCTATCTCTACATATTTGGTTAACCATTTAACTGACCCAAACCTTTCTCCATAAGTAGCTAAACCCGATATCATCTAATATAAATTTTACTTCTTGTATACATTTGTTATCAAAGTAATTATCGCAAAAATGTTTTTGTAAGAAAGAATACACATTTTTCTTCATGACCATTATCCAATCTAGCCCATACGTTTATAATGCGACTTTTAATGTTAATAATGAAGGGGCGCCGAGCAAGTTCTCAGTATATCATATATAGATGGGCATATTTGTTTACATTCTGTAAAACTTTAAGGAAATGTAGATGTATTTTTAACTATAACAGCATGTGATTTGAAAAAGTCCCAAATTACACAAGCATACATTAAAATCGGTACGTTGGTTTGACTGAACAGTTTCAGCTGAAAATTAATAGGCAAATCAAATTCTTGGAGAATGCGTACCAGTATTAGTTATGGATGCAATATTTTTCAGGCCATTGGCGAACCTTCCATTCTTGTAAAATATAATGCCAAGTATTTTCTTACGACTCTTAAATTATTTAGCAGAAAGAAAGTGAAAACGAACAATTTAAGAAAAATCAGCATGGTATTTATTTCTCTACAATACGCAGTGAAAATTCAAGAAACACTTACAATATTGTCATTTAAATCCCAAAATAATCAAATAATCCAACGTCTGTGAGCACTTTAGTAGTTACAATGGATATTTTAAATAAATGATTCTTTTCAAATTATATCTGAACACAACTGTAAACTATTACTACAAACGGATTCCCATAGACTGATCTAAAGGTGGAATGAATTAGTTGTTTATCAAATCCCTATTTATGTATATTTTCACTTGACAGAGAAGTGAAAACTTAAACTTCCAGCGTAAATATAAAGAAGACCGGCATGGAATATTCCGAACTCATATGCTATGTAAACATTCTATTTACAAATTACAATCATGGATATAACTTAGCTATGTAAACAATCTGTTTACATTACCAAAAGTAGAACGTACAATCATGGACAAAGGTTAAGCACACCGTTACGTATATTTATATCATGTACGTCATTTGTATAATTTAGTTTTTATTAGAGTCATTTAATTAATGACATTTTAAATTCTAACATTATGTGAATATGTTGTATACTATAATATGAGTATATGTATCCTACTAGTATGATTATATGAGTGAGAAGCAACAAGCTTTGTAACATTCAACAAATAATGTCTTTCACAAGAATACAAAGTGAAAATGTAACAAAAGAGCTTACCATTTTGCGCATTAAATCACAAATAATCACAAAATTACAGACACAAGTCCTAATGGTTAAAGGTCTGAATAAACTTTAGTGGAGGTCCAAATTATATCCAACACTGGAATTGTTGATGTGCCTGTGGCGGCGCATGTAGTTGTGATGCGACTACGGCCTTTTGTTGGATCATAGTAGTACAATTTAACAATTTATCCTTCTTTGAAATTTCATTATAAATTCAAGTCTCTATTTCCAAGAGTGTTCTTTTTGAAGAGCACATTATACTGCCAGTAAATAATTAATTTGAATAAATAAATTACAGCCCAAATTAATTGCTGGACAGAACAATAATTTTACTGATTCTGCTAAGATCTTAAAGTACCAATAAATAATGTGTCCACTAAGAAGATTATATAGTCATCTACTTGACCTCAAGTCACAATTATCATTATTGTTAAAAGTATCCAATCACTTAATGAAAAAAAAATTTACAGAAGACTCCTAATTTCAGTTATAATTATAAAGTATGTTACAATTTTCTTTTAATATAAAGACATATTAAACATAATGTCCTTGTCTCAGGCAAGGATGAGAATCCTATTAGTTTTTCATATAGTTTAGCTAGCTATGAATTCGTTTTTTAAAGAATATACAAAACCCTAATGATTCAGGTCAAATAGAAAATGAGCTTAATTTAGGAACAGGTCAAATCCAACATACAAAGTTACAATATCAATAGCATATAATGAAATAAAAAGGTTAAGAAAACTAACTATCCAACAATGCAAAATAAATATACATAACAACAAGTAGTAATTCATGAAATCATAGTCGAAGTGACAAGTTCAAGTAAATGTCATCACTTAGTTCAAAATAATCATTTGTTTGGAACTTAAAATTACATCACTTGATCCAAGGATGACATTTGTACTGTCAGACGTATCTATTTTGTGATTGGATAAAAACTTGAACAGCAGTTGTTGACTTAATCATTCGAAAAATATTTCATGATATTAACTGATTCATTATGGAAACTCCAGGTATTGTTTTTCTATTAAATTAATAGCCAAACGGAATTATACTTTAAAAGGCTTTGTGTGAATATTAAGAACATTTCTGTGACATATTCTTACGGATCTACAGACAAACATGCATTCAAGGATGTTTTTGGAATTTTGAAATACAGTGATTACATGTGTGTAGTGTTGATACATGCGCAATTTTTACTGACCACAGTGATCATTGGGAATACATTTGGATATATCCGGATTACCTTGGAATTGAAAGAACATTTAGAAATTTTGATAATTCATACCATATTGTAAATTATTTGTAATTATTTGACTGTGTATTTTAAAGAAATAAATTTATATTTTAAATTATAGGATACTTGCAGGTGTTTGCTTTTGCTTGTTGAGTAAAGCCACTGGGACGTAAGAACACAAATAGATATCATAACCATTTATATTCATCTTTAAAATCAATATATGCATTGCTATCTTAGATTTTGTATGTGTCATCTTGTTTTCAACCAGATACAATAATGTTCGCTGTATTGATTGTACGATTCCAGTGGTTCCAATATTTACAAAAAATATCAAAGATATATTACACGTCAACAAGACTTACGTGCGACAAGAATAGTGTCATCGTCGTACAAAAGTAACCTTTAACATATGTACTAAGCCATTTACTAGTGGAAAGGACTCTATATCATTTAGGAATAAAAGAACAATACTGGAGATAAAATATCCGCCCCCGCCCCCCCCCCATGTCTTACATATTTTAAACTATTGAACAAACATGAAATTCATTATTTACACATATACAAGATTTGATATCATGGTAAATACTCACTACATTGTCATTGCACGCGCCCCTGATGCCTACCAAATAACATTTATATCATGATCCAATCTTCCACACATTATCAAGGGCACTTTTAGAGCCATCATTAGTTCCAAAAAGCTTTTATCGCAATGTCTAATAAATTTAATAAGTCTGCATGCAAGAAAGATAGTGTTTATTGTAGAATAGCTATTCCAGTATACAGCTGTTTCCCAAGGAATATGAGGCAGCCGCCCCGGTTTGGCCTGTTCTTTCTGTCGAAGAGTAAACAGTTGTAAAGGCAAATAATATGTACTTTGTATTAATTTATTCATAAATAAGTAAATGTAAATTTGACATGGCTTAGAAGGAATGTCCAAGAAGGTGATGGATCTATTTCATGACTCAGATTCAGACATTTAACCGTAGGGTAAAAGTTATTGGCCACTTCAAATCTATGTTGAAATAGTCGCCCGTTTCGATCCATTTTTTATTCTATGTCGTCAATGAATCTGCAGCATGATAGAGGTCTAAAAGGTACCTGAATGATGAGCCTTTGCTCGACTCTTCCAATGACTGGTACACGAGTGTGCCATTTTAACTCAAAATATTGGTACACGATTGTGCCATTTTAACTCAAAATATTGGTACACGAGGGTGCCATTTAATTTCCATGATTGGTACACGAGGGTGCCATTTTAACTCAAAATATTGGTACACAATGGAGCCATTTTAACTCAAAATATTGGTACACGAGGGTGCCATTTTAATTCCCATGATTGGTACATGAGGGTGCCATTTTAAGTATCATGATTGGTGCACGAGGGTGCCATTTTATTTCCCGTGATTGGTACACGAGGGTGCCATTTTAATATCCATTGCAGAGTTATATTAATTTGTAGAAAGTGTTGATTGTTGAACACAAAATTATTACAGTCAAGAACATGTGCTAAAAGTTTTACCTAAAATTACGGAGGAGAAGGATCTGTGCGACCAACCTCATGTGAGATATTAACGTATTGAAATGAAGTCAATACTGACGAATAGAGTGTTGTGTGCAATGTAAGTTTTGTGTGTTTCGTGTGTGTGTGTGTGTGTGTATATATATATATATATATATATATATATATATATATATATATATATATATATATGGGTTCACATCTTTTGTCTTTAATAGAGTAATTAAATCTGCCTTGTTCTGTATTAATTGGTAGGAAACCAATGGCGTGGCAATATTCGTCAGCAATGTAACCTGTGTCATGCATGTTTTTGTAATATCTGACGCATAATTTCAACCTGTTAAACTGCTGGGTTATGACCTAGTTTCTAATAATACCTATCGTCTAAAAGTTGGCTATTCGCCTCAGCGATGTAGTCAGACGTGTTCATGACAACAGCGTCGGATCTCTTGACTGCTGTCTTGATGACAATATCTTCCCTCTCGCACAGTTTTCCTGTTGTTGAGTTAAATTGTCATTTTTGTATGGTTCTGTTTGTGCGCTTTAATGTAATTTTCGCCGTTTACAACAAAAAAAAAACGTCTCTAGTGGTAAGGTTTAATAGCGTTTGGAGCGGAAACTATGCGGCTCATCTCAACCGACACTGTATTCTCCAGAGTCATCACAAATATTTTCGTTGAGTTTCACTCATTTCTCCGGTGGCTTCATACAATGCAAATCGAGTTCTCAACAGAAAATCTCAGTCCAATAAGAACACTTCATACAACTTGCACCGCCATGTTTAGACTAAATGAGATGAATCTTCTTTTTTTAGGTATTACCTCGGGTTTAAATATTGTCTAAATATATTCCCTTATAATGTTTGATTTCATACGATATTTCCAGTAGATTCTCCTATAAGATCTGATTTCATAAATCTTTCCAACATATTTCATTATAAGGTTTGATTTCGTACAAACATTTCCAAGATACCTTTGAATATTGTGTAGTTCCTCGGTAAGGTTTGATTTCATATATATATATATTTCCAATAGATTCCATTATAAAGCTTGATTTCATAAACAATGCCTTTACAATACATTACCTTAACAGGTTTGATTTCATATAATAAAAATTTCCATGACACATTTGAATAGTGTCGATATAGACTTCCTTAACAATTTTGATTTTATACAAGGATTTTCAAGACACTTTTCATTACGTTTTGTGTTGAAGAGCCACGTTTCATCATGTTTGCTCCTGAATATGTTTAACTTACAGCAGGCATAAAGTACTACTTTTAATATGTTTGTGCAGTTTCTAATCAGCCAACCTTTACACTACTGCTTTATCTATTTGCTTGCGTTAATGTTTGTTGGCTTCATTGTGCTGTAGTATTTACCGACAAATGGTCCCTTGCACAGAACTAAGAACTAATTAACGGACTGTTTTGTTTTGAAGCATGCATTGTCGAAATTTTTTTTAAAAAGTCTTCTTTAATCATTTCAAATGTATCCTGATAGTATCATTTTTATAAATAAATGTAGCAGTGCATGTTTAGTAAAATTGACGGACGAATGTTTTGGAATTTTCCGGATACATTTTAATTAACAACTCCTCTCAGCTTTTTCACAATATTGACTGTAGTGTATTTTTATCAGATCCACTGAGACAAACAGCTACTACTTTTGTAATTTGGGTGTGGAATATAGTTTTCACACCAAGGTGCTTATAGAAAAATTAGAGGCAAGTGCATGGGAATTAGCATATTTTTTCGAGATGGCGGCATTCGATTCAAAACATACCTTCGGCCCTAACATTCATTATAAGCAATGTTTCGCAATCATTCTATTGCATGCCAAAGATACGGACGTATCGGTAGTAGCTATGTTTTCACGGCTAGTGTCTTGTCCGAGCGGCTTTGACGTCTTCTCACACTTCAACCAACTATTGTCATATCAAGCCACTACCAAAAACTTGTATGCTTTTTACACGCTTACCAGGTTGGTTAGTGAAATTTACAAAATTATGATTAACGTGGCAGATCGTACCTTGTTTATCATACTGGACCCAAACAAAACTAAGTCCGAGGCATACAAAATAGAAAAAAGGAAGTTCAATTAGATATTCTTTCCATTTGCTTCCTTTTTTGTCACAGAAAGTCACTTTTCACCATACATAACAAGTGTTGTTTATCTTTAAGGGATACAATATTATTCAAATTGTGTGGTTTGGTTTCGAAATCCGTATGCATTATTCGTTACCGTTGTTTGTATAGTTTCAGTCTCGTTTGTCATATGTGTCAAGTTATTTGACTTATGCCAATTGTTTTAAATTTTGTACTTCCTACCTTCTTCTTCTGGCAACAAAAGTATTGTGGTATCAAACAAACACAATTTATTTTTATTGTACCGACTGTAGTTTTCGCAAACAAATCCATCGACAGGGAAAAGTTCAGGCGGTTACTCAGCATACTGACATGGTGTCGTTTTTCTTATTCTTGGGAAGCATTTATTGCAGCTTTTAAACTGAACTGAAATGTCAATTGACTATATCTAAAAAGTAACGTGACTGTCGCACTCCACGTCCTCTCATAATATGTGTCAACACACATCTGTTTGAGGAGTGGGCGCGCTCGGATGAGCTAAATTTGAACAAAACAACCATTAATTAAAGTTTATGTATAGGCGTACTCGAGAGCACGGTTTGTCATGTGTTAAATCTGAGTGGATAATGATCACCTGTATGATGTCATATTTTGTGACGTCATCATGAAAGTGCTCAGAGACCTACTAAAAGATAATTATTTTATAATTTAATCTCTTATTAGTATTATAAATGAGATTTTTAAAAACAAAATGGATACAAATCATTAGCATGATAAGAAAAGCCAAATGTTAAAATAAAATATATAATTATGAGGTTTCATTTCATCTTGAAAAAGATTGCTTCTTCTTTCTTCTTTCCTCTTTCTTCTTCTTCTCTCTTCTTTCCTCGTTCTTCTTATTCTTCTTCTTCTTCTTCTTCTCTGGTGGCCTAGTGGTTAGAGCGTCTGCCTCGGATGCGGGAGGTCGTGGGTTCCATCCCCAGCCAAAGACTTACAAAAATGGTACTAATAACTGCCTAGCTAGGCGTTCAGCATTAAGAGGTTAGTGTTAGGACAGGTCGGCCTGGTGTCAGAATAATGTGACTGTGGGATATCATGCTTCCTGTCTGTGGCATGATGACCCAGTGCTAGACATCACTATAAAATGCCACATTGCAGATATCGTAGCGATATGACTGACAAATTGTTAAAGTTACGTTAAAAATCCAAATCACATCACATCACATCTTGCTATTATTGTTATTGTTAAGTCAATATCATGGCATATACATTTGTATGTTAAATTTAAAGTTTAAAAAATGTTGATCTATCGCGTGGTTGTCCATATGACAGTAGCAGTCTGTAACATGTGTTTTCCCAGTCTAATCACAGTAAGGATGTGCTTTCTATGGGTGAGGTGAACTGGTGCAGTTAGCCATAGCAATACTTGTCAGGTTACCATTATTAACACGGCTACAGACCATTCAGACTTAGCGTATGTCCAGTCAAGGGACAACAAGTATACCATACATACATACATACATACATACATACATCCAAACATACATGTGGGTATGTGAGTAAGCTTGCCGGTAACTTCTCGTGGGTCGGAGGTTCTTTCCGGGGTTTTCCTGGGTTCTTCCGCCACCATTGATACTGGCTGCCATGTATAGCCTATTGTGTGCTGAAAAATGGCGTTAAACCTCACAACAACAACAACAATAACAACAACATACATACATACATACATACATACATACATACATACATACATACATACATACATACATACATGTGGGTATGTGAGAAAGCTTGCCAGTAGCTTATCGTGGGTCGGGGGTTGTTTCCGGGGTTTTCCCGGGTTCTTCCGCCACCATTAATACTGGCTGCCATGTATAGCCTATCGTGTGCTGAAAAATGGCGTTAAACCCCACAACAACAACAACAACAATAATAACAACAACAACCTACATACATATATACATACATACATACATACATACATACATACATATATGCGTATATACATAAATACATCATACATACATACATACATACATACATACATACATACATACATACATACATACATAGATCAAGGGTGCAAAGGGTCTATGTGCATGTATTATGACGCACTACATGAATATGATATTAATGGTGTGCTATGAGAATTTGAACATTAGGAATAAATAGCCCTCTATGTAACTTTTGTATTAGCATATGAAATAATATATAAGAAGAAGAATAATGGCAGCCCCTCCTCTTCGTGTACGATTATGAAATAGGGTACATAATGACTCCGGACACAATGTATACGGCAAACCATACAGAACTTCAGACAAGGCTTACAATATTGGTCTGTGTGATGATTTCGTCTTGCCATCGATCTTGAATTGGTGCCAAGCAACTGTGACGAAGGTTTTGAATCTCACTCGCCGTGTAGGATGCTTAGTGTCGTTTACTCCCCTGACAATACCTAAATATATAGCACGCACAGCGTTCGCGATTTAATGGAAGACGGTGCTCAGTCGCAGAAAAACTAAATCCACATCATTCCACAAATACTTGTCTTGCAGCCACCGGCTTAAGTGCATAAGATTCATTATTTTCACACAACAACGTTTGACGTTTGTTTGATAGGTCTTTAAATCCTACACTGTGATCGTGATCATGCTCAGTAAAGACTGTGTCTCATCTTCTGTAAAGACTGTGTCAGTCTTTCGACTACGTAATCATCTGGGGTTGTGTTCTTGAATGCATGAAATTATTGATATGAACCAGTGAACCACGACGAAGAGGAAGACCTATTACTTTGGCTTGAAGTGTGAAGCTGGTAATATGCGTGCACCCAAAACGTCTTTTGCAGCTTGAAGCAGCACGAAAATACTTGGTGACTCGATCGTTTTTGTAAACATCTTGCACTGGAGCGAGATCAGTGTAACCATCAAGAATAGTTGTTGTTGTTGTTGGGTTTAACGCCATTTTTTCAGCACACGATAGGCTATACATGGCGGCCAGTATTAATGGTGGAGGAAGAATCCGGAAAAACCCCAGAAAGAACCACCGACCTACGAGAAGCAAATGACAAGTTTTCTCACATACCCACATTGCCGAATCGGAGACTCTAACCCACGCAGACAGAGGTGAGATGGCAGTGATCCGTAACGGAGAGCGCTTTAGACCACACGGCCACTCGGGGCCCCCCATCAAGAATAGAAAACATACCATGACAAAAAGTAATGGACATCCTTGTACTGTTAACTAAATGCATTTTAAAACGATGAGCAAGCTTCTGGTACACGATTGGTACATGTTAGCAAGCATGATCCAAGTCTTTTCCAAATTAATCATTAAACATGGTAGTAATTGTTACGACATTACAACAATAACCTGCATGAATTTTCATGGTATAGTTAGTCAACTGAGGATTGATTAGTTATGGGTTATTAATTCATAAATGAGAGGATAATTTTTGTCCAAATGTTGTTCTTTCAGGATATCGTTGATATTCAGGGCTTGTGTAGGATGATTTATTTCTATCAGAGAGACTTCCCAATGAGTGCCGTTATCCAACTGGATAGGATGTGGTAATCTGACTATGAAATAAGATAAAGTATTGACGGGAAGTTCATCCTTAGAACTGTCAGTCTTTAGGGTTAAATAAAATGAATTAGTCGATGATGCTAGTAATCAAGAAGTAAAACGATGCAAAAACCAAAAAGATTTTCCAAATTTTCCTTTGTAGGGTTGCTAATTCTTTAACGATCAAAACTAAATAGGTATGCTTTCCAACGCACTTTCACTTCTTGAAGTCGACATTTGCACATTTCACATGTTCTTCAATGATCGAGAATGTTTTTGATATCGTACACTTTTATGGTCGGTCCTTGTAATTCAAGCAGGTATAGAGTTCATTTTAACACTTATCGCATCATATTCAACTGTACAGGACCACGTCCACGCACGTATGCAGTAACACAAAATAATTAAGTTGTTCAGTTACGTAAATAACCTTTGTCAAAAGTGCACTTCTGTCATACAATGCAATCTCAATTTCCAGTCTTTGACATCACTTCATTTTTTTGTTGGTAGGTGATGTTCCAAACAATAAATAATAAATCACCATAACTTACTTTAGAGAAGTCACTTTTTGGGTACAGATCCAATGTATCGATGGTACGACTAATTGTAAGCTTTGAGGAGACGTGGTGTCACATCCCCTCTACAGTATAATGAGTAATACGGCCGAAAGATGGACACTTACATTTTAAATGACTCGATAGCCCCCAGTGTACAGTGCCAACAACTTAATTGCATGAACACCTCCAGACAAAATAAATCACGATTAAATTAATATTAATAATAAGTAAAACTATTCTAGTAATATCTGGATATAAATCTTCCAATTACACTTCACTAATAAATTAATTCATTAATTTGCCTGTTGTTAAGAAACGCCCTTTTTCTTCATCAAATAAGAGTTAATGTCCTAGTAGTCCCTAGTACTCATCTGCAATCGTTTCTCCCTTCTATTCTCCTGTATTCTTCTCCCACACATACACACACTCATCCTATATCACTTCTTGTGATATTTCTCCTTCCTCCTGCACTATTTTATTCTACCTTCTTCTGTATCAATTTTTGTACTTTTTCCTACCTTCTCTTGGGGGTTCAGTGCCGTCTCTTACGTTCCCCGATGAGCTTCCTCGAGAAGCTTTCTGTTTCTTTCCCGCTCAGTTCCTCTCCCTGTTTAATACGAGTCTCGTTCGCTCGGAATGATTTTTCCACTGAATCATTTTTGATACTTTATTGCATCCTCCGCTCTCCTCAAAAGTCAGGAAACCACTGATTAATTTTACACATGTATGACTAGATTATTACTTGCCCCATTGTCTGTCTGAGACATTAGATTCTCCTATTGGTAGGTTTTTAAATTCCTCTACTTCCGACTGCTTGTTACACTACGTTTAACGTTTGGCACAAATCTCTTCAGATGTAACTGTGATCGCAGAAATCTGGTCTTCTTAGCTACGCAAAGAGATTAAATACTTTGAAGCGACTGGCCGACTCACCCGATTAATTACCAAATACACACATAGCTTCCCATCTCCTGTTGGCCTCACAACCTTTAGCCGGCTGTCATAAACTTTACGTAACCCTTAGCTAGCAAGAAAGTTAAACTGACGGCTGCAAAGATGGAAAAATTCTAAATATATTTTTCACACGCGCCAATAAGACGATGTCGTCGATAGATTGTTTATGTGCAACATATTTCCACATTTGTTCTTTCAAAGCTCTATGTAAACATTCCACAACACTTACTTTATGTGTCTTTTATAAAATTCTTTTTAAAAAGTTCATACGTTCGGTTACTTTGTTTGCCATCGTAACTATTGAGGACCACTTTTTTCCAGTCTAATTTTAAAGCTCTTAGGGACTCAGAGATTGTTTTACTGGTCAAAGCGACTACTGAACCTGATTTTGAAAACAAGTCGATGACACAAAATTTTAAAAACAGTTCGATAACACAAAGCAAATATTTGTAACAAAGATTGTTCGCTGCAAAATGACAGACGTGAACTAAATATGTTTGCCATCGATGCTTGCGACTTTGGGTTGATTTTTTATTTAAATATTTCCTTAATGTGCTTGTATATCATGTCCTTTGATTGTTCTTTTTCTGCTTCAGACAAAACGGTTCAATACATGAACAAATATTCCTTTTTGTTGCAACACTGACATCTCAGTGAAATTAAGATTCGGAGTTAAATGAGTACCAACGATTAAATTCAATCTATATTTTTCATATGCACCTTCCTTTGATAAGATCCAAATTTATGGAGTGATCTCTCTCCAGAAAAGTGTGACTTTTAATCGTCTCAATATCTACTAATTCTCCATAGCGTGGTCCTTCAATCGATCCTAACAAATGAGCAGCAACTATAGCAATGTTTCTCTCAGCATATAAAACACGTTGAACGAGCTATGTTTTGACCGATGTGTGTATTTTATTTTTTACTATTTGGCCAATAATGTTCTGAGGGTTCCATTATGGTAGTGTCTCTAACTTGGACAAAGGTATCGCTAGTTTCAAAATGTTTATGCAATATTCGATGATTTCTTTGGGTGCTTTGTTTTTACGTAGGAGGTCTGATTTCAGTAAGTTCTGATAAAACATCCCAATGTTTATATAAATGAGGATGATGACCCTTTTTTCGCCTTTTTCTTGAGAATAATTGTTTCTTGGGAAGACGAAAAGGGCGGTGGTATCACTTTTTATTGACATATTTGTTTCAGAAGCAACCATTTATCTTACACGTCTTATTTAAGATTGGAATTCGTCTTATTGTTGGCACGTAGTTATAAACTTAACTGTGGGGAGCACTCGCCGATTCAGAGTTTTAACGGACTAAATCATGACAGTTCTTGCTTTGGAAAGTCTAGTAAACGTTGTGTGTACTTTTGGTGAGACCACTTTGTAGCATCTGCAGTAGATTATGAAAGTAGAGGCTATGGCCGCCAGAAAAAGAGAAGGTCCTTTTGAAATGGGTTTCCGTTGTATCATTAAATTAGCGAACACTGGTCTTAAATCAGGTATATCCAGCATCATCGAGAACAAAGAAGACGTAGAAGCCGTAGTAGTGGCCGCTTTCACAGAACGACCTAGTTTCTTAGGATTAGCGATACTACCCGTCTTTTATGGCAGGATAGATTTTGCTCGAGGCTTTTCTCTCTTTTTTTTGCGGTTGAATTTGTTGCAACACAGCTCTTCTTTTGGGTTTGCTGCCGACATTCGGAGGTGTGGTGGTATGTTCTGTTTTAACAGTGGTATTATGATCCCATTTTAGAACTGAATGAATAATGACACCTAAAGAGCTTCTCAAAAGGTGTAATAACAAATTCATATGTACTTGGCAAGAATTAGAACACGGAACCACATAATACTTGCATGATCTCTTACACCCATGTGGCATAAATGAACATGACCCAAACTGCATATACATGTACAATATTCTAGATATGTGACACATGAAATCTATGCACACACTCTGGTATTCATCTAATCTCTGCGAAATTCATTATATCTAATTTCTCTGGGACTGTAATGTCACATCATTTTGTGTTGTCTGTATATTACTACCACTCTCGTGGATTGTATTATTTCTTCCTATATTTTGGCTTCTGCATCTACTATTTGTAGAATTGTTTCTTTTTTCTTTTGCACTTGTGACGTTTCTTCTTGAGTTGATTCTAAGTCAACTTCTTTTCTTGGATTTGTGACCCACAGTGTCTTTGGCTCGTTGAACCATTTCTTATATCCAATCATTGAAGGCAAGACTTTCTCAGTCAAGAACATCTTCATGTCGTAATTGTTATGGTTCAGACAAGTATCTATATACACTTCATTGTAAGTATGAATCGTTTCTAACATGTTGTATCCATTTGTACCAATTTTCATGGAAAGGACCCAGTGTAAATCTTTGGCGCAGAATCGTCAGCGAACCGAGAGATTGGACTGTCTGCATACAAATAGCTAGATTTAACTGTAGCGTAACTCCTTTCGATTGACCAAACGCTTCTCGGTTATTTTATGCCGTCAGGATCGTAATAGCGAATGTCCGACAAATATGGGAGCAAAACAATGTGATTAGCTTCCGTATGGAAAAGGTGTGGATATTACCTTTGGTCATTTCTGTTATTCCAAACGGTTTAGACATTCTACTCAAAAGCATGTTTAAATGGAACATTGATGTTCAAAGTCCACAACTCGGTCAAAATTATGGCACCTTTTCTTTCTTTACGTGTACCTTTGAGTTTGTTAGTTCGATTACGGTTTCCACGAGTGGAACACGAACTCAATAATTTACAAGTACTTTTCTGTTTTATTATTTGTTTCATACGATATCGTTCTTATCAAAATGGACTGACCAAGTGTTCGCTTGAACGAGTGCAATTAATTCGTTATTTTTTAATTCAATAATGCAAGGATTGGATACTAAATGCTCACGACATCTCTCTCTCTCTCTCTCTCTCTCGGTAATACATGTGCTGCTACCGACTGCTAAATTCTCATTCACATTCTTGCATTAGAAGAGTCATGTCATACTGGTAATACCATCGCATCACTCTTGACGATGATTCATATAAATGTATTTTCCGTCTGAAAAAAACTGGTCAGAGAAGCACGCGAGCTCTGTCCACAAATATGAGGGTACACTTTATGCAAAACGAGGAGCCAAAAGGCCTCGAAGTTCATTACAGGAATGTAACATACTGTCTCTTGCCGCAAAAGAATTTCTGTCCGATTTTCATATAATCTTTTTAATTATGTGGTCCTATTATTCTCGGTATACGTTATGCAAACGAGAATGGCACATGCTAAGCAAATCTGAGTATGGCTGTTATTTATAATCTGCCCGATACTTGTTTTAGTTTTGCGGAATTCATTTATCAAAAACACTGTGCGTTTTCCGTTATAAAAGGGTATAATGGACAGTGCGTCACGTGGTGAGTCAGTTTTCCATTAATATGTTAAAATCGTCATTGTGTTATTGAACGTGTTGAATTTTGTCGATGACTTTGGACAGTGTCGATTCTGCAGGTGTACTAAACTCGATGCAGACCGGGGAACACCAGCTTTGATGGAGTGTCTCAAATAATCGTCAAATCTAGCTTGAGATTGTTGTCTGAATGTCTCTAACAATGAAAACACCAAATTTGTAATGCCACTGGCTTGCAATTCAGAAATTAACTTTTTAAATTTCACAGTGTAGGCATACACAGTGGTTCTAAATTTTCTATAAGTCACTTTATGGGTCTGTCGAATGTGAAAGCAATCTTCGGAAGCTAATTAATGTCTTTTCCGTTTGGCGGATGTTGATTCGCTGGTAGAGGAGGTAGAGGGCATTCGTTCTGGATCACTCAGCTACCACTTCAGTTGTCATATAGGTCGTCGTCACCTCTTTGTTTCTTCGTCTGGTTTCTTCTTAGCAAAGTGATTGTTTTATCTTGATTCCAAATTTTGTTTTAACAAAGTTTTACAAACTCTCGCACCCCCTTATATAAATAGAAAGAGTTTCACACCCTATGGGTAAATATTCATTCTGCGTTCAGACTCTGATGAAGAAGATGGAAGAGTCAGAGATATGCAGATAGTCATACTTCCAATATGTACATGGCACACTCCATTCGCGATAGAATTTTGCAAAAGGAAAATGGGCTCCTGAGTGTCCACAACGTCACGAAAAGGATAAACAGGAAGAAGAGATGCAAAGATTAGGATACCTGTTAATCAATGCCAGGAAAAGTGACATTGGATATCAGAGTATCCCAAAGAACAAGACAACAAGGCGAAGCAAGAGAAGGAGCGTTCATCTGAAGCAAAAACAAAAGAAAAGCACATACCCGTCACGAAACTCAGAAAGACAGTGAAGATGAAGAACCCATACCAGTCGGACACTAACAACTAGAGTGCGAGAGTGAACAATAGAAGAAGAAATTGAAGTTTATGTGCTGTGTTATGAACATGTCAATGTGATTCTGAACCCCAGCCAAGTCATACCAGATGCCTCGCATGGTGCTCAGCATTAAGATATTAGTGTCAAGACTGGTCGGCCTGGTGTTAGGACTGTGTGACTTTGTGGGACTGATGCTATATGTCTGCGGCATGTTGTCCTATGCTAGATATCACTATAAACTGCCACACTGCAGATAGCGATATGACTGAAAAAATCTAAAGCTATATAAAAATCCAAAGCGCTTATATCTCTGCCAGGTCATGCTCCTCCGACTGCTGACGTTGCTGCTTTAGTAATGGTAGTAACTGCTGGTGGTGGTATCTCAGTGGCGGTGAGAATGGTTTTAGTGATGGACGTTTAATAAATATTGGTTTCGTTCTCTTCGATTTAGCTAAAGAAGACTTAGACAGTTGTCTTAGATTCCTTAACTATTTATAATGTCCAGTACTAGATTCGCCGTTTCCTTTTCATTCTCTTTCTCCTGCAATTAACGATTCAGTATTTTCTTCTTCTCTCTCTCTTCTTTACGCTTTCTTTTGTTCCATAATTTTATGTTTATTTATTTGTGTGCTTAACTTTTGTACATGGTTGCAAGTTGTAGCAAGTATAAACAACATCTATACATGTTTATATTTTACGTAATAAGTGTTCAAAGTGATTCTTGTGTACAATTAGATTAGACTTTTCCTTTCGAAATCTTCAGATGCTATTATGTTATACATCAAATATAAATATGTATAAATAGGGATTTGATTAATAAATATGCATCATTTATGTTTTATATACGATTGTGGAAATCGTTACTGTTCAGAATTTACAGTTGTTTTCAAACATAAATCACGAAGAATTATTCGTTAAATTATCCATTAATATTACAAAGTGCTCATTAGCTTTGGATTAATACATTATTTTAGGAATAATGGGAATTCATTCAAAGACATTTTGGACTGCATCATTGTGATAGATAAAGACATTCAAGACTACTGCAACTCATTCATAAAATAATATATTTTTGGACATGTGACAGGATATTTTGGAATATTTGTGATTTAAATCACAGTCCTTGTCTCTTAACTTTTCACTTTGTAAAGCAGTGTTGAGCTTGTTTAAATTATTGGTTTCACTTCTTTTGTTAATTAATGTAAGACCTAGAGTAGCAACAGAAACAAAGGTATTTCTTGGGATGTAAATTGTCTCTAATATTTCAATGATATTTACAATCTGAATTAACTTTATTTCAGAATTACTGGTAACGATTTTAATTTCTCAGATTTGGGAAATATTTATAGAAACCAGAAAGAATTCACATCATCTCACGTCGAGAACTTTCTTTCAAATCATATTAAGATGGGTTACAGTCTATACAAAATGACGAGTTGCATGAACTTGACAGACATGTTGATGTCTCTGACACGAAAGCATATTTAGTTAAGCAAGATATAAGGAATGTGTTGATTCAGTACTTGGTGGGAAAGGAAACATTTAGATATGCATGATTAGAGTGGAAAATATGTGCTTAGTTTTGAAATTAAAGGAATTACAACTAAAACAATAGATGGAATTCAACTTCAGAAGGAAATGATGAAAATGCACTTTGGTTTAAAAGATACGGAGAACTCCCCACCCCTTTAAACACATGTTCAGGTATTGATGTTGACATAAAATTAGGTTAGTAGCCATTTTCAAGAAAATGAAGTAGATAAATTTATTCTTCACCTTTTGAGAATTTGCTGGAAACTTGAAATGACCAAGAGAGTTTAGGACATTTTTATTGCAAAGTTTATTTGCTAACAAAGCTCGTTAAGACTCCACTTCACTGTCCATTCAACATTGTGCTGATCATGATGCGGTTATATATATATATATATATATATATATATATATATATATATATATATATATATATATATATATATATATATATAGAGAGAGAGAGAGAGAGAGAGAGAGAGAGAGAGAGAGAGAGAGAGAGAGGGAGGGAGAGAGAGAGAGAGATTGACGGGCTTTGGGATGGACCTGACGTATGTCGATAAAGAATTAGTAATTGTATATTTTTTTAAAACCTGGACAGACTTATAGCGAATTTCCTGGGGAAAAAAACGAATATATATTTGAAATGTTTAATAAAGAGTACGATACCCTCAAGCAGTTCATATTAATTGAAGAATTCAAAAATTACAGCCTACGTGATATCAAGACCTATCATCATGAGCAAAAATTGAAAACTTTGGAAAATGTTGCCAGCACAGGTGATGAACATTCCCTGATTCATAAACGTATTCATCACAGCAGTTTTTGGAAACCAAAAGTGTCAGCTTAGTCTCATACGAGCGCTCTAAAATCTTAATCTGGCACAATGGGTAGGAATCATATTTCTGATAAGATTGATTAGCAAATCTGTCTCTTTTAGAATGAATGATTTCATTTCTGATTTTTTCTGGCTCAAAAGAAAGCAACATAATACAGAGCTATTACAAATGTTCTTATTTCAAAGAGGTCATTATCATGACAATGTTTTGAAAGCAAACAAGCCCAAGTCTGGTTTTATTTTGGGGACTTATGAATCATTTATGTCAAAAGATTTTATATCACTTAATAGGGGTTCTACCAAACCTGTTCCTTTTAGATTACTAAGGGACACTGTAGCTTCTCTCATAGTGTTCTGTTATAAGGTACCTTGACTTCAAAAAAATATTTCGTCTGAAAATTGTTCCTCTAATGAATGTGTTCGTATTCATGGAGTAGAGTTAACTAATGATCCTCTAAATGGTGTAATATGGCATCATACATAGTTTCAGGACCTGTAAGTGTTGGAGCAGTAACTTCCTTACCTATAGAGGATTTTCATTTATTACTAGGCAATGACCTACCTGGAGGTTAGATTGGTGGTCAATCCACTAGTAACTGACAAGCCTTGTTTGCACGGGAACGCTGGCCTCATTGAATGTGAAATTGCCAAATTTTATTCTGCTTCTGCAGTTAATAGAGCTGTGGCAAAAAGAGATTATCACAATGATGTTGATATATAAAGTATTCATTTAGATGAAACGTTTATTAGTTAGTTTTTTAATGAAGTCACTATTACTTCTTATATTGCTTAATCAATAGGTTGATCACAGTGATTCTCTTTTTACAATATTTTCTCTTCATTCTAATCATGGTAACAAAACACATTCACAAATTTTCAAACAGGAACGATACATTGAGATATCCCCTTTGTTTCAGAGCGCTCTTAGTGACACAAAAATCACACAAATCACACTTTGTTACGTTATAAACGAAGGAATCCTTATAAGAAAATGAGACCACCTGAGATACCCTGTAGTGATGATTGGTCAATGAACTATTATGTTGTTGTTCCGACGTCATATAAACAGGAACATTTAGTTCAGTCTATCAAACTCCCTTAATTGATCATTTATTATTCATTAGATCGAATCACAAGATCTTTAATCAGCTTTATTGGCCGAAGATTAAAAGTGTTGTTTCTAAATATTGTTAATCTTGTTACACTTGTAAAATGGTAGGAAAACCAATCTGAAGATACCTAAGGCTTACTTGCAAATTATTGCTCTATTTGACGAACTATGTAGCAGAATTATGGTAGACTGTATATGGTTTTTTATACCTTAGCTAAGTGTCAAACACGAATCGTGCCATCCATTCTCAAATACCAGTCTTATCATCCATTCTCAAATACCAGTAATACCATCCATCCTCAAACAAAAATCTTACCATCCATCTCAAATACCAGTAATACCATCCATTCTCAAACAAAAATCTTACCATCCATCTCAAATACCAGTCTTACCATCCATCTCAAATACCAGTCTTATCATCCATTCTCAAATACCAGTAATACCATCCATTCTCAAACAAAAATCTTACCATCCATCTCAAATACCAGTAATACCATCCATTCTCAAACAAAAATCTTACCATCCATCTCAAATACCAGTCTTACCATCCATCTCAAACACCAGTCTTATCATCCATTCTCAAATACCAGTAATACCATCCATCTCAAATACCAGTCTTATCATCCATCTCAAATACCAGTCTTATCATCCATTCTCAAATACGAATCATTCCGTCCAATTCAAACACAATGCGCACCAATCATTCTCAAATACCAGTCTTGCCATCAATTTAAACACCAGCGCACCCTCCACTCTCAAACACGAGTCATTCTCAACACAGGTTGCACCATACATTCTCAAAATCCAGTCTCACCATACATTCTCAAACACCAGACTTACCATCCATTCTCGAACACGAGTCTACCATCCATTCTCAAAGGTTTAGCACGTGTCTTAGTGTAATATTCTTTACTACCATCTCCATTACACTCTTCCACTCAGGCTTCCATGTATTCCCAAAGGCAATATGAGCCATTAAACTAGGTACAGGGACGGCGGCATTTGTAGAAAGAATTTACATCGAACAACAAGTGTTTTTACCAGCAGTTTTGGAGTACGGACAGATCCTGTGAAGATGTTTATACCAGAGGTGTCATATGGTCAATAAGGGACAATACTCCTTTCTGCCTTACTATATGTTTATATATGAGTGTGCGTGCGTGTGTCTATGCTTGTATGATAAAAGAAAACAAACGATATTGAGTCCATTTACTTTATGTATCATTTTGTTTGGAAGCACACGCGTTTGTGCTTTTATTTATGTTGATTTGCAAGAACGAGTGTTTGTTTTGCACTTATGCAGGGCATCACACTATACCCCAAACCAACTATTCGTTGATTTGTAAACAATAGCGTGGTTTTTGTTGTTGCGAGTGTTAAGTCGTCATGTAATTCATCATAATTCTTTACATAAATTGTGTAAATATGTTTGTCCTTCTTTGCTTATGTTTATCAATTCAATGTCCATAAACATCCTAATAAAACTATCAATTTTCCATGTTTTCTTCTACGTCTTTCATAAACAAGCCAGTACTATATCTTAAGGTGAAATAAAATTTAATATGTGTATCGAACAATCTCTAAAGGTAGCACGACGCAGTTTCTAAACATAGAATCTAAATTTGTTTCAATTTCAAAAAATTATAATATCTATAGAGAGTGAAATAAGGTTTCGTATACAATTTGAAACGTAATTTCCAATGTTCTTTCCAAATTAAGAAATAATACTATATTTAATAGTAATAACATGACATCAAGTCTACGAATAGAGATACATTATTCAAGATACTTAACAAGTACAAAAAGAAACTCTACAGATAAAATCATGCATCGAAACTGCCACCTTTTCAGTTCCAGAAAGTTTATTTATGTTAATCATTTGGTGTAGATGTGTCCATCCATGAAATATCAATGGTATCAAACACTGACCCAAATCTTGTAGTTCTCAGAGAAAACTACTGTCATATCAGTACGGCTAAATTCTCATATGGTCACCCAAAAGGTGCAATTTCCATTGACCCCGAAAGTGAAATCCAGAATATTAAAGTGATTAAGTTACCATATGTGTTAATGTTAAATTTCCATTGGGCGATATAATGACAAAGAATATTAAAGTTTCAAATGGTGCTATAGTGGCCCCATCATGATAATTTCAAATATATTCCATAGTAATCTAATGCTATTAACTTCCCCAAACTGTCATAATTACCCACCCACCCTTGTGGCCACATTTACCCCTTATACTACTATACTACTACCGTCTATACTTTCAAGAGAAGGACTCTATAAGAATACCGGCTGATAATCCTCCATAACAGAGTGTTCCTTTGACATTTCCTTTGGGATAAATGATACGGTAAAGATCCCTTTATTATGTTTTGTGATGCGATTAACCCATTCGTAAGCTTTTGTTGCAAAGTTCCACCGTTAAAAATCAATATTTATGGGATAACACTTCCTTTCGTCTTTCGATCGCTCGATCGATCGATTGATAAAGAGATACTACTACTACTACTACTACTAATAATAATAATAATAATAAGAAGAAGAAGAAGAAGAAGAAGAAGAAGCATGCTTCCGTTCTAACTGTCAAAAGCTGTGTGTACAAATGAACACTTACATATTTATTTATTAATCATCTGCAGAGGTCATTTCCGTTAGGTCATGAAATAATCTCGGAGGTAGTTGTAGGAATACACATCAATGTTGCAAAAGCAAAGGCCGATATTGTTCCATTTGTGACATTGTATCCTTCCTCAGCCATAACATTCCAAGTGAACGAAACTAGTTTAGAATATAATTCTCAATGGCGACGAATTTGACTCGTTATTACTTTCGGTTCAGTACGCACAAGAGTAGACCCAGACTTTTTAAAGAATTTTTGTGGTGATATCGTGTGAAAGGCAATTATTTATTCTTTAGAATTTTAACATTATGGTGTGGTTGTTTTGTGTGCAATTAGGTGATAGTGCACAGTGCGTAGTGATGCATTGATGTTGAGCCGGAAGTGACATCTGTTATCCATTGTTATGTATTGAGAGAGACAGAAGGACAGACAGACAGTCAACCAGACTTGAGAGTGACAGACAAAGACACACATTTATATGTGCATAAATAAATAATTTTCAACTGATTTTATTCAGTTTTGGCCATGGGATGGAAGATCTCAAGATGAATTTCTTTGTTTTTCACTTAAAATTCTGCCACCACAGAATACCTGTTTTTGATAATTTAATACGTCTCTAAATGTAATGTGTCATTTGCTTTTAAATTACCTTTTCTTAAAATATATAACATTTATTCGACAGATGGATATATATATATATATATATATATATATATATATATATATATATATATATATATATATATATATATATATATGTCTCTTTAGATTTCACTCTTATAAGTAGCACAAAAATAAAAAATTATAGTTTCAAAACAGTGCAGATTGCGATTCTACGGCAACCTGAGCAAAAAGGTAAAAGTTATCAGGAAATTATATCCGTTTCAAAATAGTCCAGTGCCACTGCAGGACAAAACAAGGTCGCAAAATGACGCAACGCGATTTCAGAAACAAAGGAAAACTCCTCGGTTGCTGAAAAGCCAGAGACCATTTCAGAACCAAGAAATGTCAATAGCCCCTTTCTTCCAACTAAGTAGAGGTCACCAAGATGACCCCGGGCGGTTTCAGGACGAAGTAAGTGTTACGAAACAGCAGCTCAGTTTCTTGAACAACCCTAAATTTTAAAACACATGATTTAAATATTTTCCCTAGAATTTTGTTTCGTTTAATTCTGCATTGTTAACTTCAAGTTAATTTTATTTCCCTGTCCTGGGACTTTTAATTTCCCCATTGGTAGATAGATTGCATACACACTACTGCCTCAAGGCATGTTGTGCAGGAAATAGCAAAATAGAAAAAATTAGTTTATTTTCATACATAACGGCAATATTTATGTACAATTTTATTCAGAAGCATATATTATACCGTGAGAAAGAGTGAGAGAAAAAATAATGCAGATGTTTAAAATTGTCAAAAGGTTCCGCTTCAGACTTTCGCATTTTTGTACAGGGTTGAAACTTTTGAAAAAGAAAACATATTACCCTCATTGTTCACACTGGTAATTCTTGTTATATAAACAGATATTCCTCTGATTCCTGACACTGGTAGATCTAGTTAGACAAAAGACGAAACGTGTATGCAGTGTAAGAGGATGAACGGCATAAACATTGGGGTGGGAGAGGAGGTATTTTTGTTGGAGCACACAGATCGGCTTTACTTCTGATTCACCTCTTATCCAAGCTTTCCAGGTCTACATGAATATTTTAATTTCCTGAAAACAACAATGTTTACATGTGAAACTATATTTCCTTATTTCATGAACAGTGTACATGTACATATCCCCATTACACAGAATCAATAATTTTCATCAGCTATCAGCTTCTGAGAGCAGAAGATTTTCCTAACAGTAATACAAAAATAAATGTCAATCTAATTTGCTGAAAGACATGTACCTTTATGTCAACGTTCTAAATGTTATAAGAGCTGCAAAGCAAACAACACCGGAGTCGAGTCTATACATTGCGCCAAGAAGAAAAAACCATCAAGGACATTTTAAGGACTTTCGAAAATGGCAATACAACCTTATTGGATCAGGAACGTGTTTCATTTCATATTTTACTCCTCGAATTTGGATTTTTTTTCATATCTGTCCTCTTGCATGACTTGCATAATATATATATATATATATATATATATATATATATATATATATATATATATATATATATATATATATATATATATATATATATATATCTGTCTCTCTTTCTCTCTGTCTCTCTCGTATTTATTGATCATCAGATGTTCAATTTCAGGATCTTGGAGATATCTGACGAAAATTCGAATATTGTTTATAGTAACTTTTAATTTCAGTTTGAAGCCAAACGTTCAGAACTTTATTGGAACCGGGGCCAGATGAAGTCGAAAGAGGGCACTATGAGTGTTCAGGACCAAGTAAAGGCCCTCAGTAATTATGTACACAACATTTACCCAGGGACTGGTATCCACATGCACTGCAGGAAAGAATTTCAAATTTATTCCAGCAAATAATAGATTATCAACAGCACCACTCTCACTGAGACTCTATGCAAGGTTTCTTTCACATTTATCGGTCTATATTTTTCAGACCAAGACCTGTAGTCACTAGGGCTCCAGCTGGTCAAGACCAATGTTGTTCTCTTGCATTCGTAAGTAAAACTAACGACGCAGACCTGATGTCGATCAAGCACACACACACTCTCTCTCTCTCTCTCTCTCTCTCTCTCTCACACACACACACACACACACACACACACACGCACACACACACACACTTGACTTCGTGTGATCTTGTCTGAATGGCGTCTCATTCAGTCACGTACGAAGTTTTCTTGAACGAGACTAACAATATCCTTGATCAGCGGGCGAATTTTGCAGCGCGGGATTAGGAGCCACGTTAGTGCAAGGTATAACAGCCACACAGCGATATTCGATTCCTGACCCTGGCCGTAGTTTCAGACAGTTTAGCCACCGCACCCACAGAAAGGTGTTTAATTATCCTTGAGCAAATTGTGTGTACTTATTATTTTTATGTAAATTTACACCAAATAAAAACGTGATCTTTAAAATATTCCTAAACGTTTCAACCAGAACGATAGTAAATCATTTATCAGTGCTTTGGTTTACAAAAAACAATATGACAGTTTTCGGTACCTGTTTGATAAATTAAGATGTATCTATGAATGTATGAGACTCCATTAGCCCATTTAACACTAAAATTAATATGTGCCTGACGTATTTAAAACCGAGGAAACCAAGCAGTTTATGAAATATATGCAAAAAGTTAGTCTCCTGATATGCAGTAAATTTTAACATTTTGCTTCCGTCTATTTATTTGCATCCTTGAACTTATAGGACGGTGGTTTCTTGCGTCATATTTGTTTACGGGGATCACAGAAGGAATACATAAACATAAATAGTAGCTGAATTACTTCTATAAACTCTAATGTTTATACATACAAAACCCATTCTCGTGTACCAGTCCCGAGGCTGAACACCCAGTCATAACCTATGTTAAAATCAATATTTATAAATGTCATCATCATGTACGAATTTTGCTATTAATTTGATGATGGAAGAAGTCGAATATAAATGAAAAAATATAACTTTAAAAAACGACATAAAAACAACATACAAATTAGTCGCCAGAATTATCCCAATAGGTGACATTACGGAAAGCAGAAATCAAACAAGTGGTCTCAGTGTGACAACCACTCACACATGGATATTTTAAGGATTATATGTTGGCATTTTTGTCTTCTTACCTTTACCTTCTATTTTAAATAACTTAGAAAGAATTTGAACACCTTTACTTATCTATATTTTAACAGACTACATCTTTTGGAAAACTTTCCAGAGTTTATGTTAATAAAGTGTTTTGCAATATTTACTATTGCATTGTTAGAAATTCGATTGTAAGAAGGCGCTATATAGCTAGGATTGTATCTACCCTTTTTCAACCCACTCATTCACAAACATGCATATATATATATATATATATATATATATATATATATATATATATATATATATATATATATATACATGCATGCATGCATACATATGTATAGCTCGAGATAAACTTTGTGCACCGTTTCTTGTGTACACCAGATCATATTTACATACATACATACATACAATACATACATACATACATACATACATACATACATACATACATAACTTTTATTTTTTTAAAGCACAATATTTTCTGTGCCTTGTTTTTCAGACATTAACAAAAATTCTAGCTTGTTAAATTGATTACATGAAACCTAAGATGTATCTCTTAAATAGTAGCATACCTATCTATTGGTGAAATTTCACATAAAAAATCTTACAAAGGAATGGATGCCGTTTTATACAAACTTTAATTTGCCATCGCTCTTGATCAGGAGCTACAGTGGCTTAGTGGTTAGCCTGCCATACGCCAATTATAATATATCAATCAATCTCTCTCTCTCTCTCTCTCTCTCTCTCTCTCTCTCTATATATATATATATATATATATATATATATATATATATATATATATATATATATATATATATGTCTATCTATTTATCTACATATCTATCTATATCTATCTATCTATCTATCTATCTATCTATCCTCTGTCAACGTAATAGCCCTTGGAGGCAATTTGCATGAAACCTTTCACTTTACCAAGTAAGTTAAGCGTCTAACACGTTTGTCTTCTGTTCATAATGGTTCAAGAAAACTTCTGTTTGAAATCATTAACTGTGAATGGAATTATTTTAAATATCCATGTCGGATCATTATAATATGGCTTACGGTACTCAGGAACGAAGACTGCAACACAATCTTTCGATGTCTAATAGAGATGCTTCGGCCCAACGGGTCTACATCAAGAAGGTACTAAAACAACCTGTATTGGTAGCGCTAAAGCCTTGCACATAAGCAGCTATCCGGAAATAGCTACAGTATCGTGGTTTTCGTCTTGATAAATGTATCGAGATGGAAATGTATTTTTTTCTTCTGATGCGGTCAACCTTTCTACGAATAAATTTCTGTGAAATATTAAATGGATAACTCTGGCAGACTAGAAGGAGATTTTGGGAAGAAAGGCAGGTGAAAAGAAAGATGGGCTGCAGACTATGAGAAAGAAAGGTAGAATCCAGCATAGGTAAGCAAAAGGAAGTGTATATACATAAATAGAGGGATAGATAGCTGTAAACGTTCCCGTTATCTTTTTGTCGTTCCCAGAAATAGTTCATGCTGCTGCAGGTTCTCATCGTTGTATTACATGACGTTATGGTCAATGGTAAAGATTTCGTAATGTGATAGGGAATCTTATAAAAATGTGATAAACTTATATCTCCATGTGGTCGTATCACCGATTTAACTACATCACTGTATTGTATGCTTGCCGCTAGTTACATTATAATTTCATATTTTATGCATATTCAATTGTTTTTGTCATTATCTTTTCTCTCTCTCTCTCTTTCTCTCTCTCTCTCTCTCTCTCTCTCTCTCAAAAAGGACAAACTTATATTAAAATATGCCAACACCATATATGTATGTAAGTACCAGTGTGGAGGTGTCTATTCCACCACTAAATATAATTAGAAATAAATGAAATATATATACTTAACGTGATACTAATTGGCACTAAATTCAATAGGAGCACCAAAAGTGACAGTATTCTAAGGTCCTACATTCTTTTTATCTATAAACGCTATACGCAATAAGCCCCAAAGGTCCTACATTCTTTTTGTCTCTAAAAGCTATACGCAATAAGCCAAAAGGTCCTACATTTTTATCTCTAAACGCTATACGCAATAAGCCCCAAAGGTCCTACATTTTTATCTCTAAACGCTATACGCAATAAGAAAAAAGGTCCTACATTTTTATCTCTAAACGCTATACGCAATAAGCCCCAAAGGTCCTACATTTTTATCTCTAAACGCTATACGCAATAAGAAAAAAGGTCCTACATTTTTATCTCTAAACGCTATACGCAATAAGCCTCAAAGGTCCTACATTTTTATCTCTAAACGCTATACGCAATAAGAAAAAAGGTCCTACATTTTTATCTCTAAACGCTATACGCAGTTAGCCCAAAAGGTCCTACATTCTTTTTATCTCTAAACGCTGTACGCAATAAGAAAAAAGGTCTTAGATTTTTATAACTGAACGCTTTCCGCAATAAGCCAAAAGGTCTACATTCTTTTTATCTCTAAACGCTATACACGTTAAGGCAAAAGGTGATATATTTTTATTTCTGAAAACGATATGCAATCAGGACAAAAGTCACACATTTTTTCTCTAAACGCTAGATGCAAGCAACGCTTTTTAATAGTAAAAGACGCAGAAAAAATAAATAAAATCGCGCGCGAGTGTATGTATGTGTGTGTTTTAATATACTATGTCTTTTTTCTAATTTGTATTCTGCCTTATTTGCACATAAATTTAAAGTAATATCAACGTTTCCCTTAGCTGATAACACTCACCATCAAAGCAATTCAAAACGTTTAATGTTGATTTATCAATTCATTTTTCTGATTTATCAACCATGGATCACGATATTAACTGCTTTTTAAAATGAAAAAGTGTATCAATTTTGATTTGTTGGCAACAGTAAAGATATTAACGTTCTTGAAATATTTTAGCGGTCAATTTTTGTATATACATATCATTCATATATATACAGTCCCCTTTAAAGACCTTTCGATACATATTATTTATATGTACAATCCCCTTTAAACACCTTTCGATACATGTTATTTACATATACAATCCCCTTTAAAGACCTTTCGATACATATTATTTTTATATACAATCCCCTTTAAAGACCTTTCGATACATATTATTTACATATACAATCCCCTTTAAAGACCTTTGGATACACATTATTTACATATACAATCCCCTTTAAACACCTTTCGATACATATTATTTACATATACAATCCCTTTTAAAGACCTTTGGATACACATTATTTATATATACAATCCCCTTTAAAGACCTTTCGATACATATTTACGTATACAATCCCCTTTAAAGACCTTTCGATACATATTATTTACGTATACAATCCCCTTTAAAGACCTTTCGATACATATTATTTTATATACAGTCCCCTTTAAAGACCTTTGGATACATATTATTTACATATACAATCCCCTTTAAAGACCTTTGGATACATATTATTTACATATACAATCCCCTTAAAAGATCTTTCGAAATATATTATTTACATATACAATCCCCTTTAAAGAACTTTGGATACATATTATTTACATATACAGTCCCCTTTAAAGACCTTTGGATACATATTATTTTATATACAGTCCCCTTTAAAGACCTTTGGATACATATTATTTACATATACAATCCCCTTTAAACACCTTTCGATACATATTATTTACATATACAATCCCCTTTAAAGAACTTTGGATATATATTATTTACATATACAGTCCCCTTTAAAGACCTTTGGATACATATTATTTTATATACAGTCCCCTTTAAAGACCTTTGGATACATATTATTTACATATACAATCCCCTTTAAAGACCTTTGGATACATATTATTTACATATACAATCCCCTTTAAAGACCTTTCGATACATATTATTTACATATACAATCCCCTTTAAAGAACTTTGGATACATATTATTTACATATACAGTCCCCTTTAAAGACCTTTGGATACATATTATTTTATATACAGTCCCCTTTAAAGACCTTTCGATACATATTATTTACATATACAATCCCCTTTAAAGACCTTTCGAAATATATTATTTACATATACAGTCCCCTTTAAAGACCTTTGGATTAGTTTATACATCATAGCGTGCTGTCTAACATTCCTGTTGTCAGAATGTAATTCTGGTTTACCACTATTACACTTTAATAAGGAACACGACGTGACATGTTATGTCCACTTTTTAAAAATCAGACAATGAGTGTAATCATTCCTTCATTATTTTGATTAGAAAGGACAATAATTATATGGAGCTTTATTTTTTTAAATAATTGATAAATAAACACTGTTAGTGTTATCTTTGGAATAGATTTCAGACAAACACAGATGGTCCATATCATGTTACATAGCTTGATCACAGCGTTTATACCCACTATTTTCCTAATTTGTCCTTTATTGCTAATGCTATTTTCTTGCCACCATAATCGATATAAATTGCGTTTCATTAAGGATCATGTCTGTTATATTCAGCTTTATTGCGTTTAGACTTTATTCTCGTACGCTTAGTGTAAACTTTGGTTATATTGAGTATGCCTATTATTTGTAATGTTGTTTTTTGCATTTGCTGCCATAGTTGGTGTCCTCAGAATGCATAAATCTCCAAACAACCAAGAGTATTTTTATGTTTCATATTATTTTCAAACGTTTTCCACATAAATCGTGCAATAAAAATTTCTCTATCGATATTCTATGTCATCCATACCCTTTACACTAGACCACAAACGTTTTAAGGCAAGAATGCTGGATTAAAGGTAATACTACAAAATATTTTATTTGCGGTTTTGACTTTCATCACATTCATAATCATGTCTGAAACTAATGGAGATGTCGGGGACAGGTGACCTAAACCTAAACTAAGTGACTATCGAAATTTGGGTGTAACATCTAGTACAGATCGAGACTGTGCCAATGCTACATAATTTACTTTTGAGTACACAAATAAACAAAGCTATAGGTAAATTCCCAATCATTACACTTAGAAGATTTTCGGATGCAACCTCTTATATTCGTCCCCACTCCAAAAATGCTGACTCTCAATTAGATCAAGAAATGTTATCGAAAAATATAATGTTTTATTTTTCGTAAGAAAACAATCATTATTTGGACAAAATAAACAACTTAAAACATTGTATGTGTCAGACAAATCTACACAAAATCACTGTCCGAAATTAGTGTAAATATCTCGACGTCGTTTTTCGATGTGGTACTACAGCCGTAAGCCGCTTTGGAACAGAATGGAAAAAATACATAGGAATCAACAGCTTTTCTCTTCAAAAATATATAACTACAATAAAATCAACATGCTTTTGACTAGATTTTAAGGAAATACTTTACTCGAACAACGAAAACATGTTGTATTGTCACTTTTAACTTAGCCACTCGTGACAATACAATATTTCCTTGTATTTATACTTAGAATGTTGACATCCTCTTTATATCAAGTCAGGGCGTCACATAATGCTACCATAGAGGTCAAGGATTTTAGTTCTACATATTAATTCTGATGTACCTCTTCCACCAGCAGTTAGCTAAATATAGATCCAAGTATTTCGTCAGGTGACAAGTTGAATTTAATTTTCCTGCTTAACACACGTTTTAGCCAAAGACGTTGATGTTTTCTCAATTGTTGCCGCTGAGGCTCGAAAACGACCAAAGGTGTTATATCCGTTCAACAACCTAATATGATTCGTTCCACAACCTCATATGAAACGAACACACAAGATAGTCTCTCCAATCGTTTCTATTTGGGATGTATTGTATGTTATTTATTTATTTATTTGTGTTAGAATTTGACGTATAATAAGACATTAAGACAATACAGATTTAGTGCATATTGGGAGCAAAAAGTATTAACATTAAAGTTAATAACATTGATAATATTTGGTGAACACTAATGTTTAAGTCTTGTTCGACCGATTGATGTTTGGTGTCGAGTTCTCGGCACCAGTAAAGAGGAGGAAAATGTTAACAAAGTTTGCAATTTCTAAAATGATTGCTACAACGTGCTTGCGAATTGTAGAGTATGCCAAGCATATTTGTTCATAATGAAACTACAACAGTGGTCTGATATAGACAATATGAATTCTAAAATATGAATATTAAAAAGAAGTCAAGTAAGTTTAGTGTTTATGCAGGTTGAGAAAATGTAGACGTTAAAGGAGTGGATATTGAAAGCACATTTCGAACATTTTAATATTGAATGATTTTAGACCCATCTTAATAGGTTTTAAAAAGAGGGAAAAAATAAAAACAAACAAAACGTTAAATAGATTACCGTATGTTTATTCCTACTTATTGCAAATAAATGTACCATACAAGTTTTGACATGCAACTGCAACTTCATATCATTCGTATTGTAAACACGTTATTAAAGTCCCTCGGAACCTAACCATTAGGAAGTCAAAGTTTATTGTAGGTTACATGGTGCAAGTTCAGTTTTCCTTTATGTCACTCCACATACTTACTCGTATGTTCTCCTGTTGAGAGAGATGGGGAAGCAGAGAGGATTTCTCTGAAATTCTGCGCCATTTTTTTAATTCATTAAGAAGACAAGAATTATTATTTTTATTTTTATTTTATTAGAAAGTTAATTATTAATCAGTGGAAATTCATGACAAATTTAGAGAATATACAAGTGATAACCTACTCTCTCTTTCTTTCTCTCTCTCTCTCTCTCTCTCTCTCTCTCTCTCTCTCTCTCTCTCTCTCTCTCTCTCTCTCTCTCTCTCTCTCTCTCTCTCTCTCTCTCTCTGTTGCCTGCCTTACTGTCATGATGATATTGGCAGACACGATGTTTACTAAAACTGAACTCAAGGCCTAAACTTTAGAAATTATTCGTTTTCCAGAACTTTCTATTGCGTCTTAGGTTAAGTGCGACTGATAAATATAGGGGGACGTGGTAAAAGTATTCATTTCTATCCATCTTTGGGAATCTCTGATCAGAGTTTGTAGTTGTGTTCAGATATAACGTAAGAGGAATTATTCGTTTAAATTATTAATTTTAATTACAAAGTACTCATTGACTCTTTGGACTAAACCAGTACTTTGGGATTATTGAGAACACATTCAAAGACATTCTGGATTGCACCACTGTGTTACATACGTGCATTCAAGAGTATTGGTACATGAGGACATTCAGGACTCTTGGAATTCTTTTGTAATATTCTATACTTTGGTACATTTGATAGGACATTGTGGGTTATTTCGGATTGAATTCACAAGAATGTTAAGGTCTCCTAACTTTTGACTTTGTCAGTTTGAGAAATATATAATTTGTTGATTTTTCTAAACTTGTTGGTTTCACTCTTACCAGTTACATTGCCAAGTCGTAACATTGTAAATTGTCACAAAAGTAAAGGAGAAAACTCGAGAGAGGAAAATGAAAACGAAAGACTAGATTGCAGGACCCGTAAAGACTGTGCAAAAGACGCTTGGTTCATCTTGCATCACAGATGAGGCAATGAACCAACTAAAAAGGAAATTCAACACAGGATTATGCTTAAATAAGGAAAATAGCACATAGAGGGTCATTGTATGTGCAAAAGAGAACACAAATTTCATTTGTGAGTTACAAATCAACTTTGTTCAAAACACTAACTAATCATACTCAATAACGAGGTAGCGAAGACTTTATTGTTGATAAATGAACAAATAAATGAACAAAAACAAACCAGTAGGGCCCCTAACCAATGTTTGTCAACTTATAGTAACCCTGTTGTGTACCTTGATTTTGCAGACGAGATAACAATTTGCATTACTGAAATTCGGTTTCTTCCAGTACAACTATAGGGATGGCAATGCTAAAATGTTGGGAACATTGTTAGCTGATGAAATGCATATTATGGCAGACACACTTGATCATAATGAATATACTGGTTAGGCTTGGGTTTTGTGCGACAGTAATTGTCTGACAGATTTAGGTATTTCAGGATCAATTCAAAGCATTAGATACTGTTATTTGTAATGTAGGTGCACATTTAAAAGCAGATGATGTATTACTGGTCTGTTTTGAACAGTGTTAGACATTTTTAGAAGCGACTAGAGCTATTCATTGTATTAGAACAAGATGACGACATTAACGAAAAATGTTATAAGAGAATTTGGGCAATACATTCCAAACATGAATAAAAAGTTATTAGACTATACTGTTAGTAGTGACGATAGCCTTTTCTTATCGAGTGACGTGTTGATTAAGATGGGTAGTATCATTGGATACAACAACAGTTGATTAAGATGGGTAGTATCATTGGATACAACAACAGTTTACACAAATCTCCTGACCTATTTTAACCTTTTGTTAAGCTCTGCCGTCAGTACCGGTGAAGGATAAATCAGTATTGCAAAGGCCGATAAATAAAAATCTGTGGAACAACGACAAGAATTGCAGTGAAGAGTTGTTACGAGTCTATGCTGATAAAATAAGTAAGAGAAAAGAGTGAAAGACAACAAACTCTGTAACATTTAACATATAATTTATATCCCTAAAATACAAAGTAAAAATGAGAAAAAAGAACTTACGGTATTGCGAATTAAATCCTAAAATAATACAAGCATTACAGACACAAGTGGTAGTAATTTAAAGTCTTGAATACAACTCAGTACAAGTCCCGAAGAAATCCAAAAAACTGAAGGCGACGAATTGTCTGTTTATAGCTTAGAGAGTATTGGAGTGTCAACAGTCTTTTGTTGAATCACAGTAATATAATTCCAGGTTGAAATTCAGTATAAATTCCAGCGAAGGCTCCTATCCAAGAATTGTATCAGAGCACTTTTATATTGCCAGAAAAAATGATCACTTGAATTCAATAATTTGAAGAAAAAAGATTCTAACCCGAAATAAAAAAATACTTATCACAGAATATGATACAAATTGATTGAGCTAAGACTTAAAGCACGAATGACCAAGTCCTCACAGCAGCAAGATTAAATAGTTCTCTACTTGACGGTAGGTCACATTTAGCATTTTCTAGCAAACAAACAAAATTGTCACCTAATGAAAAGTAATCTAGAATGATCCTGATATCTACTAAAAATAACCTGGATTACGTATAATTCGCTTATGAAATTTCAACACTTTGACCTAAATAAACATATTTACTTCTTCTATTAATAATAATACTGATTTTAAACCCAGTCGATTTAGGTCAAGCAGAGATGAACTCAGTTTTGGACAAGGTCAAGTCCAACATGCAATGTATCATTATAATATAATGTAATAAAAATATAACTTACAAATAAACAAATTAAACATACATGGCAGAGTAAAGAAGAGAAACTGTGAATATGTTTTAGGTAGACCAATGAGTTACAGAACGTTGTCCTATTTTTTAAATACCTTACCTCCGGGAATGATATCCTGTAGCAATATGGCTTATTCGTTATTTGCTATATCTTTTGACAACCTACTTTTATCAGGCCACGTCGTCAAACAAAGATGCAGTAAAGTTCAAGACTTTTAATTATACTTATTATTTCATCAGTAGTTAGCTACAAATAGGTTATGTTAATGTGTCTCATCAGATAACAATTATAACCTTACATTCGTGCCTAGTTTACATATATGTTTGCCAAATCGAGAGACGGTATGCCGCTAGATCTTCCATCTTTTGGCTGTCATATAGTTTTATTTGAAATTTCTTCTGCCACAATAACAATTACCGTAATTATTCAAATCACAAAATGTAAGATCTCTGACCATAATATACTTTCTCAAATCCTCTTTCCACGACATTTCAGATGGTGTTCAATACGTTTGGTCCTCTCTCTCTCTCTCTCTGACTGATTTATGCTTGCTCTTTGTTCATTACTAGAAAAATCTGTTTTATGACAGATGCCATAATATCAGTTGGGAGAGCTTTTAATGCAAATTATGTTCTCACCCCAAGTCAGATTTTCCCTGGCAAAATGAAATTTTTATTGATTCATATACTGTATCGCTACTAAGGCTGTATTTAGCAACAGGCGCTATGTATAAATATCCTCTATGTACACAGAAAACAATGAGTTATGAAACAATAAAGTAATAGCTAGCACCAGAAATATCGAATGGAGGGAACACAATTTATGAAAGTTATTAACGTTTTCGAATTGAGCAGTTCTGCTTCCATTGCACGCTAATATGCTCCCTAGATCTTGTGAATTTGCTGTATTTGTTGAAAAGAGTGCTCCAAACTCAAGGTTGTTAAAGAACTGCAATTCCATTAATACATTTTTTTTTCTCTACTCAGGATAAGCTCTCGTAAAATTCTTTGTAATCAAGTCTAACTTCCATTATCAGCTAAACATGGCCAAGCTCATATATACTCTATTTCCAGAATGGTTCCAATTTTTCATACTATTAGTATGGTGAGTCCTCCAGATCTTCAATGATCAAGAGAGATAATACAAAGGTGTTGGTTCTGCTTTTATAATGCCTTCCCTTTACCGTTTATAGTATGTATATGCCACTCAGAGGTTGCGTTTGATACGGTCGCTTTCCATTTTCAAAAAGCTTTAAAACTTGAAAATGACTTTAAAGAATATTGAAATAAAGAAACAAATATGAATCCTAATCAATCAAATATCATTACAACACCTATAGGTTGCTGCATTTGTATGATAAATATGAACGAGTTTTTTTCGTATGGATCGTGCACTAACTTGGGAGTGAAGTATCCATCCGAGAAAACGAGTTCATATTTTCCCATACAAATGCAGTATTCTTTTTATTATATGCTCATTTTCTTATTCTATCTAAGGCTTAATTAAAACAAAACACTACAAGCAACACATTGTTTGAATTCATGTTGTATTCCAAAATAAATACGCAACCGTAGATTCATCAATACACAAGGACAATATTAATGCTCACATAGAAACTGCACAGCGCAATTTGAACTTAGTCATTCCCTCGACATCACTTTCAAATAGAATTGTCGTTTTGTTTTACCTAAAATTTAAATTTAATTTAAAATTAAATTTTGTTGTTAAAGAATATTCATTGTAACAGCTTTCCCAGTTGGTCAGGATTTCTTTTTTTCTTTTCTTTTTTCTTTTTTGTTTTGGAGATTAAGGACTAGATTTAGATGTGTCAATTCCACATGAAGTACATTAATTTGAGCAGAGAAGAACGAGTCTTGACTGAGCTGATTGTGTTTATTTTCTGTCATTGAATGTTTGGAATTATTATGTGGGGAAAATATTAACTCTTTCACTTCTAATTATCAAAACGACGCTATGGACTATTAAGTTCATTTCGTTTTAAGAGCAGTAAGCGAACGTTATTGCAGTTGGAACGTAGTCGAAATTACAGTATATTTTCGAAATGTTTTAGAACCCAAGACATGGCCGATGAATTCGGACTTGCAGAACTAATAAACTGCATTTTGGGGAAATTCAAGGTGGAAAAATATAAGTATACTTTTGGCCATTCTTATTACCAGCTAAAGAATACATCTTTATGCCTTGTCACTTGCATGCTCTTTGTAGGAACATTATTTCAACAAAGTTAAAAGTAAATTGCAAAGCAGCTCGTATGTGACAGCCCATTCAGCCAGCAAGCATAATAATTCTTCGTTGTCCTGACTTATTGGCTCTGAGGCCCTTACTTTTCTACCAACACTTTCAGATGCATTGTGTTCGTACAAAATTAGCACTTTCACTTTAAAAATGATAGATATGTGATAGCCCCTACTGTCAGTATGCCTTTCAGTGCTATTGTTATATACACAGGAGAGCACTAGTCATAGTCTGAACCATATTTTAAAGTTACGAACATTTCTCCTAAATAATTGTTTAAATGGTCGGAAAGGTATGTTCAGTACTGTGTCTCTCGCGTTGGCTGTGGACATTACGAATAACACGTTCATGCATTTGCTTGTTTTAACCTTTCCTTTGTGACTTAGTAAACTCATCGACATTGTTCACTTTATTATCTTTAACGCAACAGCTGCTTTAGTTAATCGACAAACAAATCTAATAAACTAAAACCTAAAGTTTACTACATGAATGTACATGGTTTGTTTAAAAAGTAGCTCCTAATCCTCTATATACACTATACTATTTTAAGGCACACATGTCGTGCACGTGCGTCAATATCAAGGTCTTCAGTATCGTAAAATACTGCACAATTCTGACAATGTAAAGTTAACGGGAAAAAATGGATATATAATACTATCGGTGACAGAAACAGTATGTAAGAAAATCAACATCCTATATCTCTGAGAGCAATCTACGTCTCTAATGTAAGCAACATAAATAGCAGTTGAAAATATTCCGGTCACTAAAAGATCCCATACAAAGTTCACAACAATGACATGGGTATAACTAAATAAAACATAAGATAAATTTAATTGTAAGCTAATGTACTTAAACAAGACACATACTATAGTGCATGTTAATAATTAATTGTGTGTCTAACATACTTGAAACGTAGCACAACGTAGTGTACGTTGATAATTAATGGTGTGGCTAACATAATAGAAACGTTTCACAGAATGTAGTATACGTTGATAAATAATGATGTGGCCAATGTACTGGAAATGTGGCACAAAGTATAGATACCTTAATAATGGGTGGTGTGGCTTACTTACTAGCAACGTGGCACATAATATAGTACACATTAATAATCAATGTTGTGGCTAGAACGTGATACAGAAACTTTTGTAGCAAGAAGAGCATTGAAACAAAATGTATTGTATTTCTAGCAAATAAAAATATTGACAGATGATCTGGTGTACACAAGAAACAGTGCACAAAGTTTATCTCGAACTATACATATGTATGTATGTATGTATGTATGTATGTATGTATGTATGTATGTATGTATGTATGTATGTATGTATGAATGTATGTATGTATGTATGTTTGTATGTATGTATGTATGTATGTATGTATGTATGTATGTATGTAATTGTGTATTTATGTATATATGTATGTATGCATTCATGCATGTATGTTGCTGAAAAATTGCATAATTACCACAAGGAATAGACCCCAGACCTAGACTGCATTCAGCTCATTCGAATATTCTGTGCGTCGAGTGGAACTAAAGGAACATTTTGTTTACAGTACATTATTAATTACACAAATTCATACAGTGATAGATGCTGCAGTTTGTAGGCGCGTGATGAAACTTTAATGACTTTAAAGCAACAATCTCATTATCAAGACATAACGTTAATTTGCTTACAAGTTTGGATGATTTAATTGTGAGTTTCAATCTAGTTACGTTACAAAATGGCATACAGGAGAATCCGAATGTAGATCTGTACATGTCACACATAGAATAGATGTGTATCAATGCTTTGGAACACAGACATGACCTACAGATTACAGTTAGTATGATATCGAGAGAACAAGAGTCGCAGTAAGAAGAAGACATGAATTCCTTTTCATATCTGAATACATGCACAATTTTGCATTCGGCTAACTTTCATCAAGTAGTTTACAAGACCAATCCAAAAAGCATAGATAAAATTTATTAATAATAAAAAGTTCATTAAAAGCAGCTCATAGCACAAAACCTGCACGCTATGTTTCGCTATATGAAATATCATTTTTATTTTCAGCCATAAACGAAAACTTCCGTTTGTAATGGAATTTCTATTTACTTGTTGATAATGCATAAAGATAATCCGTCTAACGTAATTGTGAATAGCTTGATGTCAAAGAGCGTATATAGCTAGGCATGTACATCTATTTATTATGTTAATTGTTAGAACAAAATTAAACTTTACAAAAGTAAAAGAAAATACGCTGTCAGGTAGGTGTAATTGAACAATGTACTTAAATATTATAAAATCAAGCTGTGAAAATATTTCCTTGCAAAAGAGTATATGTGTACACACCAGCAAGATACTTACGCTCCTCTTCTGACAATCGTATACTCATTATTCCCACTATGAAAATGTCATATGGACAGCATTCTTTTGCATACCAGGGCCCAGCAACGTGGAATGAATTGCCCACTGAACTTAGACACAAAGACACCGTGATCGCATTCAAGAGTGCTCTCAAAACTCACTTATTTCGACTGCAAGAACAAACTTAAAGACCTAATAATGTTTCCTACCTTAAATATTCTCAGCATGTTTTTTCTATGTTTTCTAATATCATGCTGTTTGTGTTTGTAATCATATCATTATATATGTTTTTTTTATATCTTATACGTCTTGTCTAATGTTGCAAAAAACTTAGAGCTTCTAAAGATTAGGCGCTATACAAAGTCCTCATTATATATATGTATGTATGTATGTATGTATGTATACATATTGTAACCACCCAATTGAGAATTATCTTTATTTTCATCGTCATCTTCCAATTAAGTGCTTGGCCCATATGCAGTTATAATCGCACTGTGGTGAAATATGTACATGTTTTAAGGAAGGATCTTTGTACAAGTTAAAAACAGGATAAAATAGCAAACGGTGTACGCGCTAACACATGGGACCTACAGCGCCGTTGTACCCCTTACAGACCTTGTTCTGTAGACGTCAACTTCTCCAGACTTCCCGCTGAAGGTCGTTCAGCGTGGTTGCGAGGCTACTGGTTCATCGATAACAGCTGTGACAAAATCCTGCTATCCGCTTTTGGACTATTTCTAACTAGGCTGCATTGGTTTTGGAGTGTGGGTCCCATAACTGTAGAAGCGTATTTGTGTTGTGGTCGTACAATCGTCTTGTAGCAGAAAGCCTTGATGTGCTTTGGACAGGGTGACAGATTTCTTTACAGAAAAGATTTCGTCAGACTGGCTTTTGTTGGTTACGGAATCTTGTGGGAGTTCCAAGATAGTTTGCTGTCCAAGATGACACCAAGGTACTTTGCTTTGTTGGTGTCGTTCAAGATTTGCTCGTGGATAGAATAGTAGGTAGTCATGACCTTTCGCTCATTGGTTATGCGTACGTGTTCGCACTCCCACTCCTGTAATTTGCTGAGGTCTTCTTGTAGTAAGAAAGCATCTTGCTGGGAATTTATCACTCTATATAGTAGACAATCGTCGGTGAATAGTCTGACTGTGGGGTAAACGCCGGATGGCAGGTGTATATACTAGGAATAGGAGAGGCTCTAGCACTGCTCCCTGTGGGACACTTGGGGAGTTTGATGATGCAAACCCGTCAAGTACGACCTGTTGGTTTCTATCTGCAAGGAAGCTATGTATTTATGCAAGCGTTCGGTCTCTGACCCCGTAGTGTTGATGCTTGATTGCAAGGCGTTGATGCTGCACTTTTTCGAACGCTTTGCTGAAGTCCAGCAAGACTGCATCTATCTGCTGTTTATTGTTTAATCCCAGTGCAAGGTCGTGAGCAGTAGTAATTAGCTTCGTCTCACATGATCTTTACTTTCTGAAGCCTTATTGTTGGTCACATAGGATATTATTTTGCTCCAGATGCTTAATCAAGTGTCTGTGGACAATGTGTTCCATGACCTTGCAGCAAACTGGTGTCAAGAGCACCGATCTACAGTTGGCGGCGTTAATATTGTCTCTTTTCTTTAATAATAGAGTGACGTACGCTTCCACCCAGTCTTCTGAAACTTGACCTTGATCATGTGATGTTTGAAAGATTGAGGTGAGAGCTAGTGAAATCGCTGGCGCAATTTCCTTCACGAAACGAGACAAGATTTGGTCTCGACCGGTTGATTTATGTTGGTTCAGATCATCTATGAGTTTCTTCACAACGTTTTCTTGAATAAGGAGTGGGGGAGCAGTTGGAGAAGAAATTGATAGTACCTGAGGAAGGTTGCCACAGTCCTCGTTAGCGATGAACGAAGATAACTGATTATTGATGATCTCAACTTTGACTTTGGTGTCAGAATAGGTAATACCATCCTTATTATCTAAAGCTGTCACGCTTCATTTTTTTGTTGTTGACGTAAGTGAAGAGCTTCTTGTTCTTACTGTCCGACTCGTTGACCATGTCATTGATGTAATTGTTGTAGGCATCACTGCATGCTGACTGGCTGTTCTGAATTTGCTTGTGTGTTTGCAGTCAAGCAGAGGCTGCATTCTTGAAGGTTCACTGATTTCGTGTCGTCAGGCGACGTATGGCTCTATACGTCACTAAATAGTTGATTAAAGCGTGTATATGTAAGTTTAGAGGGTACGAAGGTATTGATGGTTTCTATGAATTTTTTGATGGTTTCTATGAATTTATGTTTGTTGTTGTTGTTGTTGTAGGGTTTAACGCCATTTTTCAGCACAAGATAGGCTATACATGGCGGCCAGTATTAGTGGTGGAGGAAGAACCCAGGAAATCCCCGGAAAGAACCACCGACCCTCGAGAGGCTACTGGCAAGCTTTCTCACATACCCACATTGGCCGAATCCGAGACTCGAACCTACGCAGAAATTTATGTTTGAAGATAGACCATAGAGTACTCATTGGCGTTGATTAGCTATGCTTTAGAACAAAGCCAGCTGGAAAATGGTTAAGTTCTGGGAATGGGTTTGTTAAGTTCATTGTAATGGGAAACTATCTTTTTCTTAACACATGTTTGGGTATTTATGTGTTTGACTACCCTATTAACAAGAATAAGACAGGAACTGTTTAATGACTGGTGGTTTTTATCACCTTGAAATGTATATGAAAAAGGAAAGAGAAAATAACTGCAAATAATAATAATGAAGAAATTATTGATGTCGATCATTTGACAAATAATTCAACGTTCAACTAACTCTGAAAATTAATAATTTGCATGGCTTCAATAGCCAGAGACCTTTATATGTATATATTAGATAAGACACAGTTTGCTGTCGTTTGATACAAGGAGAAGTTATATGTTATCCTCGACCAACACAAAAACGCCAGACAATAAAGTTGTTCCTATCTGGTGTTAACATACAGCATAGTCATCGAAAATCCATTATATTGTAGGGTATTTTGATAGTAAGCAAAATACAATTGAGAAGTATAATGAAATATTTTGCAACTCTGCAATTAAAACAATAACTATATATTAGCAGTTCTGCAGATATTGGTTATTATCGGCGTTTTCAGTTGAGGCAACGAAAGCCACTGTGTATTTCTTCGATGAAAAACAAAACAAAAACAATAACATTAACATCATCAGCAGCAACAAAAAGACAGACTTAAACAATGACAAAATTCAAGAACAATAACAACATCGGCGGCAACAAAAGGACAAGACTTATTAACGTAAATGAAAACAATATTACACGAAACATCATTACATTTGAGAAGTATACGCGTTAAATAATTTCATGGAAGCAGTATGTAATGTACAACAAGGTATCTATTTTCAAATCAACAGAAAAACTCTAACTCTCATAAAATGAATGTCTATTGCGTGTCTGATGCTCTGATTAATATCAAAACAAATTTAAAATCTGTTATAGTGTACACATTTATAAACGGTGTAACTGTGCTACGACCACGTATACAAGTGGGATTTATCTACGAATAAATAAGTTTCATAGAACCACGTAAAACGACATGTGGAGTGACTAATTATGGGTAAATATTTTTGCACTGAATCTTATAAAAACTACATATAAACTCTTTTCTATTACATTGTTATCATCTGTCTTTTCCGGGGAAGAATTCTTACGATATAAATGGTCATTCAAACATGAAAAGGTGACCGTGATAGATTTTGAAGATAAAGTACTTCCTTGGTTAGAGATACTGGCTGGTATATGCCAGTAATCTATTACTTTCTTTCTAATTTATGTCTGTGGGACTCTTCAAGGCTAAAACAAACCATCAAACTTAATTACACTAGCTTTTAGTAGTAGACATTTTGAACACTTGCTTCTTTCATAGTGTGTAAAAAGTAAGAGGTAGCCCTGCTTCGTTGAAATTATTGAATCTATCGCAAAACACATATGGAAAAATTTAGTTTACTTTGCAGCAAAATGCTTCATTGTCTCAAATATCTTGTCATAGTTTAAATTCCAAAGATATCGTCCCACGAATGGAAGGCTTTCAAGAATTATAATCGCTCTTGTAGATGTTAACTCCTCACAATTCATCGTGAACCTGTCAACCATAAAAGCATTGATACGTGAAATACACTTCTCGTCGTTGCTTTTTTCCTCTTTATCTGGATTACTTATTTTACAATCGCTTTGATAAAAATGTGTCTAGCATGCTATTGTTAAGGAATAAGTAGATGAATTTTGTATATATGAAATGTAAATTGCATTTGCTTTGAACGCCATGCTGTGTGTTTACCTGTGTGTTTACCTGTTAAATGGTCTTCGTTACGATCTTTAATATCTTCTATATTTTCGACGCAGATGTGATCAATGTAAATTAAAATGTTTGTGATCAACTGCATATGCTTTACTTCCTGCAGTCTGGGGCCTTTATTTGCCGATCAGTAGTTTTGCGATGTTACGAATATAATTATTAGAAAATTTGAACGAAATCAATACCCTCCTCCATAAATGAGTACTTTTGCAATATTTATGAATTGGCTTGAGTTGTTAATGAGTCCTACTCGGATGCGGGAATTCACGCGTTCGAAACCCGGGAGAGTCAGACCAAAGACTTATAAAAATGGTACTAACAACTGCCTCGCTTGTCACTCAGCATTAAGAGTTTAGTGTTAGGACTGGTCGGCCTGGTCTCAGGATAATGTGAATGGGTGGGACATCATGCTACATGTCTGAGGCATGATGTCCCAGTACCAGACATCACTATATACTGTCACAATCAAGTCATCGTAGCGATATGACTGAAAAATTGTTAAAGATGCATTAAAAATCCAGATCACACACACACACATTTATGGAATGTGTTCAGATATTGTTAGTATCCATTTACATTTTGTCAATATCAGACTTACCTAACTGGGAGCGTTTAATTAACGCTGATAATTGGACTGTTTGCAATCCGTCTTCAAACATTAGTATAGGTATCAAGTTGTCTACCCTATAACATAGTCTTTAATAAAATATAAAGTCTATACCAAATTGATGTAATCTTGCCATCGTCTCTGCTACCAAAATGTACTGAAATCCTTAGCAGTTGTTGGAAATGCACGATAACATTTCCTTAAAATATCTATCAGGTAAGTGTAATAAAATATGTTATATAAAAAAGCCATTTACGTGAACCTGTCACATTTTCTTTCAAAAGATTGCCATCATTTACAACTTTTGACAGTTCTGAATTTATAACATTTGTAAATAACATACTGGGAAAGCTAAGGCTTGTAACAGGACGATAATTTGTTGTGACCCTAGCATCACTCATTCCATTGTAAATTAGTGTACCTTACCGTTCAATTAGTAATCTGGTAACACACTATGTTCAAAAACAAAATTTATAAGTTAAACATCTATTGGAAAAACACAGCTTGTGTTCACTCTATACATTCACTTCCAATAGTAATACGGATACTACTTTCTTTATTAATTTGCAAATCTTTGATACAAATGTTGATTCGCTCGGAAGTTAATTCGGCATTCAACAAATTTAAAACAGTAGCGAGACCAAACGGAAGTGTAGTATTGTAAGATTCAACATTCAAATTTTAATTTGAGGTTTGAAACATTTGAATAGTTTGTCAACTGATAGTGATAAAGATTTGCCTTTCGATAAATCACTGCCAAAGAAAGTTTTGTTCGGATTTGCTCATTTGTCGTGATTTGTTTTGGAAATTTAAATTTGTAAGATCTATAATTCTTACTACTTTCAGTCCTTCTGTTTCGATCACTTTCCTTACGTGCGGTATGAAACAGTTTTTGAACTAAGTAATAATTTTAGGAGCATATTTGCATCTTGTGCCATAACGTGGCCAGTCATTTCCTTTCTAAACTCATTGATTTAGATTATATAATTTGTCCGCACTATTTTCGAAGGCAAATGTAATGCTTTCAGTTATAATATTAACAAATGCTTCATCTGTCGGGTCACTTTAATTGTCAAACAATAATGCATTGTACATATCCTGTATATGTAATATGTCAATATTTTCAATGAAATTACCCATTGTAATATTTATCCATAAGCATTTCGTATATAATATTTTTTTAAATATCTTTCTCTTTTTCTATTTTCCCTGTGCGATTCTCTAACGTAAGTATTAACTCTGGTGCACAATGAATATAGGAATATAACTATGGTGCACAATGAATATAGGAATATAACTCTGGTGCACAATGAATATAGGAATATAACGTTACAAAATGTTTTGAATTTAAGCTTCAGATTATGACTACAACCAGAGACATTGCATAATTATCTCCTGCTCTCTTCTTGATGTATATTTCCCAATACGAGTACCCACTCAATCTATGACACATAAGGCTCGTAACACTTAATAAATTCTAATAATCTACAGACTAAAAGCATTTAAAGGACATTGAGATTATACTGAGTAAGAATTAATCATGTCAAACCCAAATGCATTACTTGAACAATTATCAACTATGTGATCTGTTTTGTAAGATGTACGGATATTAATGTCACCAATTAAATATGTGTGCATGTATGTATCACTTCGTATATTTCTTTCTAGTTCAGGTACTAACTCCTCACTAAATGACTTCATTGTGGTGTTATTTAAACTGCTATGAAAAATATCGTCCTCTGTATTTGTATATTAGTTTGATCATTTTAACCGATGAATATGCTATTTCAGTTATTTTATTCAATAAATGATTTTTATCAACACAGTTTGCTCAACCAGAATATTTCTACATTGCCTGTTTTATATTTTGAACATTTGAGTGCGGTGCATTAGAATCCTGATAATGTAACAAATATTGTCCAGTTTGGTCTTATAAATAATATCTCATAATACTTACGTTTCAGATATTTAAAGAAGATCTTTTATTGGACGGAAATGATGTTTACTCAACATAGACTGCATTACATTTGTGCTATAATAAAAGTCATTTGAAATATGGGATGGTATGACCTTCCTTTATAAAGTTAAAGCCTCTATCGCAACATTGTCAAGCACGTGTCAACTATATTTCACAATGCTATTATTATCGTTTTCAATTATTTAAGGTAACTCAGTAGAACTTTAATCAGATACACGATAATCAAGCAGACGTAGTTACTGCTGCTGCTGTGCGTTTGTGTCCTGGGCAGATTAATTTTCATTCAATCCGGTCAATATTCGCGCAGAAGCATTTGAACTGCGAATATTAGGGGAGGTAATCGATGACAATTAAATGAAGCAAGTGTACGATCCTCCATGTATGGCGATTGAGATTTCTTGTATTTCGGTAGTAACCCTGGAGTAATTTAAATCACTATTTCGTTATATCATCCATTTTAATATTTCCAGTTCCATTTCTGCATCTAACCAAACTGTATTTGGATGTTCTTTGGTTTTTTTTTGTTGGAGTATTTAAACTTGATTCCAGTGCATAGAAAGAACTAGCACGTGTCTTCAGTGGTATTTTGTACATGTATTAAAGGTATATGAATTTCCTCAGAGCGGCTGACACTTACCTTTGCGTAAAATTAAATGTTCAATCAGACAAACGTTCATCTTGAACTTCCCTTGTGTTTCTCTCCACATTGTTAAGGTGAAATGCGAAATAAACACCATATGACATGATCCATTTCACCGCTGTTCATTAAATTCGCAGGTCTTGGTCCATGGCAAAATTCCATGTAGGCAGTGTACTCACCCTACTTGTGGGTCTTTTCAAAAGCCTGATCGTTTAGTCGAGATGTACTTTTAAAGAACCAAATTGTCCAATTTTTTTAACATAATGTTCTTTTTTAAGTGGGGTTCAACATCAGTGAATAATTCAAATAAATCTTTAACGTTGCCTTGGTAACATATGTGCTGATTTAAATTTCGTTTAGTCTTATAGTGATGATTGTTTTTAAAATAAAAATATTTCTTCAGCTCAGTTCTTGTGTGTGTGTGTGTGTGTGTGTGTGTGTGTGTGTGTGTGTGTCTGTGTGACAAAGCTATCTTGGACATTCAAACTTTGTCATCATTCAATATCTAAAGCCTATGACTCTGTGGATAGTATTTATTATGTATTTCATTATTAGATATTGAAATATATCAGTGGAAGACAATCCAGCCAGCGTAGCGATACCACTTACATAGCCACAGGGGCGATGACACTTCGGAACTACTTTCTTCTCCCATTTAGGAAATATATCTGCTTTTAAATGCGCTATTCAGATCTCTCTCTCTCTCTCTCTCTCTCTCTCTCTCTCTCTCTCTCTTATATCACCTATGCAGTATACCGTTACGATCTGTAACAAACAGATACATTGGTAAGAAAACCTAGTTTGTATATAGTAACCAAGTTGTTTAAGTAGCGATTCAGGACAATAATAATCTTGCTTGAAAACGATGGATAAATCGGACAATGATAAGCATTAATTGAAAGTCGAAGTGAATCGAAATTTGGGTATAATGTCTGTAGTGGAACTAGACGGCAAGGTTGCCAAGGCCAAACCGTAGCAATGAAATGCAGAAGGGAACAAAATAAAGAACCAAAATACATACAAGAAAACTCACATTTATTCAAGTCTTATATTTTAAGTTGTTACGTACGGAATTCTGTCGGATACGATTGCTCCGAGATATTTCTACAACACCTTTATCCTAATAGTGTTTACTTATTAAAGTCATTAATTTCACAAAATGCACTATGTGAAACATTATTAAGCTAAATTTATAAAAGGCCGCACTTCTAAAATCATTGTAAATTTAGGAACTTCTTTTGATCGGTGTAGTTGAGCAGGCGTTATTAGCATTGGCACACAACTGTGGAAAGATCCATGCAGTTTTGGCCTTAAAAAAAATGTATAATAAAAAGACAATATATAAAGGCAAAAGATATTCAACGTTTCTTCCACTCCTGACAATCCAATGTTTCCTACTTCACTAGTGAAATATTTTCTTATATCTACTAAAAAACATAATGATCCTCTCTATATCACAACTTTTCAACCGCAGTGAAACCACTTTACCTATTTCATATCATTATCTATACTCCGGAATCGAACTTTGTTCTGCATTTTGACATACTTTATTTGACGTGTCACGCTCATGTCTTCATGCCCCTTATTTTCCATGCACTAGATTCTGCGTTACGCTTCTAGTATATTACGTATATGGTTTATTCGCTGCGTAATCTAGAAATGGACGTACGTCAACCACGTTAACGGTATGATTAATTTTACGGTGTTTATTCATTTGCACGTATGTCTACCAGAAATGCGGAAATTAGAAATTTAAAAATGTGTTCTCGTGTCCTTACACGAGATGATCAAAAAGTAGAAATGATAAATAATTTTAGAAATGATGAAGTCGTCACGCTCTAACTAACCCAAGCCCTAAAGTCACGAACTGTGTCATTAGCAGAAAAACAAACTTTAAATTCCGATTAAAATTAAAACAGTTGTCAACTTTAAAATAACAATAACAAACTTTACTCATACTAGGGTAGAATATATATATACAACAATAAATGGCACAGAAAGACGTTAGGGTTGGGAAGCATATCAGACGAGTTGAGTATTTTTTACCAACCCAGAACAAGGTATTCATGCGGTTTTTAATCGATTACATACCCCGTCTTGTACACTTTCCAAATAGATTTTATTTATCTAGCATGAATGTAATTTAAAACAAATAGAATTTTAAAGACATTCAAATTGGTGCATTTGAGAAATTCCGAATCCAACATATTGTAAGATTAAACCAGTATGTGTGTTGTGTGCGTGTCTCTGCATGTATGTGTTTGTGTCTGTGTCTGTGTGTGTGTTTTGGATTTTTATCGTAGCTTTAACAATTGTTCAGTCATATTGCTACGATGTCTGTATTGTGTTAGTTTATAGAGATGTCTAGCACTGGGACATCATGATGCAGATATGTCGCATGATGTCCCACCCGGTCACATTATCCTGACACCAGGCCGACTAGTCCTACCACTAACCTCTTAACGCTGAGCGCCAAGTGAGGCAGCTGCTAGTACCATCTTGTTTAGTGCCATATCTACAATTTAGAGAGAGAGATAGAGAGACAGAGAGACAGAGGGACGGAGAGAGAGACATAATTAGTAAGAGGAGAAGAAGAAGAACAAGAAGAACAAGAAAGAAAAAAGAAAAAGAGAGCGCATATACATTACCAACTCACGATGTATTATCCATTTGCAATTACCGGTTGGTTTTGTCTATGTTTAAGCAAAATTGTATAAATGATACACATACAATATTTATAACATTCGTGTATGCTAGTATTAAAATATGTTTTAAAATCTACTTTGCTATCTTCATCATCTTCTTTACTTCTTCTTCTTCTTCTTCTTCTTCTTCTTCAAATAATAATAATAATAATAACACCTTTTTACATCCATTTCTATGAAAACGTCATATACTGCTGAATAAAAAGTGTGTAGTATTCTGTTTTATTCTTTTCGCATGTACAAAGTTACAGAAACCTTAACGGAGTACACTTCACTATTTGTTTATCTTTTCAAGTTATACAAATGGGTAATTATACAAGTGGATAACTATTTTCCAATAGTATAGTTATGATCACTCATTTGACTATTCATTTGGCTTGTAATTCAAGTGCACTTGTTTAGCATACAAAACATTGTCAAGAGTCTTTCACAATATCAAGTGAATCTTGAGAATTTGCAAATTTAATGCTAAATAAAAGAAAACAAAGCAATAAAGTCTTTTTAAAAATGATATTCGTAGCAAATTGTATTCTTATATGATGTTTCCTGTGATATGAAGTAGGTTTATTAATGTAAACATTAAAAATCTGTTTCCATGGAAAATAGTTTATAAATGTGCTGTTTTCCATGGCAAATAGTTTATAAACGTGTTGTTTTCCATGGCAAATAGTTTATAAATGTGTTGTTTTCCATGTCAAATAGTTTAAAAATGAGTTGTTTTCCATGTCAAATAGTTTATAAATGTGTTGTTTTCCATGTCAAATAGTTTATAAATGTGTCGTTTTCCATGTATAATAGTTTAAAAATGAGTTGTTTTCCATGTCAAATAGTTTAAAATGGTGTTGTTTTCCATGTCAATTAGTTTATAAATGTGTTGTTTTCCATGTCAAATAGTTTATAAATGTGTTGTTTTCCATAGAAAATAGTTTACAAATGTGTTGTTTTCCATGGCAAATAGTTTATAAATGTGTTGTTTTCCGTGGCAAATAGGCTCTTATTGAAAAATGTGTTGCTACAAATTTCCATACAAGAAATTAAATTTAAAGCATTGTGTCACCAATCATTTCATCACACAAAGCGATTACAATAAAATGAACCCGGTACGGTTAGAAGTTTCATGTGTTTTTCGCAAAGACTAATGTTTTTCATGACAAAAATTTTAAAAAAATCATTTATTCGGAGAGAAAAAAAAATTGTAGATTATAATGCGGTCACTTCGGTGGCCACTTTTCACTAAGAGTGTATGTTGTGGAAATATGTATGTGTGTGTGTGTGTGTGTGTGTGTGTGTGTGTGAGAGAGAGAGAGAGAGAGAGAGAGAGAGAAAGAGAGTGTGTGTGTGTGTGTATGTGTGTATGTGTGTGTGTGTGTGTAACATTTATTGATACTCTCTCTAGATCCGACTTGTTGTTTTAAGACAGTATGCTTTTCCACCTGACTCCCGAATATGTAATTGGCAACAACGGTTGCTACACCTATCGCAGCAGATAATATGACCTACCGCCCGTGTCATATGATGGCACATGACGCCTTGAAAGGTACAAAATCGGTAACCGCCCTTTACATTAGGAACTACTTATACAGCCTTTGCTCGGGCATTATCACAATATCATAGAACCCAACATTATCGTAGAACAGTACCGTTAGGTTATATACGAGTGTCCGAAGACAGAATGAAATTATAAAACTAAGCAATGCAATGGTACTGGAATTTACATTGTACAATGATTGTGCTATATATATATATATATATATATATATATATATATATATATATATATATATATATATATATATATATATATATAAAAGAATAGAGTGAAAGCTGCATCAAAGTTAGGCCCTCCGTAGCCGCTTTGTCTGTAAGTCACCATGTGTCACCATACTGGATAAAAAGAATATATTGTGGTCAGTATGTGGATACGATACGAAAAGTTGAGATTATGATAAGATCACAAAATAAAATGATGCGATACGAGTTTCAAAGCCAAGTGTGCGTGGTGTGTGTGTGTGTGTGTGTGAGAGAGAGAGAGAGAGAGAGAGAGAGAGAGAGAGAGAGAGAGAGAGAGTGACGAAGGTTAGACTTTCACTAAACAGTGATGCATAGCTATGTTCTAGACATCTGAAACCATTTACGTCAATCCCTAAATGTAACATGTAGACACATGCGTAACATTCAAAGGCATAAATATTGTGACTCATTTATGTGAACGTAATCAATAAGGAATTCTTAAGTTTTGCTCTGATGTCGTTGTTAATACCGTAAGATACTGAAATGAAGATCTGATTGTATATTGAGAGTGATTAAAACAACAACAACAACAATAATAATGATAATAATAATAATAATAATAATAATAATAATAATAATAATAATAATAATGATAATAATAATAATAATAATAATAATAATAATAAAATTAATATTAACGACATTGAGTAGGATGGGGAATGGTAGTAATATATGTTTTGGGAAGTGATAATATGATGTCATAGGTAGAAAGAGTGCAAAACATTATTTTTGAAATGAATGAAAATATTTAAATATTTGTGTTTGATGAATAACACTTTCTTTCAATAGCAGAAGGTCGTGTTTGGAGAACTTTTAATAACAGTTTGTGGTAAAAATGTTTCCCATCAATATAAGTGCAGAATGTATCGTAGACTTTTGAACATAAAATAAATCTCTATATTTTCATTACTTTTTGCTAACTGTTGTTGAAATCTCTGCATATCATATCGAACAGTATCATGGACAACTTACACTGCAGCTATGAATTTACATACGTAGTGCCGAAAGACTGTTTATTTATATATATATATATATATATATATATATATATATATATATATATATATATATATATATATATATATATATATATATAATATAATATAATATAATATAATATAATATAATATACTTGTCCTTTGATTTATCGATGAAATATTAATTGCATATCTAAATCTATTAGAATGAAAATCAGATGCCATATGCGTTTTTATATTGAGAGGACTCAATTTAAGTTTTGGTTTAATATCAAACCATCAGTGAAATTGCAATGTCAGAAATAGAGAACAAGAGGTAAATTACATGCCTAATTTCTTACAATGATTTTAAAAGAGATCGGTGACACAGGTAAGGTAAATATGGTTTAAGGGCGCTTACCTTGCGAAATGTAATACTTTTCACTTTCACCAGGTGATCTTTATAGCAATCCAGATCTACATGTATATAGCCTCAGTGACAGAAAATGCAACGGTAAACATGGGTCGCGTTCTGCTTGGGCGGTTTAACACTGTATAAGCATGACTTTATCACTGGTTTTCCTATAGCGTTTCGAAGATAGGGACTATTATACATGAAATTTTAAAGGCAAAAATTATGAAGGAAATAGCGTATTATTTTTTGTCTTTACTTTCCTCAAGTGACCGTTGCGGCGATTTTAAATTGGAAGGAAGCTGTACCGATGTGGGCCGTTGGCATTCCGTTCGCAGTGTTCGATCCATAGCAAATTGACACTAGAAAAGTGCTTCCAGGGATGTGTGAAGACCCATCTATCAATCCTGACTTTCGTCTTTGAAGCTGTATCGAAGGTTTGTGATTGGCTGTGTTTGACCACGTGGCTTATGAGGTTTTACTGATCTTGTCATTTTCACAGAGTAATTTACCTTCATTTATTTCAGATTTATACAAGGATCGACAGGCAATTTGTGCATCCTTATTTACAAGCGAGCACGAAGGCAAATAACTGCTGTTCATAATGAATACAGAGACGGACTACACACTTTGTAACTTAGATTCTCCACATTACAGCAATGTTTATAATGGAAATGAAATTCCGGCTACGTTATACGGCTATTCGTCAATTAATAATAACAGGTCACTTGACACTGGGCAACAAGGCTATTACGGAGCAGAAAATACATTGTCCCACGGGAACTGCATGGACCTGACCCTTGGCAATACAGGACACAATCAGCATCATTCGTCAATTTCTTATTCTATCAATACTTCCCCTATGATGGTGCGTACAGGACGCACCCCTGTGTACCACGACATGACGGAAGGGCAGCTGACACATTGTATGGATCCTTACACAGGACTTGCCGTGAATGGGGACACAACGGGACTCCACCACGGGGGAATCCCTCCCCTTTCCCCTGGGGATGGGAGAGCGATGTATGCTAGTCCGTGTGTGGAGAATCATGTGCCATGCTCAATCTCTAACGGAACTCATAATGCGTACATACCTCAAAATGCCTCTCCTTCCCCGGTAAAATCTGAGTCCCCCAGTCCCCAGAGTTTACAAGCAAAACCATTCCGCTGGATGCAGATAAAGAGAAACCCAACAAAAACAAGTACGTATCTCAATTTTATGTAAATGTATGCATTTTTGATAACAGTAAGTCAGTTGGATTTTAATTTGATTTCTCTGTATCAATTGTCAGTTGTTTTATCTTGCAATCTGCAAGAAAGGTTCAAAGTGTAATCCAAAAGATAAATAGCATAGCATATCAAGGTATTTCCAAAACATTCATTGAAATATTCTTTGTTAATATGTATTTTCCCCCACTCGAGATTTAATTTTCACATTTGTTTGATTGCTCAACATCTTCCTTAATAATTCAAGAAAAATGTACGTATTACAGGGGTAAGACAGGGTAAATTTTGAACTGATGATTTCCGTATACAGTTACCACCTTAGCCTACTTTTACACGGATATTTTAGACATTGATCAGTACTCACTTAAAATGCTATTAAATATTACTGTAAGTTTTTGTTAAATTTACACTACAAACTCGAAATTGGCAGATATAAAATTATTGGATATGTTTATGTGGACTAAATAGTGTTTACATTTATTTTGCACATTTACTTCTTTCCGAAATGAGATTCACAATCAATAATAGTTTTAATGGATAATTTGTAAAATTTTGTCAGAAGTAAAATTAAAGTACATGGTTCAATTACTAATGTTGTCACAACTTAAATTAAAACACATGTTTCAGTTACTAATTTTGTTAAAGGTAAAATTAAAGTACGTGGTTCAAATTGGTAATTTTGTCTGCAATATTGTACGAATACATGAAATAATCGAATAGCTTTTGCATCAGCATAAACGTCTTTGAAAACTCTCTTTCCCCCAGAAACGTGCACAACAGAATATCTGGCAATCTCCATTTTTATTCGACACAACATGATACTGCATAACTCAAATGATCTGTCAGTTTTCTATCCTTGGAGAAGAAAGCAATATATTCAATTTGATATTAATTTGATGAATTTTCTAAAGAAGGTGAACAAAACATGAAAATAATATTATTAACTGAATTATTCAGATAGTGGTACAATTGGCAACGTGGAAATAAACCCGGTGGTCAAGTTTTAAAGTAGCTTGATGACAACAATTACAATAGGAACAAAAAAGGAAAGAAACCAAGACATCATTATAAAATAATTTGCTTTAAGACTTCCCTTTTCATGGTAATAAGTTATTGTAAATCATTAGCCATATTTTACAATTATGTTTATGAAACAAATATAGAACAACTCATGATATTTGTTGCAGTTCATACCTGAATTCTACATATGGTAGACCCGACCCAGTTTGTTGGTAGCCACTGTCAGTACTAAGAATCGTCTTGCATACATGTAAATTGTATGATAAACAGGACACGATTTTGCCGACTGCATGGGTAACTTGAAACTTAAGTGCAATACTGTTGGGAATAGAGCTAGATAATAATAATAATAATAATAATAATAATAATGGGGTATTTTGTAATTAATACAAGGTTATAACTTACATCCGAACTCCCTATGGTTTAATCATATTCAAACAAATGTTTGCGTATTTTTGTAATCAAAGAATTTGAAAAATACGAATTATATTAGCATTGTGGGTACCATTAGAGTATATCATAGGATATAAGGAATTTTATTTCATTTAGAAGACAGGTGGATATATGGATTTAAAAATAAATATGGAGTACATCATGTAATTACCTACATTTTGTGATTTTTGGTGTTGTAATATGTATGTTATGTCTGAAACCATGTTGTTTGACTCGGACATACAACAGGTAATATAGATATGTGAAAATAGAAACCTAAACATCATTATGATTGAAAAGTGGGATCACCACGGTTGATTTTGTTTGTTGTCTTTTGAAGAATCGGAAATATAAAGGTAATGATTATAAATCAGACTTGGAGGTCACCAATACGATTGATAACGCAATAAATAATTAGGTTAATTAAAATAGATGCAATATTATCACACATTCCTATCATAATTCAGTGCAAACTCTACATTAAAATACATTTGTTAACATGTTATAAGTAATTTACTCATTACTAGATCAAACAGTTGCCGCTACCTATTTCCTACTTTTGCCCCGTGTTGTATTTAATCCCATTGTATAATACATTACCTATTGCAAATTGATAACATCAACAAATTATCTGAAACCTTACAGTATATTTTTTCATACTATTTTTCAACGTTTCATAACAATAATATCATTTAATCGTTATGCCTCCAACCTCTTGACTTTTAAAGCCTACCGTATAATGATGACTAGCGATAAGATCGTATCAGGCTATTAAGTGGTGGGCCTTTTTCCCTTCTAGCAATATGGCGTCGGTCTATTAGCAATAGCCAAGAATTGTAAAATTAAAATCGCATCGGTACGCCGTAACTAGATGTGAAAAGAAGAAATCGAAACCGCACTATTCAACGTTAATTGCCGGCTTTATTTGTACACGCCAATTGAGGATTTTCTCTATTGAGTGACAAAGCCTATCATGATGAGAGAGATATCTCTGTGGGGAATTAAAATCCGTGTTTCCATCACAAAGGGATGCCTACAGTGCCAGAGATAGGATAAACATTGAGATTTTCAAAAATTTCCGGGTATTTTCACGCCTGACAATTTGCGAAACACTAGTTAATTTTTAAATTGGGAAATGTGTGGGTAGAAAATTGAACACACAAACACCGTGATTTCTAAGTAGTTTACGCCCACTACTTGAAGCTCGAAACGTACCAAGTCTAAATTTAGCGTTGAACGCAGGTTTGCCGTGACCCTTAAAACTCTCTGAAATGTACGTCTGAATATTGCATTTCGAATTTCCTAGAAGCAACAATATACTTAATAAACCATGTGACGTGTTCCTCAATAAAATATAAACTTATTTACTTATTTTCCGTCACAAACATCGATTGGTTACAAGACGCGGAAACGATCATTAAGCGATCCTATATATATATATATATATATATATATATATATATATATATATATATATATATATATATCTGTGTGTGTCTGTTGAATTTGCAGAAACAACCAGAAAATCAACAGTGCTCTATTATTCCAAACCTATATCTAACGAAAACATATTATTAACAAGGTTTTCCTTGTGGGTGGGGCGTCGGAGAAAGAGGGGTTCCAAACAGAAGGATATTGCATTTTGATATGAAATAGCTAGCATACAACCATGAAAAGAAATCAAATGTTTTGAATTAATCATGTTTCGTATTATTGCATACCGTTGTGTTAGTCATTAAATGCATTTTATTGAGTTCCTTGGTCATCGAGAAAAGAGTAATTGTTCATTCATATGAAATTGCACTTTGTTCTATTGCGAGCTTTTACGGTGCTCTAATTTAGAAGTACTTTGTAATACACTGCCTTAACATTAAGTACTTTGTAATTCACTGCCTTAACAAATTGGACTTTATCTTAAAATTGGTATAAAACAAATTACCAATATTTGTTTTACCTCAGTTACTTATGTATTTTCACACCAATGATTTTTTTTTCTTAAGCATATTCAATAATAATTTGCTAGCTTTCCATCGCAAGGAATACATTCCATAATACCTCCCAATATTTCTCGCTTAGATGAATTTCAATAAAATCGTGCACTTATGGACCAACTGGACCAAAATATTATAAACAGCCGAACTTAAGGGAGCTTACAATATTACAGTATCATGAATAATGTTTCGGGGTGGGGGGGGGGGAATATTACAGAATTATGAATAATGTTTGCTGAGATTCTCATCAATGCACACTACGCATGCGTATTCGTGTAAAGATAGTTACCAGCCACCCGTTATTTTGTAACGTTATAATCTAATAGTGTTTATAGAACTTAACTAAACCTTTTAACGAATTAAAATAAGAATGAAATTGACAATATTCGCGCTCAGAGCTGCACCAACTAAGAAATGTTATAGACAACTTTGCAGTTGGCGCAATCTGTTATTCTTCATTGATTATAGGAAAATATCTCACAGTTTTATAAATACGAAATGAATTTAGCAAGGTCTATATTACTTTTGATATTTTGTCTCTTTGATGAAACAGTGTTTGCTATCTACATGATCTCATATATGATAGTATCAAAGATAATATTTTCTTATCAGATAGTTTATGTTTATTGCGTTTGATATCCCGATTTTATTCCTTTCATGACTATAACAGAACGATAGTAATGTATACAGAGAGACACTTTATGATAACCCTCGCGTTATTTACACATTACACATTATAAATGAAAGTCTTTCGAAATGATTACAACCATTGTACTTTCAGTGAATCGCAAATGATATCGTTTATTCACATAAAACTGTACCAACTGTATAAGACTGTTTTAAACTATATACAAAGGCGAAGAAGTAAAAAATTATTCTTGCTTAAAGATTGCTCTCATTTTACTTCCTAAATCATGAGATCAAGAAAGAAATTTTCAGTGCGTATGTAGTGTAATCTTTCTATATGCACCTTTACACAGATGTCGATAAATATAGTTTTTATCATATTTGTGTACATTTCTTTGAATTTTATGACGATAAAATTTATATTATAAAATTGCAGGCTACCTCTCCCCTTCCCAGTTTTCCCTTCTTGCTTTTTTCTTGTATCATTGTGCTTCGTATGTTTTGCAAAAGGTACTTGATTCATTTCTTATTTCAATTATCATATTGTCGCTTTTCCTTTAATATAAAAAAATTCACGTGTGATTCATATCGACTGAGATTGCTAACATTTTTCCCATTCATTTTGACATCGAAATTATAACCTGCCACAAGCTGTCACAACATGGGAGACGTTTACTTAGAGAATCCTCCTCACCTGCCCTAAGATCTTTGCGTATTGCGGACTACGAACTGGCATTTTTAAAAATAATCTTTTCAGCCCGTGTCGCTATGATACGATGGTGCTTGTCGCGTCCAAACTGTTGACATACGCCGTTAAACCGATTATGCACTCTCTATTGTTTGAGCATGGCGCAGCCGTTTTGGCGGTACAGCTTATAGACCGAATGCGAAAAGTAAACTTTTGCTGACAAATGTTTGTCTATCCCCTTAATGCGGAGAAATTTGATACTTACATGGATCGGAAGCCCTTTGTTGGCGAAACAGGAAGTAGTTGTTATAATAAAAATGCTGTGTAGGTATAACAATTCTCTACGAGCTTTGATAAAATTTTACTGATTAAAATATAATGTAGCAAATGATTAAAATGTTACGTAGCAAGTGGTCAAAATGAAGTATTCATTATTGAGCAGACTCTGCAGTATAAATGACTCTATTTGAAAAGCATGTTGAATCTGACAAAAGTTAGTAACGTACGAAAATAATAATAATAATAATAATAATAATAGCATGCAATTATTATTTGCTGATCACGATATCATCACTCTAATCTAAAGACAGAAATTTAGATTAGAGCGACGAGCTTGTGATAACTCATCTATATATCTATCTATATGTCCGTCCGCTTGTCTATCTGTCTATCTATCTATCTATCTTCATCTGCTTCATTCTTCATCCTAACATCATTTATATTTACTTCTTTACGTTTATTTCTAACATTGATCCAGCATACATATGTAATATTTAAAGTCAGTTGACTCATTCCAGTCACACGTGTTATACATATGTAATATTTAAAGTCAATTGACTCACTTCAGTTCATACCTGTTTATAGAGCATGCACTTCTAGAAAATCTACTGAGTTCTCAATTATATTAAGTCATCAACTGGTGTTGTAAAATATTTCTCAAGTTATATATTCTTTGGTCTCAAGTTATATATTCTGTGGTCTCAAGTTATATATTCTTTGGTCTCAAGTTATGTATTCTTGGGCCTCAAGTTATATATTCTTTAGTCTCAACTTATATTTTCTTTGGTCTCAAGTTATATATGCTTTGGATACTTCTTAAATGATGTTTCTATATCGCATCTTTCTCTCGTGCTGAAGCATATAGCCAGTACACAACTAATGTCCAAGATGAGCAGAAAAACAAATACTCTCTCTCTCTCTCTCTCTCTCTCTCTCTGATTAAAGAATTTTCTCTTCTCATACCTAATCCCAGGATCCAATTTCGCTTTGATAACCCAAGCAGTAGTTTCTGTGACAATGAAAAACAGATAGTGCCACCTCTTGTGTGATTTCAGGTCATACAAGGCCACTTGAGGTGGCAACCAAGTCGAGAATGATAAATGTTCTCTGTAATTAGTCCATCTACGGGCTTGAAGCAGGCACACCGCACATTGAACAAGAATTGACGGATAAGCCGTGAAACTGGCATTCTCGCCTTGGGATGTCGTACTTGTGTTTGGTGTTTCTTTTTATCAAAATTGTCACTTTATGGTGAGGTGTTTATTAATGGTTTACGTTGCTAACAATGATGGATGAACTATCCTTACATTTTTGTTTCTGTGTTTCTTTCTCTTAAGTTGACCTCAGCCAAACTTTCTTATGACTAAGATCAAAGACTTCTTCGTCAGACATTTTTTGAAGATTCTCGTCTGTATCTTCCGTATCAGCTTTCAGATTTTCCCCTAATTTGAAAAGTAAGTCGAATCATTGGAAGAATTTGCTTGACACTCTGTTTGCAAATGCTCATATCACGCCTAAGGTTCAGGTTCTTCATTCAAATGCTTTGTAATTTGAAAATATTAGCGGCGCCATTCTACGAATCTTCCAGAGTAATCGAAAAGAGAGGCCTTTACTACCATAATGCCTCCTAAATCATGGAGTTTAACGACGAGACACGAATACATGATGTAATGTAACAAGGAAAGCGCTATGAAAGATTTTTTTTTTTTAAAAGTCCACTTACATCTAATTTGTACATGTAAAATTCTGATTTTCCTTACACATTGAGTATCCCGTCATTAGACTATTACTGCAAATGAGTCAAACTGAGTTATTTTCCACACCAAACTGACCTAGCGATTTTGACGAAGCGATTCAAAGCTCCATACAAGCTTCAGACATTAATGTTAATTATATAATTACATATTGATCAAATGCTCCAGCTTCCCCCTCCCTCTCTATCTCTCTCTCTCACACACACACACACACACACACACACACACACACATATATATATATATATATATATATATATATATATATATATATATATATATATATATATAATTGGCTATTTCTGAGCCTCTTCTATCGTTTAGTTAGCATCTATTTCTTACATATTTTGATTGGAGTCGGGAAACAAGCAATGTCTATAAATACTATCTGTTGTGCGCAAGATTAACATTTATATGCATAAAATATGAAGTGCTCTCCATATATGAATGAATTAACTTATTGCATATGCTTCAAACATTTAGTCTGATTAAGATTTATTGTATTATGCCAAGAAATAGAGAGAAAGACAAGAAATCCTGATATATATATATATATATATATATATATATATATATATATATATATATATATATATATATATATATATATATATATATATATATATGTGTGTGTGTGTGTGTGTGTGTGTGTGTAGCATTTAAGAAATACATGAGATTATGAACTATTGTAGAGCTTGTTTTATCTGAAAATCACAAAACTCCATTACTAATTCACAAGACTTTATTTAAATTGTACAGGAATATACTTTGCAGAATTTATAAAACGATATATATAAGGAAAGATTACACATTGTTGTTTTTCATACTTCCACATATATCGGAAAATTTGCAAGCAGATTGACGCAGTTTAAATTTAAGTTCTTTTTTCGTGAATCTGTTTATTACTTTATTTTTCATGCGTAGGGAAAAGCCAAATATGTAAATAGGACACAATGAAAAAGTGAAAAAAGTTATGAAAAGATGATTTTGAACGTGCAGAAAGGCACGATGCTTTAATATTAATATTTCGTGAATTTGCACTGGATTTCTACAAAATGGACTTATTTAAAAAATGATTTAAAAGTGCAGGACATCAATTTTATTTTGATATTTATTTTAAACTCTATTCATCTTACATTATATAAATGATACCTGTGCAATAACTGAATTACTTTTTAAAAACATCTACGTGACAAGATGAATACAAGGAGTAGAGAAATAAGATTAAATTAACTTTCAACGGCCATTTAAGGATAATATGCCATACCCATTAGAAAATAAAGTCAAATCTTGGTATAACAGCATTCTTTACAATGGGAACAAACGTCTTCAGTTGTAAGTATGATAGTTATGTAAAACGGAAATTCATATTTTATAGGATTCTTCGCGCTGTGAAGCTCAGAAATTGCTCACAGACTCTATGAAATGGCGTTGTGTTGTGGGCATGGAAACTGCTCACACACTATATGAACGACTTTAGCGAAATTAGGGTTGTGCGTGCATTGTGTGAAATCAATTTTCCATTTCTTAACTTAATGCTTGCAATATACAAACAAACTTCATTTCTTGCAATTATAAACAGTTTTAAATACAATAACAAATATTAAGTCTGCAATAAGATTACTAGATATCAAAACTTGTTTACTTTTATTATTGTCTAGTCACACAAGAAGGCGCGTGAAATTTAAAAAGTTCCTTTCAGACATTATTAACTAAACGCTTTTAGTTTTCTGCGTCATACGATGTGACTTTAACCACTCATATCGTGTTCTACACAGGCTTTGTATAAAGTTTTAGATTATACTGGAATAGCGTTGACAGCGCAGTAATCTCTTGGTATCCTTCGATTTTATTCCTTAAAAAGACATGGCTATTCCTCGGGGCTCATTTTTACTTTTAGAGTAGAGTATGAAAATAACCCATTGTATTTCTAGAAAAATGAATCTTAAATGTAGGGAACTATGTATGTGATTTTTAAAATATAATTATATTTATAGTTGATCTAAAAGACTGATTTATATTTCTGAATCGTTTCGTATTTATGTTTGGATTGTTTGAACACAATTAAACAAGGAAGATAACTCTTTTAAATTAAAGTAATTATCTTTACAACGATAAATTTGTTATTACGAAATAATGAACATAAACAAAATCTGATTATACATACTTATTTATATGTAAACAAAGCTTTAGTGTGTTTCCTTAATCTTCTGTTTTCTGTCACGTCTCATAATAATTTATCTCCCTTTTATTTCACTTCTCTCCCTCTCCCCTCCACACATATGCATACACCTGTACACACATCATGAGTTATTTTTTTAAAATGTGAATCCAGTAAGCTGTTCATATTCTTGACAGCTAGACTGACATAATATATGAGCACATGTTCATTGTCTTAAAAAGAAAAAGAAAATAAGAGACTAAAGCAAATACAAATATGCACTCTCTTATTACACTAAATGTGGAAACACATGGTTCTTTTTACAGACAAATAACACTCCCCCGTCTGACGTTTTCATACACTTTAAAATGCAATGAAGACTTAATAGATAGTTATTTGTGGCAGAACTCTTGTAATACCAGCGCTGTCAGCGGCAATCCGCTCATATTGACGGATAAATTATCATCCGAATGGAAAGGTGTCTTTACGGGCAGTTAGTAAATGGCGCCTGCGTGTGGCGGAAGCTGAGAAAATAGCGAGAAAAGTGGTTCCTGAACAGTGATAGTGGAGCATTAACACTTAGTTTTATAATGAGTTGTTGTTGTCATTTAATACGACAAGGTATTAAAAATATTGAATACTGTTCCCAAAACTGTTGTTTAACCTCCACGAACAAAGACAAGGAGCCCATAATCGTTACCTATTAATCAATAGATTACACTGCATTTTTTAAAATACAAATCTACTATGCAACATAAGAACATAAGTAAACATTAACGGCTTTGTTTTAATATATTTTGAAATAACAGTAATATATATATATATATATATATATATATATATATATATATATATATATATATATACACACACACACACACACACACTCCCGCTCAAGAGGATCCGGGTGGCCATGTGATCTAAAGCGCTTGCCTTTATATATCAATGCCCTCTCCAAAATATCCGCATAGGCTCGGCCAATATGGGTATGTTAGAAAGCTGGCCAGTAGTTTCCGGTAGGCCGGTGGTTCTTACAGGAGATTTCGAGGATTCTTCCTCCATTGGCCGCCATGCATAACCTATCTTGTGGTACAACAAATGGCGCTAAATTAAAAAACAACAACAACAACAACAACACTCCTGCATATCCACCCATCCATACAATAAACATACCTACTTGGACATGATATGTATCTTTCCATGTTGTATACAGCTCAGGGCGAAGTACGTGCTATTTTCACTTCCTCAATAAATTACAGTTTTTCATTAAACAAACTTTCATACCCCGTGAAAACTACAAAATGGCAAGTTAAAGCACATACATACATACATGCATACACACACACACACACACACACACACACACACACACACATACATACATACATACATACATATGTACATTGTTGTCGCCAAGCATTTAAAATTTCACTTTCTTATTATAAAAGCTTGTTAATGTATGTGAATTTGTGCTAAAGTCTGTTTTAAATTAAGATCTAACTCCAATTTGTGTTTGCTGAATAAACTTGGTTTTTGTACCTGGAAAATAGTTTACATTACAACATATAATATATTTTTCTTGTATGATATTCTCATATTTTCTGCTGGAAAACTACCTCGGAGAGTTGTACAATTTTGAATTAATGTAAAATTGTAATTTTGTAATTGCTGGCAACGATATAAACATCAGATGATTCAAAATAAATATGCAATTGAAAGCCTTACATGACAAATAGTTCATTCCTGAATGACGAAAAACAAATCCAAGTGGTGTCTGGAGCATTACATTTACTGTTATCACCTTTTGAAGGCGTGATGTTTATGCAGAACCACTATCGCTTGTTCCGTCTTCTCCGGTAATACGAAACATACCTCCCGACACAGAAGACTTGAAACATGAAATTGTTACATTTCTGCTTCCTCTTTGACTAGAATGTTACCTGTTAACTTTCCTGTAGTGTCTTAATGGCAGCCTTTGAAAGTAGCTAATAACCATTTGACCAGTAATTCGATAGCTACTTCTGGTAGAAACGCAAATATTTCACTTAATGCATCCATAATTTTCTATCACTTTTGACTTCTTCGCTTCAGAAACAACCAGAAAAGCTTTAAAATCAATCGGATGAAGTGCATTAAGAATCACGTTTTTCATCTTGATGGGATTTGATCGAAAGATCGTATCGATTCACAAGGTATATAGGAAATGGATTTTGATTTATGTATTGTAACCGTTTATTTCTTTTGTCCTCAGAATCGTCATACACTTTTCCCAATCATTTTGTTATAAAAAGGAATAAAACAAAACGTCCGATCCACATTTCTGTTAGAATATACAACAGGAGGATGAATAAAGTTCAGAAACGTAGAAAACTCTCTCTCTCTCTCTTAAATTATTCATTTGAAAATAACTTAAAGCAACTGGTCAATAATTGAGCCATATTTACCTAAAAGTCTTCGTAAGGGTAAAACAGTATTGTTTTTTGAATAAGTTTTTACTTTTTATTTCTTTATATTCTTCATCCACATCACATCACCCCTGTCCTCCACTTCCACCTTTTTCACATCATCGTCATCGTAGTTATCGTTATCTTTTTTCTTTACCTTCCTGTAAACTTCTATTTCATTTTCCCCTTCAGCGCTTATAGGATCTACAAAAATAAATTATATAATCTCATGGTGTTAGCTACTGCTTTACAATAGCAAGGTTTACTCTTTGTCGTAAATAATCTTTTCGCATATAAATATATTTTTACCTTAAGAGTCCACTCCCATTTCCGATTTTCTCTGACCTTATTTATATACTGGCATTGAAATTCGAAACCTAGACATGTCCAATACACTTAAAAGTAATTTTAAAAATAATCGGAAATTGTCTTAATTTTTATGTATGGCGAAATGCTCCGAAAATAAAACGAGCATGGTCTCCAAATTATACTGATCACTGAAGTTACAGACGTCCGCGAGGATCAATCCGAGTACATAACCATTTGAGATGAAATAATATCGATAAACATGTGGAATTTAAAGAAACTAATGGTTGGATAAAACATTGGTATCATCAGATATACCTCTCAAAGTGTTTATATACTTCAATGGTTCTCAGTGAGAGACAGTAGTACATCAAACTGATTCATGCATTACTTTTTTTTATGCTTCCGATCTAAATGATTCTGTAATGAATTCCTTACTGAAATATTCAAAATAGATCCCGTATATTTTAACACAACTGAACTCGTTTTGTTTTGAGAAATGGGGGAAATTTCTAAATTCATAAAGACTTCTAGAGCAAGTATCCGAACTTGAGAATAAAAGAAAATCACGTAAGCGACTTAAAAATCACCGAGCTTAGTATCTTACTCAATAAGGACTATGTTTCATAGAAACTTCTTACCTATACGTGAATTTTGTTTCTATTCAAAAAGTGTAGTTTTCACTGTACATTTAATAAACTTCCAGTATTTTGTTTTTTGTCATTAAATGCAAAGCAAATAAAGTAAAGATAAGCGATGCATTTCGGTGAAAACAATCCGAGATACAATGTTCGATGAAAGTTTTGTATTTCAACAACACAGAATATTTGAGTATATGTTGTATGATGACTATGAAGAGAGAGAGAAAAAAAAAACATTGTTCTGAATTGCGTTTCATCAAATTGTAAAAGAACTATCGTTTGAAAACGTTCGACGATTCATTTGTTTAGTCCATTGATATATGTATGTACAACGTGGTGCAAAAAATTACCCAATATGTATATATCAGAATGAAAAAAGAGAGGAAACAGAGACAAAATCTAGAAAGAAACAATGACATAATTTTACAAGAAAGGCTAACAAAAATGAAAGGCTTCTTTTATATTAAAATACATGATGATAACGAGTTTGTAAACGTTAGAATAGTTTAAATCTAATTTATCATGCAACTGATCAAAATACATAAATATTTGTTTAATACAAGGAATATGAAAATAATGAAATTCATATATACGATTTGTAAAAGTGTATATATGTTAATTATAATTAAAGCTATTTTTTTCTTCCATTTATTTCGAGTCTAGCTCTCATTGGTAATTTTGGATATTTCCATCATCATGACGTTCTATATATTTCAAAATCATTACCATGGTACTTCAACGAGGAACTACTTATTATATATTTTATAATGAGATTTGAAATATATCAGTGGGAGAAAAACGATATCACCACCATGGTGATACCACGTTTATCGCAACAGTGGCGATATCACTTTTGGAACAATTTTCTTTATCCATTTAGGAAGTACTTGTGTTAGTCAGACCCGTATTTCCATATTTTGGCCTATTTCATTTTCTGTTTCTTCTGCTCCTGCTCTATCTCCATCCCTTCCACACCATATGCTTGTCTTCCTCCACATCATGGTATAGACATCTTAACATGTGTCCACTGTAGACCCTCTAGTATGCAGTCAATCAGGTGCCATCAAGAAATGCCAATAAAAAACTCCAAACTGCAAAAAGTAGACTTCAAATATTATCTTTTTCCAAATTACTTTTATTCCTGAATCAGTTAAACTGTAAATAACTGAACCTACATTATCTGATAGTGTGTCACTAATACAGTATTGTATACCTGTAGAAAAAAAAAACAACCTCGTGATTAAATATAATAATAGAATTTTGTGTAGATCTTTTAACTACCATCACAATCTGTTTTGAAAACGACGGATAAGCCAGGCATCAATTAGTGTTGAAAACCAGAAATAACTGATTATCGAAAATTGAATACAACAGCTACCGAGCTAGATTGAGGGCTTGCCAAGGCCATGCACAAATTTACGTTTTAATGTAGAAATAAGCAAAAGGAAGAATGAAAATCCTTGCAAATAAATTAACAACCATTAAAATATTTTTTGTTAAACATTTTACACTCTGAAGTCTGTCAGATACAACATCTCTTTAATGTTTCTAGGTGCATCGCCCAAAATTATCAACCCACGCACGAAGTTTGTTAGAAAATATAAAAATGTCTTCATTTGCTTACGAATACAGTCCTTCTTTTGACAAAATACACAATTTGAAACATGGTATGTACAAGCTAAGTTTGTGAAACTTGAAACATCCCTGTCCCAAAATGATTGTAAAGTTAGGGTACTTCTTTCTCTCGATGCAGTAATCTACGGCGTTTGCGTTATATATTTGTATATATATGAAAATAATTTACCCTTTTACAGTAGATATAGAGTTATGGAAACTATTTCATTCGTGAAGTGGTAACATTGTGTGTTGTCACGAGTGGCGATATATTTCCGTATATCTACTTAAGAAACTTAGATAACCTTCATATATTTAAATTAAACAAAGACGTAAATGACATTTCTTATCTCCAATGACATCAAAATCATGAAAGCCTTTCATTACGCTATGTGATGCTACATATAAAAATGTTCATAGATTTTTATGTACCCACTAGATATTTTTGTATACAAAGTTTTCTCATATCTGGTAATAATTTTACAGTTTATATTTAGAACAGAAAAATCATCTGCTGACCAAAAGTATATATCGCACTCAAAATACTACTGAAGTGTTGTAGTTCCTTAGAAAAGAGGACTATATCAACTGCAGCAGCAATAGTCTATGGCATATAATAATAATAATAATAATAATAATAATAATAATAAATAATAATAATAATAATAATAATAATAATAATAATAGGTTCACCATTCTTAAAGTGCAGAGAACTATTTATATCATTTCAAAATGCAGAAGTCTTAGAAACTTAGCAGAATAAAATATACTTATTTCTCAATCCACATAACGGTTTCTAACTGCATAAAGAATATCTTCTGATCCCGGACGGAGTTGTGTATTGGATGATGGATGGAATTTGGGCACTGTAACGGTCTAGGACCGTTACTTAATTAAATAAGAACAGAAAGTGACCTTAGTCGGTTGAAAGTCCCAATCAATCTCTTCGACAGACGTTCAGTTCAATATAATTTTCTAGATATCTTAATTATCTTCAAGACTGAATCCGTGCATATTTATAATCGTATAATATTTATGGACTCTCTCTCTCTCTCTCTCTCTCTCTCTCTCTCTCGTAGAAGTAGTTTAGATGAAACAGAAAAATGAGGACTAGACATTGATATTTAGAGTAAGTGCTGATGCATAATCGTTGTTTTGAAAACTGCTAATTTGCTTTATTCCGGACATTTTCATTCTGTCTTTTTCAGTTTGGGTCGACTTTATTTGAAGTGTGACGCTTTTAATATAGCTTTATCTCTCTGCGTTTTGGCATTATCATCTTCTTGCGTCCCACCATATGCCGCCTTTGATGACTTTAAATTCAATATAAATGCTGAATAAGAATTATGAAGTAGTATCTCTATCTTCATTTTCTTCTCTCCCCTCCCGCTTTCCTCCTTTTCTTCTGCTCCTCATCCTCCTTTCATCAAAACTTCAATTTCAAATTAAACAAAGTTTTCAGCTATGTGGAAGGCACAACCACTCTTCCATTTTACGCTGAGGATAATCGTTGTATTATTTATATCATCTGAAAAGAGACTTACGTATAACAATATGAATATTTGCCCTGTTTACAAGTTTTAAAATCTGTAGTAAATTGCTTCTCCAAGAGCCATGTATCTGTCAAAGTGTGCAGGAAACTTGACTTGTATGGAAGACAGCCTTCAGGTATGCGATGCTACCCAATATTTGTGTGCTATAGTATTAAAGAGATCAGGCAAGATATGGCTCGTATACATTTAACTTTATGTGTTGACAAACATGATATTTTTTACTTACTTTTTTCCACGTTTGCTACTATTCAGTATGGTACTATGTTTTCAGGAATGTCGCTCGTCATTATTTGCCCATGTCAGAATGTCAACTGAATTCGGTCCTGGAATCCGCAATTCGTGATACATGGCATATTTTCGATCGATCAAAGTCAATCATAGGTCATGAGTAACAGTATTGAACTGCCAGACAGCTGTTGATTGCTCATCAATGTTCGAAGACTGGATTTACTTATGTACATGGACATGTGTAAATTGCCAGACTAAGAGCTTGTTTCATATATCTCTTTGACCCAAGTCATTTGAATGATTTCACTCTCACCCTACCTGTGCTGATATTAAAGTATGATAAAAATGGTCATGCCTGAACATAAACTTTACTAAAAACAAAACCCTAACTGAAGCAGATATACAGTTAACATTATTTGGCAAATGCCAGTTCTGGCAGATAACACTTTATTCTGAGAAGGAACACCGAACGTTAATGTTAAATAGATTGTGACATCGTTTAAACTTATATAACGGGATAATGGCGCTTAATTTCTTTAACAAATTATACGTATTACGTATTATTCACGTGATATGTCTAGAACAAAATCAATGACTCCGTAATGTCTGTTTTAGTAAATATATATATATATATATATATATATATATATATATATATATATATATATATATATATATATATATATATATATATATGGGCCCCGAGTGGCCGAGTGGTCTAAAACGCTCTCCGTTACGGATCACTGCCATCTCACCTCTGTCTGCGTGGGTTCGAGTCTCGGATTCGGCTAATGTGGGTATGTGAGAAAGCTTGCCAGTAGCTTCTCGTGGGTCGGTGGCTCTTACCTGGGTTTTCCCGGGTTCTTCCTCCACCATTAATACTGGCCGCCATGTATAGCCTATCGTGTGCTGAAAAATAGTGTTAAACCCTACAACAACTATATATATATATATATATATATATATATATATATATATATATATATATATATATATATATATATATATATATATATATATATATTCTGTTGTGTAATAGCATTCGATAAAATATTTAATGAGTCGAAAGCGCTTAGGCTATCGAAATTAGTTTTGCACTGTTCGTTTTCAGGTTTTGCATGTATTTTAATAGATCCTAAACACATACGAACCCTTGCTGGATCCAGTGCACATAAAAAGAGTGTTATTCGACACAGAGAGCAATACACACACACACACACACACACACACACACACACACACACACACAACTATTTTCATTTTTTTTCCATGTAAGATTCTATTATTTATGTACCTCATCCATATTGTTTTCTTGGTTTCGTGATGAACAGACTCATTGGAGCAGTGTAGACTAATGTTGATTTGTTAATGGTCGTCATACTGCTGTACCACGTAAAACACAAAGAAAGAAATGTTTGTTTTTATCAGCTTGCAATGGTTTTTCCCACGTAACATTGCCCCATCTATATAAACAAATGCAATATTACTTGGAGCGCATAGTCATTCGTCTCTTTGTTATTTTTACGTAGATTTCATTGACCTGTGACAGTTATGGGTCGGTTTATGTCCCCGTTTGCCTATTACCGCCGCAATAGACCGCTTAGCACAATAATCGTTTTCGCATAATCTACCTTGGGGACCTAACAATTCAACGTCGAGAAATTCTGCCTAAGGCTAAATAGGCTGGACCCAAAAAAAAACAAAAAAAAAACCAAACCAAGCCACAAAAAGGTACCAAAGCTTCAGTGTAGTTATTTAAAATCCGCTCACATCGTTACAAAGAAGCCTATATTTATTCCCAGAATGAAATATGTTGTCGCGCGCTCTACGATGATCAAAGACATTTATGCTATGTAATGTTAATTGATGTGAAGTTTGCGGTGACAAAACAGATGCGGTTAGAGTTATTATGAATACGAAATCAGTAAATGATTAAGCACAAAAGTGGTTGGATATATTGTCTAATTTAATGGATGACATTAAATACTCAAAGTATATAGTACGGCTATACATACGAGTAGAGATATTGACTTAACACTTTCTCTTACCAAGTATATTGAACATATATGGCACGTGTGGTTTACATTACGTCAATGCAGACACGAAAAATGATTTACAGTAACAGAAAGTGTACATGCTTAGAAATTTATAATTCAATAGCTGGTAATTGAGCAACTTTTTATCCCTTTTGTCGTAGAATAGATGGGTAGAATAATGTTCTTGTAGAAGTAGTGTAGTGGTAATAACACTAGTACAGAGGCATACCTCCACTCCCCTGCAATGTTGTACGCGAGGTGTGTGTGTGTGTGTGTGTGTGTGTGTGTGTGTGTGTGGAGGGGGATTCAAGAAGTGGGCCTAAAATCAACAGTTTTATTACAATTAGGGCCTATTTCTTTAGTTTTGCAAGTGAAACCAAAGCTTAAGATTAGGCCACTGCAGTAGTAGTAGTAGTAGTAGTTGCAGTAGTATGTATATTAGCAGCAGCAATATAATAGTAGTAGTCGTAGCAATACTAGTAGTAGTCGTAGCAATAGTAGTAGTGGTCGTAGTAGCAGCAGCCATTGTTTCTCCAAACTGATACATTACCTAAATATGAACCTTATTTATCTCTCGCACACATATGGATTGTATTTGTAGTACAGATGACAAAAATGTAATATTATAAGCGATTACCGCTTTAACGTTCAATTTTACAGGAAGAAATGTCACAAAATTTGACGAAATCAATTATTGAGAAATTCCTCGAAATATTTCCAAGAAATAAAATTGTCTTTCTCCAGACAAATCTCATAAATGCATGGTGTCCTGGCTAATTTTATCGATACAGAATTTAGTTTAACACCATTATCCTTATAATGTACATGTGAAACCTGTCCATGATTCGCTAAGGAAATCTGTGACGAATGATATGTGATAATGTCTCGAATATTTTAAATAAAAGATGCATTTTATATAAATATTTTATGTGGTTAAAGTTTATATCTATCTACCCCAAATAGTTTTGACTAAATTAAATATTAACAGCAGATGATCGATGGATAATGGTACATGTCAATTGTAATTTGAAATTTGATTCAAATCTTAGGTGGGAGAGCTCGAATGTTGACGTAAACCGAAATACAAAGCAAGAGTGGTTCGCTGAAAGGATGAAGTTTTTGTTTCCATACGATTTGTTGGTCTCAGTTTGTAGGATTCAGTTTTTTGGTACCTTTTTGTTTTTAAAAATTAATATAGTTTGATATGTAAATGCTCTTGAATAGAGATTTAAGACACTGCTAAAACGTTTCTGTGTAGACAAGAACAGAAGAGTCACGGAATTATTTTCTTCTTTAAAAAATACGTAATCCAAAGTAATTCATATTTATACCGTGGATAAGGAGTAATCTGCCATATGCAGTATTGATATTTCCAGTTCAACCAAATAAAATGACGAAGATGCATTATTAGTGGTTCGCCTCGTTTTATTTTACGGAGACAGAAAAAGGAAATGGCGAGTCATAATTATTTAAAGGAAATAATATTTTAAAAAAAAACAAGCCGTTGTCAACCAGTTATGGCCTCCCAATATGTATATGCATGATTTAAAGGTACACTATTCGACTGCTATATCTGAGTCCGTTTTTCGTGCCCGTAATCAGTTTTATACCCCTCAAAAGGTCAGTGCTTTTCGCGTGAAAAGTTTATATGGCACCATACTGTACCATACCGTATCGTATAATATATCATATCATAACATATCGTGTCTTCAGCTAAACTAATAGCTTTATGATTACTTAAAAAAAAAACACGAACAACTTGAAGTCGAGTGAGCCAAAATCGATGTCTAACATTTTGGAACGAGGTAGTTATGCCAGTTCTATCCAATGAACAATCCACAGTTGTTGAGACAAATGAACGTTAAATATCGTATGACATGATTTAAAACTATTATAATTGTAAATCATGTTGCATTTTCGACCGATCATGTGGCCAAAGTGGTTAGAACGTCCGCCTCGGATGATGGAAGTCGCGGGTTGGAACCCCTGCCGAGTCATATCAAAGACTAATATAAAAAAAGTGTTTTAGCAGCAGCCTCGCTTGGCGAGCAGCATTAAGAGGTTAGATTTACAACTGGTCAGCCTAGTGTCAGGATAATGTGACTGGATGGGGCATGATGCTACATATCTGCGACACTATCCCCGGTGCTAGATATTACCGCTCTGGTGGCCTAGTCGTTAGAGCGTCCGCCTCGGATCCAGAAGGTTGCGGGTTCGAATCCCGGTCGAGTCATACCAAAGACTTATAAAAAATGGTACTAACAGCTGCCTCGCTAAGTGCTCAGAATTAAGAGGCCTGGTCGGCCTGGTGTCATAATAATGTGACTGATAATGTGACTGGGTGGGAACATGATGCTACATGTCTGCGGCATGATGCCCAGTGCTAGACATGACTATAAACTGATACACTGCGGACATCGAAGCGATATGACTGAAACATTGTTAAAGCTACGTTAAAAATCCAAAACACACACACACACACACACACACACACACACACACACACACACTCACACACACTATAAAACTGCCACATTGAAGGCATCGTAGAAATATGGCTGGAGAACTGTTAAAGTTATGTTAAAAATATCTACGTCACACACACACACACACACACACACACACACACACATTTTTTTCTTCGGCATATATTGCCTAAACTTTGGTTATACAGTATGCACAACCCATACAATAATAACGACATGATTCGTAAGAAACGAAATCTTTATAATGAGAAATGGATTCTTTTATGGTTATAGCTGTCATATAAACACGGTCATCTATTTTTTAAAGACCGAGCTATTAGTTTGCAAAGATACAAAAGGAAGAAAAACTCATTTGGTATCATCGGGTAGAGCATTTACGCTCTCATCAGCTCTGAACGATTTCTGAGTCAGGTTTTAAGTAACTGTACTCGTCAGCATAACCTTTTATATATACTAAAGTATTTCTTCTAATATTATTTTTTCTTATGTGAAAGCAACGTTGCTGAACCCCAATGAGACAGAGAAGAGTTATGCCCGTGCGTATAACTTTGTTACAGCCTAACTTGTTACTTTGTTACAGTCTGACGTTTTACTTTGTTACAGCCTAACGTTTTACTTTGTTACAGCCTAACGTTTTACTTTGTTACAGCCTAACTTGCCCAGATATACCACACAATATATGTTAATAACAGAACCGTGTCTTGTTCCTGGCATTTTCTCTCCGTATCGACCATTAACAATAGCTAATCAAATCTAAAAACATATTCCATACGGCAAATTAATTAAAGTTCTTTACAAAATATTATAAAGCAAACAAGATTAGGAGACGAAGTGTATTGTTTCTTTGAATAAACATCCCTTGTATTACACTGGCGCCGATTCTAAACGCAACCTTGGTTTTGTTCCTTGTAATCAGTAACCAAGTCTTTCCTGCTGCGCTGTGTGTAATCGTCCAGAAATGCAAAATTCAGCTTCCCATTGAGAGACCTGGCTAATCGATTTTTAATTCGTTTCAGCTCACATGCAATAAATATCGTTATCGATTTAGAGTATCGAAATAATTCCTTTTGTCAAGATATAAGGTTTGCAAATATCAAGTGTTGGACAAATTGTGGCCTTCATAAAATGAAACAATATAGGCGATGCTTTATTGTTGTTTTTAAAAAAAAATTCAAACCAGTGGATCATTGTTGTTTTAAACTATCTCTCTAAATGAGTTCAGATGCAAATCAAACAGTATTTGCAATATTTCAATATAAGGGTGACCGACAATTACCTGAAAATTTTCAAACTAAAACCTGTGCTATTTAGCGATACATTTTTCGAAATAGGTGTTATGTCGAGATAATTTTTATTTGAAGCGAAAACCAATATCGGGCGCCATAGTTTAATGAAATTAATATTTTCACGGATAATATATATTCAACAAGAAATACCATTAAAATCGGCATAAAATATTATCTCGCTTTTGGTGATGCGAATATTTTTTAACTCATGTACCCACGATCTTCAACAACTATGTATTCTAGAAAAATTTAACAGAACTATGTTTGTTTAATTTAGTGGGAAGTTCTAATTTAATATCTGGCTGGAAATATTACCCGAGCAAACCAACAAAAAGCACACACGTTTATATTTTTATCAACGTGAATGGGTTTCACTTTTAATAAACTATGTCATTCAATCATCGAGTCATAACAATATCTGATTATACACTTTACCAATTTTGATCCGGAGACAATACACTGTCTTTATTGACCGCTCCGTTGACTTGGTGGTTAGAGCGTCCGCTCTGGATGCCGGATGTCGCGGGTTCGAACGCCGGTTGAGTTATATAAAAGACTTATGAAAATGGTACTAACAGCTGCCTCGCTAAGTGCTCAGCATTAAGAGATTAGTGTTAGGACTGGTCGGCCTGATTTCAGGATAATGTGACTAAGTGGGACATTATGCTATATATCTGTGGCATGATGCCTCTGTGCTAGACATCACTATAAACTGCCACACTACGGACATCGTAGCGATATGGCTGAACAATTGTTTTTTTTTTTTCTTCAAGAAAGTGATCGGGTTACACACGCAAAGATATACAGCTCTCACAAATATAGGAATATTAATGTAAATGAAAGAAAACTCTTTAACATTTTCGAGTATACTTATCAAAAAGGGAAAAGAAGATTGAATTTGACTGGAATTCCTACATCGTATGCTACAAAGTGTTTGAAACCTGTCCAGAAAGTAATTGTAAATTACTCTACAGACTTACGCTATTTCTTAACAGACTTTGCAACCGTCATTAATAATAATACTGATCGTATACCTCGGAGACGGCTAATTGTTCTTTGATTTTTTATTTTTTTTGGTGGTTTTGATTTTGCCTCTGTGTAGGGACATACATTTCGTTTCAGAGACTGGGCTGCCTTAGCGTTACGGTGACAAACAATTTAAAGAAGTATCACAAGTGATTTATGGGTCTCCAAGGACCCAGTAATCTCTATCTCCGGCACCATTTCCCTCTGAGATCTCAAACTTGGTAGCTCCATTAATCATTCTCTTGAAGCTGTATAACATTTAGACTAGGAAAATAATTTGTTAATATTGACGGAGGAAGGTTAATATAAAAACAAAAGTCAAACTGGGAAAAGCTTATTGAGTCTTTATGATGGAATCAATACTTAGACAAAGCGTATGCGCTCTAATGAACACGCATCGCCTCTTTGTGAAAGCACCGTTGAATTCCAGAAGTCTCCAAACTCTTCCTGCTCCAAATGTGCACCTCAGTATCTAAATGCATTTCTTGACATGTATGAATACATCCCCAATTGTATCAGCTCTAACAGCATTCTTTACTTCCATCAGTCCCCAGTCATATCAGCTCTAATTGTATTTCTTGACTTGCATGAATAAATCCCCCAGTCATATAAGCTCTATATGTTTGACTTGTATGAACAAATTCGCCGTCAAATTAGCTCAAAACACATTTCTTGACTTGGATGAATAAGCCCCAGTGATATCAGCTCAAAATGCATTTCTTGACTTTTTTGAATAAGTCCCAGTCATATCAATTCATAAAGATACAAATTATACAATTAAAGTGTTTTTGTCTTCAAATTTTGATATTGCTTTTCTATTTATTATCTAGTTTACCTATTCTCAAACTTGAACTAATTTAACATTTTTCTTATTCTGTCTTATCGGATTCATTTTGTCTGCCGTCTGTGGCACTGCTGTCTACCTCAGAATTGCGCTTGTTCTTGAAAGAAACAAAATAAAGGTATAAAATGTAGTTCTGAAGAAGTTTTAGCAGACACTAAGTAATGTTCCATTTACTCGTCATTTATATATGGTAATATTTTCAGCCCCTGGTTTCAACATTGCGTTCGTGCATTTATATCATCTAGATCGGTAATGAGTTTCCACTTATTTATCATTATTGATACCCAAAAATAAAGAGAAAGTAGCATTAATAATGCCTTTTTTCTAAATATATTAAACATGGTGCACAATTTCGTCGAAATCCATTCTGCTATTGCTTACGGTGAGTCAGCTATTCTTAAGAGGGTTTTCTGGAAATCTGTTTAGTGATGGAGGAAAACATTTGAGCTGGACGAAACCCTTAAACTTGAACTTAACACCGAGTAACACAGAAGAGTTTGGGTAGTCGTAATAGTATGAGTGTAGTTTTCACGCGATTTCACAATTGTATTTTTGAAATCTATTAGCATGTAAAATGAAATGCTTAAAGGAGAATGAAAGTAATGTTTGGGCAACAGAAGATAATATATATGTACATTCTCTTCTTCAATAGTATACTGCCATGTTCAGCGTATAATTCTATGCAGGTACACATAACTTATGAGAAATATGTTGTTTATTTGTTATTATACCAGTAAATCCTTTCATGAAGAATTCACATTAGATAAGTAACGCGTCATCACAAAATTATTTATGAATTGCCAGAGTTACTGATATGTACATTTCATGACAATATATTTCAAGACTTTGTTTATAATACATGGCAATAAAGAGTGTAAGTAAGTAACACACACACACACTATATATATATATATATATATATATATATATATATATATATATATATATATATATATATATATATATATATATATATATATAGATAGATAGATAGATAGATAGATAGATAAATAGACAGATAGATAGACAGATAGATAGATAGATAGATACATAGATAGACAGATAAATAGATAGATCCGTCTATGATATAAATTGTTGTGTTTATACACATTAATGGTATTTGCAGACATTAACTCTGAGCAAACACACTTTTTAAATATCCTTTCTTTGGAATATTTAGTAACTGTAATCATAAGTCTTTGTTACGGAATTTATACTGTTGTAGCAGTTATCCCAGTTGACAAGCTAAACCTCATTCAGGCAAACTTGCTAGGGATACAGAAAAAGATGTTGCCAAAATGGTGAGGTTGTTGTTGTGAAGTATAAGAGGAAGCAATACTAGTATCGGAACAAATATATTTGCATTGATATTATCGGCCACCAGCATAATCTTATCTAAAGAGAAGCAGGCGCGAAAACGAAAAGACAAACAAAATGATAAATGTATAGAGTGGCTAATTTAAGTAATGCATAAGAACTATATGTAAACTTAGGTCAAAGAGATAAACAGGCAAACGGCCAAAATATAAAGTACAACATTTGCCTCATGTGAAGTCTTTTTATAATGAGTGTTTAGTTTGTAAACCCTCATTTAACTAAGTTTAATGAATAATTTGATTAAAGTACTAGACTTCGAGGTGTAAACAAGCGAATATAGAATCGCGATTTTCATGAGACATTAGAGGATGGGCCTAAGGCACTTTTACCTGAATTTCAACCATAAAGTATGTCAGGCAGGGATCAAACGGTTGGTATGGGATTTACCTGGTTTATAGTGACACGTCGCATTGATTTATGGGTGCATGTGACTCAAGTATTGGTTTTAAAATACTCATGAAACTTCTTGCTAAAACAGCAACACCACGAACAAAGAACGCCTTCTCTCTCTCTCTCTCTCTCTCTCTCTCTCTCTCTCTTAGGTTTACACGTTGATGTTCTTTTATGTTACTCCGTCTAGTTATCTTTGTCTTGTCTCTGTATGTTGTTGTTTTGGAAAGCTTTACTCACTGGTTCATATATTCTTTCTGTCAATATCTACTTTAGCATTCAATTAGGAACGGGTTTTGAATAATGTACTGATAGCAAAATTTGTTATATTTATTATTTTGATTCGAATCGGAATTTTTCACGATTAGAATCTAAGCGGTAAAGTCTTCTTTCCGTCAGGACTACAGGCGTTCTTATCAGTTACACGGTTTAACAGGGCTTAATTGTTTATTTTAGTGTACAATTCTTAAAAATAATTCGAACTGATAATATGAATGTCAGGAAAAGTGGTCTTAAAAATATTGACAAAATATATGGTCATTTCCGTTTTCATTGACATGTGGAGTCCCTTAAAATAATCATTCGTAATATATATATATATATATATATATATATATATATATATATATATATATATATATATATATATATATATATATATATATATATATATATATATATATATATATATATATATATAATGGAACTGGATGCCATGGACCAGAGACTTTGAGGATTAGATAAATCATAAATGAAATCGTAGATTCGTTAATTTCAGAGTTGTAAGTAAGCATTTTTTAAAAATAATCTTAAATTAGATCATCAAAAATACTAGTGCGTATGACATAATATGGTCCTGACTGAAAACAGTGTATGGCAAAATGTTTATATGACAACATTTCATGATGAAATTAGCTTTAAAGCGACCCTGATATTTTTTTTACGAATATCCTAATTTAATAAAACGTTCAACAAATTCAATATACTACTAATACTACTTCTACTACTACTACTACTACTACTACTACTAATAGTAATAATAATAATAATAATAATAATAATAACAATATTAAATAATATCGGCCAACATAACATTATATTCGCTAAAATTTCCGATTTGTTCCCAAGTTGTCAGGCTAATCAAGCATTCAAATACAGTAAAGATTTATTTTCAGATTGTTTTTTTTTTTAATTCTGTTGTTTTAGTTTATATTTATGTTTCCTTTTTATTGTCCATTATCATCGCGAAATAATTTTTTCTTTCAGGTTTTTACAAAAGTATAATTATTTTAGTTTCTCTTGTTTTGTGAATATCAGACAAATAATTTTCAGTCAGCAGATAATAAAAGTGATAAATAAGAGCGTTGATATAGTTTTTATTTACCTAGCTACATTTCTTTTTATTTCCCCAACCTGTAGCCAAAGGTTCACGGTCTATGTAGAAATACCTGACACTGGAATCCTACCGACGCCGGCAAATTATGCTTCTAAGCACGAAGACATCGTGTTCCGTGCATAAACCAGTTATACAAATATCGTTCCGACGTAACTAACATTCCCTTTCACGCGTTCTGGTCCTTACAAGGCCCACCTACGACAGTGTGTGACGTACTGGACAATGTAGTGGTAGAAACGTATTATTCATCATTAATCCTAATTCAATTGCTGTGAACCGTTTGCTTCGTGTCCGCTTGCTTGTCGACGAAGGTGTTGCGATGATGAATTTTTCTCTCGGATCTTAGGAGACATGCAATTGTACAGAGGCATTCCAAAAAGACTCGTAAGGTAACCGTTTATACGATTAGCTATTGCGTTACTGAGAAACTATATGGGAAATAAAGAACCGTGCGTAATTTATAAATTCGTTAGGAAATGAATTTGTGTATATACGCACTTCCTTGAGTCTTTTATATGTATGATGAATTATTCAACATATTCTTGAAAAATATTTTCAGCTTCATTTTAATATCAATAACACTGTTTGAAAATGCAGGGGTAGAGGAATCTTGTTATATTGAAAAGAATAGTTTTTCATTATATAAAAATTACTACAGAGTTCATTCGGAAATAATGAAAAAGCAGCAAAATAAACACTTTACATGTCAATTTACTTACTGTCATCTCCAACGAAGATAGATATACACTTGACATATCCAGTAAAATGCGTTTACTTCTGATCTACAGCGGAAAAATGTCTATAAATCGTAACAGGGATTCGTCATTTGTTTTCATGATCGAGTTCTTGAATGTTAATGTTGGGGCTAGTCTTTGATGTGGGGCGCGTTTTTTATTTTTTAAATGATGAAATGCAGACGAAATATGTCACACGCAGACGATGAGGTGACAATTGCAGGCGACAAACAAATCATTAAGACTTTGTGACGAAATTCATTTTAAAATTTTGTCGTATCATCCTGAATTGTTACGCATAACACAACAAGGATGAAACATTCATACTGGTATTGCTTATAGCAGAATTGCACAAATGGATCATTGTAATTATATCTTGTCGGTTGCTTTATTTCACCGTATTTTTTAATAGCAACAAACAAATCAATCAAACAAGCCAGTTAGCAAATCGAATTGTAGTTATTTGTTGTGTGCAGAGCTAAAGTTATCAATCATGAGTGATACAAGTTGTTACATATTCGAGGAAGAAAGAGTTTGAAAGATAGCCCACTATTTATATTTTATAATCATGTAGCTCATTAATTTCTTGAAACGTTTTAATTCAAAACTTTATGATATAATTCACTTGTTTATTGTTACTTACGAATATCTTTAATTCAATTTCCTTTTTATACACTGTCGATAATAGAAAACCGAGTGAAGAATATTCAATGCTTACAATGCTGTTATTCATGTTATATGATAGAGTCTGTTGGGCAAAACAATTTATTGTTTCCGTTGATAAAAACAAATTTGAGTTGATCATGGAACGAGATAAAAGAGGCTATTTAAACAAAAGATGTGAAAATAACAGTCTAAAGACGTCTCCTCTTATAATACCGTTATATTATTATTATTATTATTATTATTATTATTATTATTATTATTATTATTATTATTATTATTATTCAACAAATGTTGTAAGATGAAATTCATAAATAAATAAAAATAAATAGAATATATGAAATGCTTCTACCAGACGAAATCAATTTTATTGTTCCTGTTGTTTTTTTAACTGCTGTGCCCATGATGGTACGCGGTGATACTAAACTATTTATTTATCTGATTTATGTTTCTTAACACCCAATGGCATACGGCTATAAAATACTTTTTCTTGGTTTTGTTTTTGCCAATTATCATCGGGCAATTAAATATGGGTGGGCCTTGACGCAGAGAGAGATGGCCTAAGTTCTCAAGCGAAATGTTTCTTTGGTAATAATTGTCAATAACTGAAATGCTCCGCTGCTTATAAATTGTATAGGGATTGGCATGTTTTCTTTTTTAAATATAACGTCGTTTAAGTTATAGACATTGATTCCAAAACCTCCGATTTCCTGTCTCCATCTCTTATTCTTATTTATGAATGTAAAAATTATCTCGAGTTAGAACTCTCTGTAGTACGCCGGTTAAATAAAGAACACACAGCTATTATCTGTTGGGTTCCTACTTCAATCCTTTTCTGACTGAGCGAGAAAGATAGTCGAAACACCTTGTGACTTTTTGCCAAATCTGTTTCTAGTCGAAACACCTTGTGACTTTTTGCCAAATCTGTCTCAGAAATTCTTTATTGGAGCAAAATAGAATAAAATGGAAGAAGTCAATGGAAAATTACATAGAACTCAGACGCTAAGGAGCTTTCTAGGCAAAATAGAACAGAACCAGTTCAAAAGCATTATATCTTTATGGTAAATGAAAGTTCTTTATAAGTTCATCACGAAGAAAGAAACCAGGGAATCATTCGGCCTAGAATAAATAATCTCTGTAATGAACGGTGGTGTGTGATGTGTTCATAACGTCACATGGTAAACAAGATATATGTATGGTGACTGCTGTAGGGTTTCCGAGGAGATCTCCAATAATTTACGGAAAAGGCGAGTGTGTTCCGAATGCCAGAATGTGTTCTAGTTCAGGTGAGAACAAGCATAGAGTAGGAGTGTGACGAACTATATATTTCGGGTGGGGTGCTCCCAATATTGTATTTAAAATATTACAGAAGTCCTACCCAGGCTCTATTTTGTTGGAGGTTAAATTTAGTAAAAGCTAGATGTAAAGCTCCGAGCCCACCAGTCATCAATGCTGACAGTTAGATGGTCAAATATACAAAAAGGTTTAAATTCAATGAATAACAATTTGATAACAATGCAACAGTCAAATGATTCAAATTTCCAATTACACTCCTTCCGCTCGACCCTTTAACAAGAATATTGCATCACTTGATTAGTAGTGTGAGATTGATTTCCTGTCGTTGTATTTATAATTATCTTTTGTACCCTTTCTCTCTTATTTCTCCCAATTTCTTCTCCTCTTCCTCCCCGACCTTTCTTCAAATTGATTCTCCTACTCCTCCTCCACTCTATCTAGACCCCTTCTCCTCCACCATTTTCTTCCCCACGACTTCACTTCTGTCGACTTCGACTGTTTCGGCTACAGCCTCAATTCCGTCTCTAATTCTTTAAGTCTTGGTACCCAATAGAAACGTAAGTTCCCTGTCCCATGAAAAGCTTCCTTTTCGAAGCTTTGTCTTTCCTTAGAATTTATCTCTACGTTCTTCCGCCAGATTACGAGTGGCTGCTTTCTCGGAGTAAACCCTATTGATCTGCAAAACTTCCAGGCGAATACTCAATTACTCTTTACGATTTCGAAAGGTATCATTCGGGTCTGAATTGTAATCACGTCCTCTATTTCAACTTTTGATTGGATATCGCTGTGGACCGATCCAATCAAGCTTCGCAGACGATGTCCATCTCGCTGTTTGTCCCGTTCACCCCATGAACTTTCGTTTGATCCATGAAATAACATTTATCGTATAGGTGTGGTAACGGCAAGCCTTTGTTAAGTGACGGAGCCGGTCTCCTTTGCCAACTCAAGTTTCCGTTCTCTGGCTGGTCATGGTAACCTTGCGTAAGAGATCAACACTAACCCCGCGGCAATGTTTAGAGATCAAGCAAACTGCCGTGGTAATATTCCCAAGACAGGTAGATTATAGCTTATGCATGACTTTATAGCTGAGGCTTAGCAAACATGACACACATACCCAACGCTTGAGAATAAAATCAGGATTTTATTCACCCAAAATTGTTCCAAATGCAAATGTGTGTTACTACACGCAATAAAAGAAACAAAATCATGACGACGCTTTACGCTGACTACGGACACGATTTTACATATAACACACGGTTATCTAATGAGTGATCTATGCCGTTTCAGCGCTCCTGCTCATGAAATCGACACCTACGCTCTCGGTTCCTTTCACGTATCTGACCTGTATCTGGTACTGCTGTAAGAACAGCGACCATCGCATCAAGCGTCCATTCGTCAATTTCGTCAGCACGAGATAGGCGAGGGGTTGGTGGTTTGTCTCCAATATGAACTTCCGCCCGTATCAGAACCACTCGAACAGTGATATCCCGACCACGATTCCAAGGCATTTCCTCTCCGATACGAATTAGTTCGTCCCGGCGGCAGACAGTTACCGACTGCCTAACGCAACGGGAGAACGCTTCCCTTCGTGCTCTTGCAGTAGCACTGCTCCCAAGCCCGTGTCACATGCGTTATTGCGGAGAATGAAGTTTGTGGACACATCCAGTAGACGGACAACAGCGTCGGATGTCAACCTATCCTTCAGCGTTAGGAAAGCGTTCTCACACACATCCGTCCAAATAAGTTTACTCGGGACCCGTTTCCTGGTAAGGTCTGACAACGGTGCCGCAATCGCACTGAAATTGGCCACATACCTCCCAGAAATGACCTCACCTCAGTTTTCGTGATGGGGTATATGGAGTTTCTCAGCTGCTCAACCTTCGATTTCTCTGGGGACACCGTGCATTGACTCAGCGTGTGTCCCAAATAGTCCAACGTCCGAAACCCAATGGGACATTTGGAAGGGCGAGCCGTCAATCTTTCTTGGCGTAGCCGTTCCAAAACATCAGCTAGCAGAGGCAGGTGATCACCCCAGGTATCTGCGGACAGCAAGAGATCATCCAAGGGTTCCAACAACCGCCGCATCATTCTAGTTAAGACGCTGAGCGCATTCTGGACTCCAAGCGGCATGACTAACCATTGATAGGTCCCGTCCAGAGATGCAAAATCGAGCTTTGCCCAAAACTCCTTCCTTACAGGAATTTGCCAAGAGCTTTTTTTATATACAAATCCACCTTCGAAAAATATTTCGCTTTTGAGACAAATCAAAAATATGTTCTGTGTAGGTAGCATTTCGACTTGAACTTCCGTCACCTGATTCAGGTTCCGGAAGTCGACATAAAACCGGTGAATGCCAGCCTTCATCTGTACGATGACTACAGGAGAAATGTACGGAGAATCGGCGGTTTCGATTACTCCCAGATCATCATCTGCTCTTTCTCTACTCTTACCACTTGTCATTTCGCGTGGGGCAAAGGGTAGGGTCGTCCGCCAGCTTTTACCCGAACACAACAAGTGAGTTCCTCCGGGTATGTCTGTATGTACATCGGAATAACCCGCCAGCAACGTCTCTATCTCTTCCCGCTGATACACAGTCAACATTTGATCACACTCTAATTCTGAGCCCTCGTTAATGGACACGTCGGAACGGTGTTCGCACCTTCTGTATCACCTTCAGCGTCCTCAGTGACGATGGTGGCGACGACAAAATCGCTGGCGGTGTTTCTATCTAGATATTTCTTAAGGAGATTGGCATGGTACATCTTCTTCTTAGTCGGTAGCCATGTCCGATTGGTTTGACCCCCGACCTTCCCGGTTACGATAAACGGCCCCCTCCAAGAAACTTTCAGCTTGTTGTGTTCTTGGGGCAACAACAACAACCCATTGTCCCTTACTTCATAGTAGCGCGGTTTTGCGCGCTTATTGCAATGCTTCTCCTGACGTGACTTTGCTCGCTTGAGGTTTTCCTGTGCGACGATACAAATTTCTTCCAGTTTGTTTTGCAAATACGCGACTTACTGATAGCTAGTGCGTACCTCTTCGACAGCGAGATCGTCTGTCCACAGCTGTCTCAGTACGGTGATGTGACGACGCACGGTCCTCACATACAATAGTTCAAATGGAGAAAACCCTAAGCTCGCTTGTGGTACTTCCGATATGAGAAAAGCAAGGCAGGAATATACCTATCCCAATCTATGGGACGGCCTTCAGACAGCTTCATAAGCGTGTTTGTTAGAGTCCCGTTAAACGGTTCGATCAGTCCGTTGCATTGGGGGAGTGTTACGGTGTGGTCGTGAGGTGCTTGATCAATATCAGTCGGTTCACTCTCCAATCACGCGACTCATGAATTGTGTCCCTTGATCGGTCAGGATCTCGTCGGGTACTCCAATTTTTGACCAAATCTCAAGCAACGTTTCATCGACGGTTTCCGAATCAATATTACGAAACGCGACAGCTCTCGGATAGCGTGTAGCGTAATCTACGACCGTTAAAATATACCGGTTTCCTTGTGCCGATGCGGGTTTTATTGGTCCTATCAAATCCATCGCGACGCGTCGAGATTATTCATTGATAACTAACCGGTTTACTCCCCAAGGGGATCAGTAGATGATCTGTTTTTCGCGACATTCTCTGACACTTGTCGCAGGAGAAACAGAAACGCTTAACATCGCCTTGGAAGCCTGGCCAGTAGAATCCCTTGACAAGACGATCATGCGTCTTGGCAATTCCCATATGTCCTCCCATGAGACCTTCATGCGCAATTATCAACACTTCACCTCGCTTCCTTTTGGAGACGACTACTTGCTTGAAGTGCTAGTGTCCTTTCCTAGCGTGGCGATCCAATAACTACTTCTTGAATACGAACTTCTCTACGCCCTGTGGAGTTTCTTTTTGAGTTCCTTATTCAGCTATTTATACAGCTGTGACAGAGTTGCGTCTTCCTGATGCAGGTTCCTCAACTCGGCCGGAAATACGTTACTAACCGGTTTTGATGTAACTTTCATCGGCATCAGTTTCATCTGACTACCCTTGGACCTGGTTTCCACAGCACTCACCGGCGTGAGTGTGCAGGTTTCTGGGTTCGGTTGTCGAAACACATAACGACATCACAGTATGATGTCATGTATTAGTCCATCCAAGTATACAGCTCCAATTATCCCTTCACGTACGGTGAATCGAGGTCAATAACAGCCACTGGAAACGAGTCATGAGCTCTGTTTGCATACTGGACCTCAATTATCTCCCCATGTGTACTCCTCAGGCTTCCCATATTTCTTGTCGACAAGGGCGGGAATGCTACACCAAAATTCTTACAAGAGGGTGGCACCTTCTCCGTTGATAGTTTGGTACGGAAGGCTTGATGGTTTACAGCTTGCCTCCGTCTCGCGTTTCTTCGTAGGGACGGCATTCACCTGGGTTTGCCTGCCCTTGGGACAGTCCCTTGCAAAATTCCCCTTGGAGCACGATGGCGGTTAGGCAAGGCCCGTTTTTGTATGAGAGGCCTGTCCTGGTCTATAGGTAGCATCCTCACCTGTTGATCCCCTCCTACCTTCCCGTCGCCCTGACGGTTGTGGACAACTGTCTCTCCCTCAACCATACGGCGCGACTCAGTGGGTTGTGGTCGGTCCGTACATCCGAAAACTCCACTCTTCGAGTGTGCCTGCTCTTATCTCTCATGCTGGCGTTCTCTTCGAGAGTACTGTGCTCTCTCCGCTAGGAATACTGTCAACTCGCGACTGTAAGTACTCAGATCATGCTCCTTGAGTATAACCCGTCGTACGATCGTTCGACTTCAGCTATCTTTATTCACTTCTCGAATAACCCTCAAACACGGGTGTGGAATTGTGAGTGGGTTTCTGTTGCCTTTTTCGTCTAGTCACTAAGTTTATATTACGTTTCGGCGGTCAGCCGATAATGACAAAATAGGGCCGTTTTGAGCGCGTTGTAGTCGTCAGCTTCTTCTGCTACTAAGATTTAGTAAACTTCGCGAGCTACACTTTGCAGAAAGGCCGCGAAGTGAATCGCCCAATGTTTCTCCGGAATTTTATAAACGCACGCAAGTTTCTCAAATTGCACGAGGAAATCTTCAATGGGCTCTTCTTTGCTGTTGAATCGCGGCATATTTATCTGTACCATTCGGTGGTCGATAATCGATCGTGCACTCCCTCCAGAACTCGTAATGGAATCGTCCCTATCGGCAGTCCTAGCTTCTACCCATAATTTCTCCATTTCGAGTGGGTGAGCGAGCTATCTGTCTTTCGCGGTCGTTATTATCCTGGCCAGTTCCAGCTCTTTCTGTGTATTTCTGTCCGCTGATATTATGGCCAGCTCCAGCTCTCTTTAGGCTGATTTTTCGGCCTTCTGTGTATTTCTTTCTGATGCCTTTTTTTGCCTTCTGTGACTCTCTTTCGGCTGCTTTTTCGTCGCTCCATTCTTTGATTCTCTCCTCTATGAATGTTGCTATTCAATCTCCCCCGTGCCCTAGATATTCCGTGCCCATGGAGCGATACTCTTTAATCATCTGCCTTTCTATAGCCATTTTATGATGATACTAACAGTAAGTGAGGAATTGTCTCGACGTACTAAACAAATGACACATGTTACAAGTTCCTAACCCAATACCTACCTGTTGACAATAACTAACTTCTCTCAGGTAAGATTTTTTCCCCGATATTTGCTTCACAATTACTGCAAGTAACTGAAATCTACCAAGCATGCAATTATCAACATATAACATACTCAAGCTGGAAATTATAAAAATTAAAATTCACAGGATGGAATATATCTCACAACTGTTCACTAATGCTACCTAATAACTAAAACCTTAGGTCGTAAATATAATATTTATGTCTAATCCAGATCCCGGACGATGCCGCCACTGTAACGAACTATATGGTTGTGTGGGACTTCTATAATAGTTAAAATAAAATATTGGATGCACCCCATCCCAATCATATAGTTCGTCACAGGGAGCAATGATGAAGGCGTCATGTCCTCCATCTTACTTCACTGTATGAACTGTATACATGCAGAGGTCCTCTGTGTCTCCCATCTTGCTTCTCTTCAGTACCTCTTTTTTATACTTTGCTCGAACTAATGATGTCACACGATCATAAACAAGGTTGTCATAACGACCAGCCCGTGCTCTAAAATAAACGCGTTTCTCATCAGGGCACCATTAAAACACAGCTTGGTCATGCAGTACACACAGCATATGGGCAGGTGGATTCAAGACAGAAATTTTAATTTGCCATTTATGTTTCCTTCTTCTGATCGCTTTTCACTATATGTACATATAAAACTATGCACATGTAATGAAAGCAATATACACATACACGAAACTAAAATGCGAACCTGTTTTTATTGCTGTATGTTTAAATAATTTCTTTTCACTTTTGACATGGCTCTGTCTCCAAATACAGCGAAGAAATGTCAACATGTATACCCTACTTACCAGAGCACAAAGCCATATCGATATTAATGTCGTTTCTCTGTGTTGCTACTTTAACACCATTTTTCAGCACATGATAGGCTGGCTGTACATGGCTGCCAGTACATCCAGTGGATGAAAATCCATGGAAAACCCCGGGAAGAAGCACTGACCCAAGGGAAGCTACTGGAAAGCCTTCTCAAACAAAAACGTTGGCCGAGCCTGAGACTCGAGCCTATGCAGAGGTGAGATGTCGCTGATCTGTAAAGCAAGCACTCTGCCACCCTGGGCCTCAATAAAAAGTCATTCGTCGCTGTTGAGAAAAGTAGACTTGACACATGATGACAGAGAATATAAACTTCCAAGCTCAGTATCGATGATAAAGATATTACATCTTTAGACTAGTTACGTATGTCAATAGTAATAACTTTGAAAGGATTGATGGCATTATTAAAAATAATGGATACTGGCTGAACTGGGTGTTCAGAAGAATAATACCGATTATATGAGAAGCGGTTATATCGAATGTTCTTACATCGATAGCAGTTATATCGTTAGTATTCATTTCGGTATTATATCAGTAACGGTTATATCGATGTTACTTCTATTGGTAGTCGTTATATCGATGGTACGTTTATTCGTAATATTTTATATTGATAATGCGTATGCCCGTAGAGGCTATATAGGTAGTACGAACATAAGTATTTACCGTCCATCGTGTTGTGATTAGTAGTACATCTTATGTTACAGTACTAAGAGTTGTTGTTCCCGCTCCTTTTTTCTTCTGGTTGAAGATAATTTAGAAACCTATTTAAAAATACATCAGCGTTAAAATATGGCCGTATTTGTGGTAGCTGAAATAGCGCCTGGCATATTCCTTTTCTTTCTTTTTTGACAAAGGAGGTTGCCGATAAACAAATTAATAAGAATTGACATAGTATATAACTTTTCAAACACAATGTTCTTTCCATTAATTTCGAAATATATTTTTATGTCCTTTCAGCTGCGCCGAAAGCTGGAGATTTTGGATATACAACACAGCAGAGTAATCAAAACATGGGCAGAACAAACTTTACCAACAAACAGTTGACAGAACTGGAAAAAGAATTTCATTTCAACAAATACCTGACGAGAGCTAGACGAATAGAGATCGCAGCAGCGTTGGGGCTCAATGAAACACAGGTGAAAATTTGGTTCCAAAATCGTCGAATGAAACAGAAAAAGCGCATGCGTGAATCTCAGTTTAATCCACGTGACAATTGCCAATTGGGAATAGACCCGCTTAGTGTGAATACAATGACATTATGCCACGATACTCGATAAATTGGTTCTACTGCGAATTTACATTTTTGAGCATAATCCTCGACGCAATTCCGCCATTTCTCGACATTAGAGAATGGACATGTTCACATATCAAGCGGGATGTGTGACATTTATTTTGACCTCGAACAGCATGGGAAGGTCCCTCGGACGAGTGTTAAAGAGGGCTAAATAGCCTATAATTAAGTCATACTCTGGAAAACCATCATATAATCATTGGTTTTTGTTATCAGCCTTGATAAATAACAATATATACATCTGCCTCTAGAGCTGCATAAAACGACAAGTTTGATCTGTCGATGTCATATAGATTCCTGAAATCCCGCATGATTTATGATTACTTTATTAGTACAATATGTTAGAGAACTTTCCTGGAAGAAAGAAAATATGTTTACATATGTACTTTAGCGTTTGTATTTAAGGCAAGCCGCAATTACCCTTTTAAATGGTGTATTTACGAAACATTGGTATATCGTTCTTTAATTCCAAGTTTTCTGGTGCAGAACTATTTAAATTTGTCAGATAGTTTCCGTAATTGGGAAAGTTCTTTCAACCACAAAATATATTTAAATGGTAATTGTATGAACAATTCAAGAACTTGTAGAAGATGTTGCTTATATTAACTCAGCGTCTTTCACGACCATTTAAAGGATAATTATCCCTACAGTTCAAATAAATAAGGTTTATAACATTATCGTTTCAACTAGGTACTAAACAACACACGTTCGTTTCTAGTACATCACATAATTTTGTCGTTTATACTCGGTGCGTTTTTATCGCAAAACATGTTGAATCTATATGCGTCATTTATTTCTTGTTATTCTGCGTCTAAAGGAGGCGCTTGTCTTTGTGCAATATGAATGTAACTTCTTTGACCAGTCTTGGGACCAATCGCTCTACTTGGAAGTCTAAAGCCATTTCAGGAGTAGGAGTGCGATTTTCCGACCAGCACCGCTTTTCGAAACGGAACGGTGACTTTTAAAAACTCTGCATATCACAAAACAGACCCCACCCCCAAACAATGATATGCAAGATATTAGAATGGAAAGCGTAAAAAGAATGCGATATTGCAGATATCATGCTAAGGAATTTGCTAGTAGAGTACAGTCAACGTGCCAGAAAGGGACTTACATTTCGAGATGCGCCTAATGTGGTTTAACAAACTGAATATAGTGTAATATTTGGATGCATGCAGACTTTGAAATATGATAATGTAAACTGTTTTCCGTGGCAAGCATATTTATATTCTAAAACGATGCATGATCTAGTTAAGATCTACACGGTAATTTAAACTAGTAATACACTATTCAAATTTGCAATCGGGAAATGCACATTCTACATCGATTGTGTTTCTTATACAGGTAGCTACCCGAAGGTATATGGCAATGACATATATGTTAATGTACTTTATTAAAGTTTTGTAATGTCAGATGTCTTCTACGTAAGACGCTGCCTTTAGCTGAAGTTTCGGGATACAATTATTTTATTAATCCAAAGTTTATCATTTGTATTGCTAAGATTTCCGCTCTTACCTTTGTCAGCCGAAGACTGCTGTCATTGTTGTCTACAATGTTTACGAGCTATGTTACAGCTTTGGAAGGTCACATAACTTTTCCATCAATAGTGAACTTTTGTAGTGGATTATATTGATCTGGCTGCTGAAAAGACATATTTCTCGATTTAAAATGAAATTATATAAATTTCTTGTTCTATAAAGCTGAAACAGAAGAGAACGTTGTTGAAAACCTAAACTGCTACAAAGTTTTATTGACATAAACTGTGACATATAAACAAGAACCTTGCCTATATTTTATACGTGGTAAAATGTACACGATATAAAAGCCCTTAAAGTACTTCTTTATTTTCATTATCATTATTTCTCGTGGTTCTAGCAGTGGTGGTGCTAGCAGTGCTGGTGCTACGTGAATTATTGTATAAAATCTCAGCGTGTCAATTGGAAATACCAGTGCCATCTTGAAACAACACATTGTTCCTTAAATGGTTACAGTCTCCAAATTCATCATACATTGGATCCTTGAAAAACAAAACTAGAACATACCAACGATCGTCGGCAGCAATGCAATCACAACTAGTAGATTAATGCACATTTGGTTTACCGTTATGATTGTTGCACACAATTTAAGCCTTCATTGCTGGAACCAAAGTAATGCTGGCCGAAATTTATACTCAGACCACTGAACTGATCAAGGTATGTCGCATGTACAAGGTTTCACGGTATTGTTCATTCACCGAATTCTACTTGCATGCAATGAAATCTCTAATAACTGGAAGAAAATCATCTGTCAGGAATTAATTTATACGATGCATGTTGAAGATAGTCCATAAGAAAATAATGTATGATAAGCAGTAGCAGTGCCCTACCATCTTAATTATGAAATACGGGCAATAGCGTGGAATAAATGTATAAGTTATTTACTAAATGTGAACGAATTACTGTCGATTTACAAATCTGATGTCTGGATGAGTGTACGTTTATAAGTTTGACCCCAAGGCACTCTTTTATGACAACAAATAATAATAATAATAATAATAATAATAAACTGTACTTAGTATAGCGCCTATTCTTTAGATGCTTTAAGCGTTTTACAATATTAGATAACACATAGAAGTATATACAGCGACAAGATTACAAGAAACAAACACCATGAAATGACAAAACAAGAACACCGACAAAAAATTATTAAGGAAGTAAACATTATAAAGTCTTTAAGTCTATTCTTGTAGTCAATATAGATGGGTTTTAATGCATTATTTAATGAGGTCAGTGTCCATGTGTTTAAGAACTATGGGCAATTCGTTCCACGTAGCTGGGCACTGGCATATAACCATACTGAGTCGGTAATCAATACCATTTTATGTCCAGATTGCCTAATGCCCAACTTAATCGCAAACTGACCTCCTGCACCGAGGCTGAATAGTTTATGCATCACACATATATCTGGAAACGATAGTCTGACAACCAGTCGTGTTAAATCTGTCATAATTACAAGTCCCAGAACAAGTCTGAATATGTTTTGAACAATCGGTCATTAGGAGGTTCAAAGCATGATCATGCCAATGAAAAAAGTTAACCTTAGTTTCTGAAAGATCTTGTAAATTGGCAATAACGATACAATTTGTTCAGAAAATAAGACCTCGGGCTTTTTGCTATCGCTAAGATTTGAGCACGTCACTTGGATAAACCTCAATTTGCTTGAAGATGATCAAGACACATTAATGCAATATCATCTACCGTATGATCTACCTCTTTATCTCAGCATAACAATAGAGCCAAGGAAAATTAGTTTATTAAAAATGTTAATATTCTGTCCGGCTACTGTGAATAGATATCTAAGAAAATATTTCCTACAGTCATCCTCAGTGTCAACAGCTTTTATCAAGAGTAAGGAGTTGTAATCCAGATCTGATATCAATATTTAGTACTTGAACCCATGAGACGGAATTTTGTTACCTTTACCCTTACCACAAATTCCAAGGATTCTGATCATATATTAATGATATACAAAACATCAAAGATATTTTCAAGTAGGTAAACAGCTTGATTGTTTTTCAAATTACAATTCTTTGTTCAAAATATAAAGAGTACTCAATTCCGTTAATGCTGTACATAAAATAGCCAAAACGGTCAGACTGGTTTTTGCCTTCTGTCGTAAGTAAATCTTGTAATTTTTATTTTATTTCGTTTTTGTCGGTTTAAAGTAAAATATAAGCTGGTAATACCTTAACGATACATTATGATGATCGAATCTTTAAACAATGCAATAAAATTGGGAGTCAATGGTGGAGAATATCGTGTCTTTAGGCTTTTATAAATGAAAATTGATAACGATATATTTTGTACGTTTTCGTTAGATTTTACGCTCGGCCGTCCAGTTCCTTTGCAAATATACAGGAAATCAGATATATATTGTTTTGCACAAAACGCCAAAAACGTTACGTTCAATAGGAGGTAATATAAAAAGATGTAATGATAATTGTTTGGATATGCATTGCAATAGAAACAAATGCATAATTTATTTTGTGTTTGACGAAATGTCATCAAAAATAAGATCGTCTTTAGGAACTTGCAGACTCAGGGCTATACTGTATGATACAGGTTTTGTTTTGTTATGCCATTTGTAGGGTTATTAGCAAACATTGTAATTACCAGACACAGGGCTACAATATGATCCAGGTATTGTCTTATTAGATGGGGATATTATTGAAACAACATGGTTCCTATTGATAATGGATTTATAATTATTGTTCTAGTCAAATATAGTTTTTGTTTTCTTTCTATTTACCACTAATAATATGGCAAATTAATATTCGTTGCATTTACCCTCAGTGAATTTCTTTACTTTTGGTGACAGCAGGGATTTATATGCATTATATCCATTAATTAGTACTTTCATGCGATGTTCGTTTTGGTTCTGCCCATCAAATTCTTATCAAAGATGCCAGATTTTCATGGGGACCCAAATTAGATATATTGTTTATACGACGTAAATGTGCAGTGAAGAATGGAAATATTGCAAAATTAAAACAAGCGGATGAAGCTGAAGGGAACAACCTTTGTGAAATGCAATGATAGAAACGTATTGGAAATTTGTTCATTCATGTTTTCTCTGTAGACGAAATTTGATTTGTAATTGTAAGTCTTTACTTCCGGTTATTGCAGTGACCAAGTCAAACATTTTTTTTATAGATACTCAAAATACGCCTGCAAATATAAACTGAATGGCCAAATATAAAATCCCATATAAGTATACTATCATTCCTCAAAGGTTGTTCAAAGTTATAACTTTTTTGATTTTGTTATTTTTGTTCAAGTCCATCTTCCGGTGCATATTGATACTGTACGCATACTATAAACAGATGCAGTACATGTAATCCAACCATACTTATATGTATAGGATATTACTTCGAGTTCCTTTATTGTAATTGCAAGTGGTACTACATCAACAGATGAATCGAATGTGCAGAATAATAGGCTTGGAAACCCTGACTGCTAGTGGTTTTAGACTTTTGTTATTTTTGGTATGGATATACCAGGTTCGAGAGCTAATATAGTCATACTTCTCCATGAGAGATTTATAAAGTTGGGGTATATGGAGTGTTTTAAAGGATCTATTAGTGAATAAGAATAAAAGATATGGAGACATGTGACTGAGTTTTTGAAAAGCAGTGATAAAATGTATCCAGAATCTGGCAGTAGTTATCCAATCGCTAGACCTAAATGGCACCTGGTTGTTATTAGGAAGGTTTGTCCGTGCCGGCTTCTACTAATGGACTGCATATTTCTCACAGTAACATTATTTTGAATCGAAGAACACAATATTCGTCTGTTTCATTTTGAAAAAAGTGGACATAAAATTAAATTACAAGCCTTATCACATGTATAGTTTGGAAATTAGTGACTATGAATAACCAAATATTTGTATACAGTTGTCCATACTCCAACAGAAAAATATCCTAACATTTCTGTATTTGAATGTTCGTGTCCTTCAGTGTAGCGATAATGTATATTATCCGATCGGAATAAATTTCTACATTATAACAGAAAATATAAAGACTTCTCCAATTGAAATTTGTCTCTTTTTGTGTGTAAAAACAATGGGTGTTTTGTTACTTGATCCTTATATTTGCCCATTTTATATGTGTGTGATAGTCGAATCAATGCATTGGCATATATTTTGTATTTGTTTGTTAGCTGTAATTGTGCCGTTTTTTGGTACTTAATGAGCTAAATACATTTTGCATTATTGTCAAATACGTTTGTGACTTTCATTATTTTAATTACAGAAAAATCGAATTGACATACAGCGTGTGGTGCTGCGATCATTTTATTTTGGATTAACAATTAAATAATATAGAATTTGTAACTTGAAACAGAAATTATATACCTCGTTTTTTTAATCATAAGCTAAACAACCGACCGTTTTAAATTTCGTTGGGTGGCTTTGGGGGATGTGATTTTTTTCTAAACTAGTATGATGGATTTACTTGTTGTTTTCTACAAATCAGAGCATAAATATTATTCCAGTTATCCTCCATCCCGCGCCCCTACAAAGAATATGAGAAAATTTGACGGACCTTATCTAAGGATTCTTTTAACAACGTTGATTTGTTACAAATTCACATATGCTTTTGGTATAAATAAGGTATTCAGTGCCAGAGTAATAAAATTAGAACTTGACCTTTTAGTCGCATTAAGTTTATTTTTCAAGAATTATTGCTTACGATGTAATATGTTAAAATATGCTAAGATGCGGAAGAAATAATAAGATTGACCATATACTAAGTCTCTACTTTTTTCTTAAATTATAACCCTCATATATATATATATATATATATATATATATATATATATATATATATATATATATATATATATATATATATATATATATATATATATATATATATATATATATATATTATAGTTGCATGGGATTAAATTAAATAATACTGACGATTTTAAGATGTTAACGTATTTCGATTAGTCTGATGGGAGTGAATTTACAACATTGTGCATCAGGTATTTATATAACAGGTTTTCTGCTCAAATCGTTTTCTTGTATTCAAGTTGTTTGAATTAAATTCAAAAGATCTAACAGTCTTATTTATTATCCTGTTGTATAATTATGTGAAGTATATGACAATTTAAACGCAAACTCTGATATAAATAGCACGGATTTATTCTTGATCAAATCCTTAATATTTGTTATGCGATTGATTGTTGCATTCTTTGTATTGAAAACTATCACAAAATATTCTGAACAAGTCTGAATGCATTATCTTCATTTATTTAGTTATTATTTCTTTCTTTTCTCTACAACGTCTTTGTTATTTTTCTTTTGTTCATTCTCTCTGTTGTCTTATTCAAATCATGACAGCAAATGCTTGTGAAAACAATTTAGTAACTATACAAGTCTTTCAATTTTTTTTCATCCGCCGAAAGGTATAAAAGGGCAGTATAGTTGTTAGGTTCCTCCAGCCAAACAGTACATTGAAGAAGAAACCCAATCATGCCAGTTTTACGGATGTCAATATGTTTTATTAATATTTTAACGCCTGATACAGTAGCGAATTTATTGAAGATCGACTTGTCTAATGTAAATGGAGAAAGCTGAATTCCATGCCTTTATTTATGTTCTAAATATTTGTCAGGTCCGGAAAGATGTAGGTATGTCTACATAGGATTACAATCTATTGCCGTAAGAGGCACAACACCTCTAGATGTACTTGTTTGTGACGGAATTTAGTCATACTTTAAAGTCCGGGTCATCTTAATATTTATTTTATCTGAAACTTTAAGTGGAAATTTCACGATAACTGTACTACATTCTCGTCGATTCGATAGCAAACATGAAACAGTTTAGGGTACCATACACGTAATATTATAACACGAATTTTATTTTCAGATTATCCATATCCAACGACCAACAGAAGCAAATGTTAGAGATATTCCTAGAACTGTTAGGGTGTGTGTTTGTTAGTCTCAACAACACTTTTAACACATTAACGATGAAATAGGAGTTAAGTGCCTTTCCCAAGGACACACATATGTTGCCGATCAGGCATGAACCGATGTCGAAGACGCGTCCTTTGTATTACGAATCTGACGCGCTAGTCCAACTTAGCTAATGCGGCCTCTTGGATATTCTGGAGACATTCGATGAGGCTATTATTGTCCTAGGTTAGACAGTTCATCTCTTGATAATGGGGAAATGAAAGTATTCAGTTAGAGAGTTCATGTCTTGGATGACCTCGGAAATAGAGATGATTTCTATAATGGGTTGTCAATCAGTCACTGGTTTACGGACGTTTCTCGATAACAAGCAATAAACGTTCGATCATCAAAATTTCCGCACAAGCAGAATACCGATAAAGTTTCATATCATTGGCCTGGGTTTGACAATGAATGGAGTCAGAAAATACAAAAGGTAGTTGTAAGAATTAATAGTAGTACGTGTCTCCTAAACAGTTACACTAATCAAACTTACACTGTCATAATGTCGGATTCGTTGGAACATAAATTTATTCATGGCTTTACCTGCGATGCAATCATTCTTTCTCTCTCTCTCTCTCTCTCTCTCTCTCTCTCTCTCTCTCTCTCGCGTGCGCTCGACAGCCTTGCTTTTGAAGAAATGATAATGGGTATTATGAATATTTAACGACTGGTGATAGATTTTGAATGAGCTATAATATCTATTATGAATATTTAACGACTGGTGAGAGATTTTGAATGAACTACAATATCTATTATGAATATTTAACGACTGGTGATAGATTTTGAATCAGCTATCATATCTTAAGTAGAAGTAAAATTTTACTAACATCCACTTTAGTTCATAAATAATTATACAAGGCATCCTTGACTTTATGATTAAAAGAGAAAATGTATTGTAGATAACCACTGAAGAAACGTTACGTATTGTCCGCATTGGTACCAGTAAAGGCAGACTAACCTCTTCTTGGTAAGATAATGTACCATGCATGATCGCCTCTAAGTAAGCGCCTTGGCTCTCTGGCGATTTCCTATCCAATTTTCGATAGCATCCCTACGCTGACTAGCTGACATACACCTGTGTGTGCATTTGGTTGTGACGACTTGCTACCATATGACTTGCTTGTAATTTGAACTAAGCAAACAATGTTTCATAAAAACGTACGAACACGTGCTTTTGCAAAACCAAGAAAATATTCCTGCTCAGTGGAGTACATACGATAGTCCAGTCTTCACTTTCGGAAATACGAAAGGTTTTGCATATTTACAAGCTCTTAGTTTCAGGAGTTAGTGGTTCTTTCGTGTTGTCCGCAGACCCATAATGCCTGAATAAAAACGATATAGTCTTAACAAAATAAGCCGAAATGAAATGTTGAAATATCTCAGTGGGCAAAATATATGGCCAGAGTGACGATATCACTTTTGTAAATACTTTCTTTTCTCATATAGGTATTATATATGCCTTATAATGCAATTCAAATCTATATATCCATATTTGGGCTTATTTCATTTATCGTATTCTGCACTTACTCCACCTCCCATCCCCGCCAATCAGGATAAAGTTTTAAAATATGTCAGGTCTGAAGGCCTTGTAGTATCCCTTAATTGATAAAAAAGGAGCCATTCGTACTCCAAGCAGCAACACGCACACTTCAAGTCCTAACTATTTCATAATTAGTTTCCAATCTGAATCATATAAATTGTCAGTTAGTGAACTTACAATGACCTATTCGATATTCTCTTTCACACATACAGTATCGTACAACTATTATACTCCACGACAAACGGACACATTGCCAAGGGAAATATACTCTTCATTAAACATATACATTTTGTATTATAAAGTAGCGATTTTAAATCTGGTTGCAGTCATAATGATATCTGAAAACTATGGAGAAATCGGATGATGAGTGGTGATTGCAAACAGAAAGTTTGTGACAATGAAAATTTGGGTGAATAGTCCTTTACAGAATTAGACAGCAAATTTGCTAGGGCCAAACATTCGCGTGAAATGGATAATTGAATAAAAATAAAAACAAGTAAACTCATCAATCATTAAAATATTTTGTTTACAGATGTCACAATCTAACGTATGTCAAACTGTACAACCGCTCTGTGTTGTGTCTACAATACAGCCAATGTACCCGGTATCAGTCTTCCCGGTGTTAATACTAATCTCTTCAATAATCGCTTCCTTTTCGTATAAGCACACCATTAATTTGACAAGTTACACAATTTGATGTATGTTTTGTACCAGATAAATTTGTAAAAGGTTGCTATCGTGAATGTATTGAACATTTAGGAGCTTCTTTCAAACAGATACAGCCGTTATATGGAAACGTTTGGTATTGCTGCCCACATATTGATAGATAGATAAAGCATGATTAATACGATATCTTAGTATGTTATCTTTTCGGTGACCTTGATGCTTTCTTTAAGTTTAGTTTATTTTTAAGTCTTTGTTGATTGATTGATTTCATAGTTAAAGAATTAATCTCTTCAAACCCAAGGGTGTCTTTGATTAATGAATTTATTACAGCGATTTACACTTGAGACCGAGTCATTTCAGAGCCCAGTGTATTTCTATTTAGGATAAGATAAAAATATCAGTAATGCTCTAGATTCTAACAAAATGGTCTTCGCTGTATTGAGCTGGTCCAGTCTTTGTGTTTAAATTTACACACACACACACACACACACACACACACACACATACACACACAATGAACTATATTCTGGTTATGCACTGGTTATGCACGCGTGTGCATTGAGAACTATTTTATTGACTTTTCTTTATTTTTATAGTCGTTTTAGAAATGTTTATAGACCTAAAGGATAAATTTTTGCTAAGATGACTTAAAAAAGAATATCTCTTTTTGTCTAAACAGTTTTGTTAAAGAAATTCAATTTTGTGAAAATGTAGACAACAGTATAAAACTTCAGTTTTTTATCTGAACCTTGATACTGCATTTCTAGCGTTGTTATTGTGTATGTTTAATCTTTTTTCACGCGATATAGCATCTTGAGTCTCTTGCTTTTGTACTTTTGAAACAAGCAACATGCGTTATAATACTTGCTTTATTTTATTTCTAAACTCGCGTAATTTTATCATATGCATTTATTATTTAGATCTGATTTTCACGTTTGTATTTTTCTTTACACTGTTAAAAATTGGCTTTGGGGAATTTTTAAGAACTGTTCCTTGCATTCTGTAATATAATAATTGAATATTTTTGGCCGAAGAAAGACTGGTTCTCGTCTTCCAGAGGACGACAGTCTGTGCAAACGGTCTCTTAATTAAAACGTATCTGAGAAAGGAGTCCAATTATCGCCACAAACGTGTGATGGACGCCCGAACCAGAGCACATCGGAAACCGAGCTGACAATCGGGAAACGATGAAAAACATAATCTGTCACTCGGTAAGGCCTTGCACATTACTCCAAATTATCACCGGTTGTAAAGTGTCAAACCGATGACGACTCATAAGAACCTGAGAATCTCCCAAAGGAGACCAATTATTAACAGAATATAGTTGTGTTATCTGTTTTCAGACTCACACAAGACATCACTCGATTGGTAAATTTTCAAATATATATTTTATTCAGTTTTGTTATCTTTTCGTCGTTTTAGGTATCAGTCTTTTTCTACTCTCTAGGAGCCGATGGTGTTGAAAAGTATATTTTTTTACATTATCTAATTCTATCACATACATGTGACTTTTGTATTCCCTTCCCAGTGTTTACATCTTGTACTTCTGCATAACACTGTCAGTCTTCTACAAATTTCGATGCAAATTACATAAATTTAACAGCAGAATCAGTCACACCAACAAAAAGCTAGTGGTATGATACAGTGTAGTGTTTGTAGAATGTATGATGGTTGTGTCATGGTGATAGTAGTATTTATGGAAGTAGTAATGGTAGTGGTAGTGGTGCTACATGCAGTAGTTGTAATGTTGCTGGTGTTTGAATTGGCTAGAAAATATATACTAAAACATATGTATGTTAAGATATACATTTTTATTATATATTGTATAATATATCAGTGGTAAAAGTTTAAACCACTTTAATCAACACAGTGGCGATATCACATTCGGAACTGCTTTCTTTTACATTAATGATCGTGTATGTTGTTCAGACATATATCCTAGTTCATTCGCTCTCTCTCTCTCTCTCTCTCTCTCTCTCTCTCTCTCTCTCTCTCCATGGGATGAATAGATTTTAAAATATATCAGGACTGTTGACATTCTAGTATACATTTATGTAATCAGTGAAAAGGTGTCATCAAGAAGACCTAATGAACTCCAAATAAAAGTAGGTTTAAGTATTAATCCTTTTCAAACTAGTTTCACAGATGAATCATGCAAACTACCAAATGGCTTGACTTACATGATCTGTTTATATTCAATATTAGGTGTCAACCATACAAAATCATACACGTTACCCTCAGCTACCAATGGTAAAAATTCTAAGAATAAAACCCAACTGATTACGTATAGTAATACAATTGTTTAAGTAGTGACGTTTTTACTATCATAACAATCATATCTGAAAAATAGAACTGGGTACTAAACAACCTGTATTCAACATAACGCAAAACGTACCATGGTAAACTAGTTATTAAGAACCAGCAATTTAATATTAAGAGGCAAAGACTTGTGATTTTCTTTCAAATTTCCGGCTCGCAAATAGCTAAAATAATATATCGCTCTAATTCATAGCGAAATTACAAAAAATTATTTGAAACAAATTAATTATCTTCAGATATACTGAAAGACAATATCTCCGCTCGAAAGGAAATCGTGCCCCTCCCCTCCCCCCAGCCAGTAATAAACCACATTTTGCTGATATCAGAGAGATTGCTGATACAAATGAAAAGTATTGACATAAACTACAGTTTACTAGTTGCATTATTGATATTACAAGGCAGAAAAACTTTGAGTGGGATACTAACATACAGGCAAGATAATTATCAGAGAGGGCCAGTAAACATAAAACAAACTGCCAAAAGAAACAAGAACATATTTGATAGACCATTCTTTATCTTAAAAAAGAAGACATTTAATTAACACATTAACATACCTTAGTATATAAATAAAGACAATGACATATTGTTTTCCATTTTGTATTTCGAAATTTTTTAAAAGTTGGATTTGGCCCGAATATCTTTAACAACATCTTATTTGGAAGCTATGTTAGCATTCATGACACGTGCCAAACATGTGATTAAATGTTCATAAATATAATTATGTTTGTAATATTCGAAATTAGGTTTTGATAAGCAATTTTTTGTAAACCCCCCAAGAATTTGTAATCATTTTCTCATGAAAAATGAAAAGATATAAATACATCCGTAACAAATTTAGTCGGAAATTTCTGTACATTGCCGACTGAAGGAAACTGCCTAAGGACCGGTACAGTAAAAAGTACCGCTATACCTGCCACCCGAAACAAACCGATATAGCGGAAATACCGCACATATCTACTGAAAACGAACAAGAAATTAGTATTGATTGCAAAGATAAATTATTTGATAATCGAAATCTGGACACAGTTTGTTGATCGAAATAGACTACAGGCTTTCCAATACACACAATCACGTCTGAATGCAGATACTAACAAAAACAGAAAATGAAATCCTTGCAAGGAAGCTCGCAATCATTGAAATTTGTTGTTTAATGATATTACGCTCTGAAGTATGTTATTTATGTTTGAAAACTGTCCATACCTCAGTAACGTTCACTGTTCTTTTAATTAATCTTTTGTATGTAAACATACTTTAATTTTTTTTAAATACACTATTTGTCAAATTTGGCTTTCCCAAGCTTATTGTATAATATCGGAATTTCGTTTTGTCGATGTGGCAATGCAGCCGTTAATTACACAGAATAGAGAAACAAATCCAGTCAAATCGAAGGATTAGTCCTTTGTGTATATTGTTACGACTATATGGTCTTAAACTAAGTAACAGAAGAGAGTTAAAAGTTAAGTAAAATTCAGAAAAATAATGTATTTCCTAGAATGTTATTTTTTAAAGAGCAGGTAATTCCAGTGAATAATTTAAGTAAATAAATACTCTAAGATATTAGCTTAACACAACTAAAATGTATTCCTTTAAAGACTGGTGATAAGATAGGAATATAGAATTTTGTATATATCTCCCTTATATAAAAAACGAAGACAAAATAGCAGAACCATGATACTTCCAAGGTCAAAAGTAATAGTGATCTTAATTTATAATCCGAAATCTCAGACAAGAATTAGATATGCAATATGCTGTTTATAAGTTGGCTAGGTTCAAACTCCTACCCTTAATTATTAATTAAGGATATATTTAAATCCTGACGATACGAATTTTTCACTTCTCGTGAAATATTTGTGTGAAACCTGATAAACAGGTGTAAGTATTCTCTATTTATCTCCAAGTTATGTGCCCCTTAAAATCAGAACCAGCTGTAATTCCCCAATATAATATAATAGCCTTCACTAGTTGAATGGTAATTATAATGGGTTGTCAGCTCTGCAACTCCGTTTTAAACTATTGTCCAAGCCAGTAGCTTCAAACACTCATTGACCAGACACCCAAGAAAGATATTCTAGTTATTCAAGGAGAGTGAAATGTAAAGGAGACGAAGAACAGGCGTGCTGGTGAGAAGTATGTGGTCCATGCGGTAATGAACATACCCGTGAGAGATGACTAAAGCTCCTAGACACTGGCACCTATACTAACCTAGTGTTAACGAACACCCTTGGCCAACACAAATCATTTATATGTTGAAATTGGCACAGACGGAAACGGCCACAACCAGATTGACTGTCTTGATGTAGAGGCGCTACCGGTATAGCGTCAGCATTCCCAAAACACGTAGCTTCACAGGAGCTGACACAGGAAACGACCATGACTTGGTAATGATGATTATCAAACTTGGTCCGAGGAAGTGAAAAGAGCCAAGCCAGGTTAGGATCAGGTTTGAACTTGAAACACTTAACAATCCATGCGTGGCACAAACATGTGTTGCAAGACTAGGCGGCAAATTCGCAACAATTACAATTCCGAGGGCTTACTAAATAAACACAGACTCCTTGATGACCACATTCAACACGGTAGTAATTGGCACAGCCAGCAAGATCCTAAGTAAACATCGTACGATAAATAAGCCCTGGATCATAGCAGATATTCTCGACCTCTGTGCTTTGAAGACAAAATTGAGGAGGAAGCGGAGAGACCTTGAAAAAGCAGAAATATAGAGGGAGATTAACAACAGAATTTAGAAGAGCTTAAAAAGAGAGAGAAAAATGCTGTTTTAGTAATCTTGGCAACAACAAAATCAGAGAGAAAGATTGAGACAGAGAGAGAGAGAGAGAGAGAGAGAGAGAGAGAGAGAGAAACTGGTTACAGGACCAATGTAAGGAATTCGAGAAAAGCCTGAACCAGAATAATAGTAAAAAGGGATGTCATTTGGTGAATAACCTGAAAAGAGAAACAGACGAGATCTACCAGGATCCAGGACAAGGTTGGAAAGAGTCTCACTGAATACAAAACGATTCTTACTGATCTAAGCTAACCAACCAGAAGACGTCTGGACACAAAACTTACTAAACTGACTCCAACTGAGGTTGACCAACAGATTCTCAGGGAAGAAGTAGAGGCCATAATAAAAGGCACCGAAGAAAGGGATATCAGCTGGGTAGATACTATATCAACAGAGCTTGTTTAAGCCGGAGGAACCTCTGTGATAAATGTCCTCACTACAATTTGCAACAAAATTAGGCAAACAAGAGAATGGCCTACCCCATGGACCCAGTATCTGATCATCACTCTCCCTAAGAAAGGGAAACAGCAGCCAGAACTACCGAACAATCAGCCTCATCAGTCATCAACGCATGTTTATTCTTAATATCATCCTCAATATACTGAATTCTCAAGCGGAACGCATCATTGCCGAAACAGACTGATTCAGAGAAGTATGTAACACTATAGGATAGATCTTCGACCATAGAATCCTCTGTGAAAAGTATCTGCAGCATCAACATGACCTCGATCATATCTTCATTGGCTTCAAGAAGGCTCAAAAAATTATGCTGCTTTGCGGGCCACCATGCAGATAAAAACATAAACGCATAACTAATCAGCGCCATAGATAAACTTTATGGCAAGGCGACTAGCGAAGTAGTCATCAATGGCAATATAAGAGCTTTTTCAGAACGGCAATGGGAGTCAGACAGGAGTATCTCCTCTCGTCCACTCTCTTTAATATCTACCTGAGAAGGATTGTCAGATGCCTTGGAAGCCAAGAGGACAGTGACAGCGTTGAAGGCAACACAATCACCAACATACACATCAGTGGTGATATCGATGTATTAGCAGGAGATGAACAATAATAATAATAATAATAATAACGAGGACTTTGTATAGCGCCTAATCTTTAGAAGCTCTAAGCGCTTTACAATATTAGACAACCCCTTTAAGATAAAAAAACATATAATAATATTATTACAAAAACAAACACCATGAAATAAGAAAAAAACATTAAAAAATAAAAAACATGCTGAGAATATTTAAGGTAGGAAACATTATTAGATCTTTAAGTTTGTTCTTGCAGTCGAAATAAGTGAGTTTTGAGAGCCCTCTTGAATGTGATCACTGTGTCTTTGTGTCTAAATTCAGTGGGCAATTCATTCCACGTTGCTGGGCCTTCGTATGCAAAAGAACGCTGTCCATATGACTTTGTTTTCATAGTGGGAATAATGAGTATACGATTGTCAGAAGAGGAGCGTAAGTATATTGCTGGTGTATACACATGGGTGAGATCGGATAGGTATGTTGGACTAGAGTCCGACAGTGAAACGTAGCATAGAGAACAAATTTTGTGTTTGATTCTGGATCGAATGGATAGCCATTGTAGGGTACAGAGCAGCGGGGAGGTGTGCTCTGATCGTGGTACTCTAAGTATGATCTAAGCAGCTGTGTTTTGAACTTTTTGAAGTTTCTGGAGTAGATATTGTGATGAACCAGACAGAATTGAGTTACAATAGTCCAGTCTTGAAAGTACTAATGAACACACAAGTGTTTTAGTGGCATCAACTGAAAGATATTTGCGAATTGAGCTGATGCGTCTCAGCTCAAGATATGCTGCCTTGCATATGTTCATGACATGTTGGTGCAATGTGAGAGTACTGTCCAGAGTAACACCTAGGTTTCGTACTGATTGTGTGAATTTAATCCTGGCGTTGCTGATATTTATTGTTTGAGGTAAAGGATGTGAATGACAGAGTCATCATCCATCTGCAGCTTGTTACATGTCATCCATGATTTCACATCAGAAATGCACCTCTCTACACCTTGGATGGTAGCCTCAACTTCAGTTGGTTGGCTAGATTTGTATATTTGGGTGTCATCAGCGTACAATTGGTGAGACACTGGATGATGATCTATGACACTTGAAAGCGGCTGCGTGTACAGAATGAAGAGAACAGGTCCAAGAACAGACCCCAAGAACAAGAACTGGAAACCTTAGTTAACCGTCTCAGTAAAGCATCACTAAGGTTTTGGATGTAGATCAGTGCTGAAAAGGCCAACTAATGACTAACAACACGAGTGGCATCCAGAAGGAAATAAGAGCGAATGGGCAGAAGCTGAGCACAGTGACAGGCTTCAAGTACCTAGGTGTTATTGTATCTGATGAAGGTTACAAAATCTAAGGCTCTTTCCAGTTTTGCACAAACAACAGCTGCACTGGCTAGGCTGAAGCTTATTTGGAAGGACAACATCACGATTGGGTCCAAGATCAAGCTGATGCGCTCCTTCGTCATGTCCACCTTCCTGTACGCAAGCGAGACATGAACACTGACAGCGGAACTGGAGAGAAGAATTGATACCTTAGAGATGAGATGTTATCAAAGAATCCTGAATCCATCTCATACTTTCTAATGTAGAGGTGTACAATAGAATCCAAAGTGCAATTTTATCATACGAAGATCTGCTCACCACTGTAAGAAACCAACTAAGATGGCATGGTTAGGTCTCACGGTCATCTAGCCTGTCAAAGAAATTATTACGGGGCACAGTGAAAGAACGGAGAAAACGAGGCAGGCAGAAGAAGAGATGGGAAGATCACATGAAAGAGTAGAGAGGCATGAGTTCGCAAAGTCCCAAAAAGCAGTCGAAAACAGGGCAAAATTTAAAGAGCATGTCGCAAAGTCATACGTGGCGCGCTTGCGAACAACCAGGATGCGAGAGGAATGATGAAAATGATGATGAATGTGATTACATTGAATGAATAAAAAGGAAGGAACGAAAAGGAAGACAGAAGAGGATTGAAAAATGTTGTTGTTGTTGTTGAAGGTTTAACGCTATTTTTCAGCATAAGATAGACTATACGTGGCGGCTAGTATAAATGGTACTGGAAGAAACCAGGAAAATCCGCGAAAGAACTACCGACCCACGAGAACCTACTAGCAAGCCTTCTCACGTACTCACATTGGCCGAGAACGAGACTGCAACCCACGAAGACGGAGGTGAGATGGCAGTGATCCGTCACGTGATTTAGACCACTCGGCCACTCTGGACCCCCTATAAAAGAATGATAAAATAATGTATTTGTTATTCATATTGATTGCATGCAACCAATGAAGTAATAAAACTAAAATTGGGCTAGTGGATGGATTTCAATTAAGAGACTACTGACTATGGATAAATATCATTTACCTTTGGACATGGTGATGCGGAATGACGTTGTCTGACTGGCTAAGGAGTTGAACTTGTCTGATCAGAATGGTACTGGTTTTAATTCCCACTATCGGATCAGTTTGTATAGACAACCGCGATGTGTCCATTGGCAAGACACTTGACTATACTGGTCTAAGTACAATATAACCCTAACATAGTATTACTGTGCAGTATGCCAACAAACCAAGTCAAGCATTCTAATTCAATGCATCAAAAGTCAACATCGGGTAGCAAATTATAGATTCCTAAAATTTACGATTATAAACTGGGACACTTTTATTAGAATAAACAGTTAAATAAAATGTAAATAGCCTTAATGCGGATTTCCTATCCTTTGTATAGAAGATGTAACAAGTCGTAATCCATTTTTGGAAGGAACACAAAAGAAAACAAGCACATTGAAAAAAAAACAAAAAAACAAATTGGGATTTGTTTTCCTCTACCAAATGTCTAATAATACAGGAATCAATTGATTTTATGTTAGCTATTTTTAATGAGTTCTTGCACGACCAGATCGGTAATGATTTTAGTGTTCATGTAAAACATAGATGTATTAGAAAATCAGAATTAAAGCAAATACGTTCTCGTGTTATGAAATATGATTTTCCCCATATAGTCGTATTTGCATGTTTATAAGTGTATATGAACGCGCTTAAGAAAGAACAAAAAATTAGATAAATAAATTGTGGAAAATAATTATATTAAAGTTTTAAAAAATTCCTTGAACACTATAATACTATTTAAAATGCAATCATTCGACAAGAATAAATAAATAAACAAATAAGTAAAGAAAATATTTCAAAGATAAATGTATTGTAATTTGCGCGATCAGTTTGCCTAATCGCAATTCTTGTAGACTATACTACCAATAATGTTAAAAAAATACAGTACTGACGGGAGCAAGTCAACCTTGTGGCTTCGAGCTAGGTGAGTGTTACGCAAAATTGTAAACATAAAGTCAGCTTTGACGCCTACATAATCTGAAGTATTTTTTCTTTTTTTTTTGTGACTGAGGCAGGAGAACGTTTCCCAAGGGAACTGGTGTCATCTTAGGGCTGAAACTGGTAAGGGAAGTGATCCTAACGGAGATAAATGAGATATTGTCCAAGCAATAAAGCTAGTTGCGTTTAAAACATGACGAAAACGAAAACAACAACAATAAAAGCAACTAATAATAATAATAATAATGGTTATCTATCGATCTATCAGTCCTGCAGTCTACATCGTTTTATATATTGTTACGACTGTATGGTCTTCAACAAAGTAACACAAAAGAGCGAAACCCAACAAGTTTTGTAAAATTCAATAAAGAATTTATATCCCTAAAATGCAAAGCGAAAATGAAAAAAAAAAATAACTTACCGTATTGCGAATTAAATCCCAAAATAATCATAGAAATACTAACACAAGTCATAATAAATAAAGGTTGGAATAAACTTTCGTGGTATTGAAAACTAAATCCAATGCAGTAAATGTTGATATGCCTGTAATGGCCTGAATAGTAATGCGGTGCTAACATTCCTTTGTTGAATCGTAATAATAATAGTAGTAATAATAATAATGATAATAATAATAATAATAATAATAATAATAGTAATAATAATAATATCCAATAAATATATCTTTAATTGAATTTCACTCTAAATCCAAATTTATATTTCCAAGAATGTTACCTTTAGCACTTTTTTCAGAGAACAATAACTTGAATTAAATAATTTGAATTAATCAGTTCCAGCCCAAACGAAATACTGGACAAAGCCCTATTACAAATGATTCAGCTCAGATATTACAGCACGAATGAATAGTTTATTGATAAGCAATATTATATAGTCATCTATTTACTCTCAGGTCACAATTAACATTTTATAAAAGAAAACAACCCAATGGATAATTTCTTTCTAGGTTCCAAATGTTTATGAGATAAAATCTTAGTTATAATTGGAAAGTGTGCTACTAACTTATAATATAAAATAGGCAAGCGACAGGTACGCCCGGCATTTCATGAGGAATTTCCAATGTTCTGGACCCATATTAAGATAAGCATCTTGTTTACAAAACCAAGATCATTGATTCAAGTTAGGTACAAAATGAACTTGAATATGGACAGGGACAAGTCCAAAATACAATTATCTATAGCATATAATGATATAAAAAAAACTGACAAACAATGCATATAACGACGCAAAAGCAAAACAGTATCACAAAAAAGACCCACTTAACACATAAGCCAAGAGAAAATCCTGATTCATACATGTTTGTTTTATTGTCCATAGTCATCAACAAAAGATAAATGTAACAGTGGAAAGAAAGAAAAATAAACTGAAAACGGTTACAACCAACGCGGTAAACTATGTCTAAAATTTCCTGCGGTCAGCGCAACAAAGTATAATAACAAAAATCAAATAAAGGATTATCGCACATGTAGCACAGAGAACCAACATGTTTTGACCTAATTACGGACTGGGGAAAAGAACATAGACCATACATTTCAATGAATCGATGCCGTATATTTACATTCAAATGTTTAGATCTACATTGCAAAAATCAAATACTCTTGTTGGATTAAATTTTCAAAATCCTCATTGATTTGGACGGAGCAGTGCAAGGGAAATAACTAGCTTGAAATATTTTTTTATCTGTGGAATGGCATATTATGAATTCTGTGCGCGTATTTTTACATGTGGATTTACAACCGACAAATCCTAGGTCATCATCATCATCATCGTCTCTCTCTCTCTCTCTCTCTCTCTCTCGTCCAAACCGTTGCCATCTCATCTCTGGCCGAGCCGGTTTGTGTCTCGGGCTGGGCCAGCGTAGGTATGTAAGAAGGCTTGTCAGTAGGTTTTTTTCCGGGTTCTTCATCAAACCATTAAATTGGCCCGTCATGTATGTCATGTCACGTGCTGAAAAATGGAGTTGTGTTATTATGCCGTTTTTAATTCCTGATATAAGTCACAGCCATTACTTGTGCCCATTTTGGCAAGTAAGCTACATACTACGTGCAACATGTGGATTATTAATAATTCACGAAAGTGACGATTGTTGTACTCGACTTTCATTGTATATAAATCCTCACCCGCACGGTTTTTTGTGTGTGCTCGGAGTTGTCGGTGACTTTCCATTTCGATCAACATTGTTTCGAATTCGACCATGCAAATTGTTTTATTCATTATACAGTTTACTAATCTTGTTGAGACTACTTTATGACGCTGCAAGCAGTCCGAATAAACACGTATTGTTAATTTGCTAGCACCACCAGAGATACCGGTTACTATCGATACAGCCCGGACCATAGTTCCGATTGGTGCACCTATAATGGTTGCGATTCCAAACACACCATGAAATATAGTGGTTGCTGTAGCAAGACTACAAATAGTATCTACGACCAAACACGCGCGCTTGTATTTCATGATCAATGTAGTTCTTTTGTAATTTCATCTCGCAGCTGCTGCTCCTTGATTTTTTTCCCCACGTCGGTAACATTGAATGTCTATCATAGTTGTTCTATTATTACTACAGTTGCGTAGTAGATTGATTGCAGGTATGACAGCCACTCTCTAAACTCATAATGTCACAGTACAACAAGCAAACGCAAGTCTAGCCAATTGTCCCTTTTTTAAACCGTCATTCAATAATAGAAAATATCTTCCTGGGGAATATTTAAATTTCCGGTGATTGTGCATTCTGGAGGTCTAGCACCATTTTTTAATAAAACCCCAATTATGTATGTCCTTTATTGCATCTGACTATCTTCTTTGCCCAATAATTGTTACTCGAACATGTACGCCCTTGTTGAATAAAATTTGAGATCTTTCTTTTACTCATCCGAGTTAATGTTGATGTAAAACTTTTGTTGGTGAGCGTAACCGGGATGGATACAGCGATGAATACCACTTAGCTGTCATAGAATAAATCCCAGTGTTTTTTAATATCAATTGGTGAAGTCAACTTTTCGGCGTTTGCCAAAGCTGACATCGAGTTAATAGTTGTTCATCATGATAGCCCCAGCGGTCAATGTCTATTTGACCTTTAAAAAGATTACATTTTTGCGTATACGAGAGTCTGTTAATACAACTCTGAAGCAAATGTTCCTCAAGAAGTGGATCAAAATCATCATCAAAGTAAGCATCCGCTGACATTTGGTCTAGCATCCCCTCGTTAAGTTCCGCATGCTCATCACCTCAATCAGAATCCATCACGTATGATAAATCTTGAAAACAAATACCAAAAATGGTTAAATACCCTTTTGGAAACATGATGAGTGCTTCGACCTGAATTTCATCTCCGGCAGCCAAAGACACCGAGTTTGTATATATGAACAATTTTTTAATAGTATCGTCGTTAATACTACGTGTTACTGATGATTAACCCCTAGGGGCATTATTATTGATTATACTATGTCCATTTGCCATTACAACCGACCAGGATTAATAAATATGATCCAAACCTTTAAGGTGTGAGATTTAGGTATATCAAAGCCATTCTCGACAAAACATGAAATAGTGTCGACTATGTGATATGCCTAGAGTTTATATCTCTTCTACACTGGTTAATATGTCCAAAAATATACACCCCTCCCCCCCCCCCAACATACTACACGTGGTGGTTGCGGACACGTTAGCGATTTGTTAATCCACGTATTGCTTTGTTGAATCATTATTATCATCAACGTTCTCTTTGATATCGACACAGTAGCGTCTCTGATTCCACCGTTTTCGGTGATTCTTTACAACAAAGTCGCCTTTGTTTTGGATTTCAACATTAGATGTTTTAAGTTTATCACATTCATCTTAAGTAAGCTCACCTGTGTCAACGCCAACAAACTAACGACTAGCAAATTCAGTCAAAACCCCGTTCGTAGAAAACCTGCTCAGCACCCTATCGTTTGGCTGAGTAACGTGTTATGTATATTTGATTTAATTTATATCTGATTTAATTGTTTGTAAGTTTTAAAATCGTTTTATTTTGTTAAATTTCATTATATTTCAAAATAATGTAGTTTCGTTTACTAGGAATTTAATATTTTCCAGAAAATTCAGTTTGACCTGAATCTTTTCATACCTAATATTAGAAACACTGTTTCTAATTTTGACTTAGTTATTTGCCTTGATTGGGGGCCAAGTAAACAACTTCTTTTTTTTTTAAATTAAGTTTTAATGTGTGAATGATAATCGTGAAATCGATGCTGTATTGGATACGTGACCCTAGGCTTGTAAGTAGTTTTCACTGAAGTAAACAACTTTATATTATTTTTTTTTTTCTTAGAGTAAAATGATTGATTTTCGTCAGGGGCTATTTTGAGGACGTGATGTAAACATGATCATGTGACCCGCATACGGGCATCCATTATGCGCCTCAAAATTACTGTATAACCACTGTTTCAGAGAAATAATCTCAGTTGGGCTTTTACACTGGAAAGTGTCTGCTGTGTCAGTTGAAGTTATAATTTTTATTCGAATATTTGGATTCTAAAAGATTAAATTCGTTTCTCTGGAAATATTTTGAGTGCTCATGCAGAGCTCTTGAACAAAGAAATTTCATTAATTCAAACACCGAATTATTTCTTGTGTTTCTACAAGGAACTGTAGACATCAACACAATACAGGATACGGCATAAGTCATCGCCTACCATCATGGATTCTTCGTAGGGACGCGAAATCATTTGAACATTTTATTATTAGGACTTCTAAAATTTTATTCTTGGATTATTCTTGGATTATTTTTGGATTTGATTCTTAAAACCGTAAGTTATTATGTTTTTCATTTTTACAGTATTTTTCCAGGGAAATAAATTATTTGTTAAATTTTTCAAAGCTTGTAATTTTCACTCTTTCTTGTGTTGTTGTTTATTCGAGCCTGCACATATAACATACGAAACGTCTCTAAATATTGCTAGACATTTTATATGATATTAGACCTACTTTAATGTGAAATCAATACGTGTTTGAGGGGTTGGTTAACGCTCAAGTGCACGCAATGCTGCAACAAGAAGATGACCATATAATGATCCATCCAACCGACTTGTACTGGTATAGTCGAATAAAATAATGGTAGACCACTCTATCATTCTGGTCCACTGCTCTTTGTTAAATAATTAACAACTTCAGCTGTTGGCACAAGTCCATATGTGTCAAAAAATAACGATGTCAAGGTGACACCACGTATGCGACCCAGTCAGTGTCAAGTCTTATTGTCCAATCCAGGTTGACAATAATAGTTTCATTTGTGTGTGGCACCATCGAGGCAAGTTCATTTCGCATAAAGACAGCATAAAAATGTTTGACTGATTTTTACATCACGAATAAATCAAGATTGGTCAATGGACGCGTGGTCTTCTGGGTGTTGTACCGAGTAGCCACCTTCCGGTGGTATTTGACAACTTGTTCATTGTAATCGAAGTCCTTTCCTTTTTATTCTTATACGACCACCAACCGCCTTTTAGAGCGCCATCCCGGATGCAGTTCCAGCAACTCCTAATACCACATGCGACCGCTGGATCCGTTGCTATCGGAATGGAAATATTCCACCGGTATTCTGCATTTATATTACCTCAGATCTGGATAACATTAATGCCACTGAAGCGTTATTATGTTTGGCTGAGCGAGGGACATTCAAGTTTCAAGGTGGCTCTGCAACTGGGTTTAATTTCGCATTTTATAACCTTACTACTCACACTAGGAATTTTTTCTTATATCAATCCGAGAAAGAATTAGGTTAATGAAAATATCTGTTAAAAAATCTCTTAATTTTAGTGTGGCATTATAGATACAAGTTAAATTTGTAAAAATCGCCTTCCTAATATTAATTTTATCGTTTCGGAACTTCGTTTAATTGATGTAGTAATGAATCCGTTAATTGCATTGAAACGGAATGGAGAACACATCCATGCAAATCGAAATCAAAGTATATATGAAAGTTAAAAGAAACTAGTTTTTTTTTTTAAGTATAGACAACGAAAAATTTCATTTGTGAATTGCTGATATTTCAAGAGAAATAATTTTGATAATTCACTGGAGTATTTTTTTTATACCTCCCATTATATTGGCGTCGATAATATTATGGCCAAGAAGTTTTAGCTAATAGTAGACGATTGATTAGTCTCTTGGTAGAGATGGGCATCTCGCAGAGAGACGAAGAAAGTTCAAATCCTACAATGTGCAAACATTATTTTTTATTCGCTTTGTTTTACCTTGAAGTAGGTACGAGATATATGACACTATTTATATTTTATGTGCGAATGCAATAGCACACTGTAGAACAAACTTGAAACCTCTGATATTACCGAGCGAGATACAGTAATATTTGTTATACATATTGCTTGACAATACGTTTAGGCATTCAATTAAAAAGAAATTTTGCTTGCTCCGTGTGAATAACGGATATATTTCATCCCTTAAGTAGTTTTACTCGTGAAACTGATAAAAGGTTGTGCTTTTATGGGCAGAGTGGTCTTTTCAGAACTGAGTATTCCACAGCAATAGGGTAAGGATTTATCTTTATAAATAAATAAGCAGGACTTTATCACGTCCTGCAAAGTTGATATGATGCTATTTCAAGGTCTGGAAAAGTGACTTTGATAAACTGTTTTACAAATCTTTCTATAGGTATTACTCCGCTATTTAAGTTCCATACATGTTTTCTTCATTATTCGACATATTTTTTTTTTTTATGAAATCCATTAAAATAATTAGAACTGCAGGTGCATCAAGACTATTTACTTATGTTAGGCACTAACTTGGATGCACCCTGTCCAAAAATCGGTTTAAGTTACGTGGGATTTTATGGAAATAGCTACATCTGACTTAAATCATTGGATTTTATACTGCGATAAACCTTTTCAAAATATGGTTGAACAACACTTGTTTGTTTGATCTTCCTATGCAGAAACCATGGGCTGAACTAAAACAAACACTGTATTTTCTGTTTAAGCTTTATTACCGCTTTCGATTCAATGCAAATCAAATTGTTCACTGTTAGCAAATTTTCAGGGGGAAATTGTTTAGAATAAATTTCAATTATTTTCTTCGAGATTACAATAGGACACAAAAAATATTGAATGGCTCAGTTAGTATAGTGATACCGTATCTCTGTAAGAACCCGAGTTCAATGACTGGAGATAGATGCACTTTTATTATCGGATTAGAAACTGGAACTTTACCCAAAAATAACATTAGAAATGTAAAAGCTAGCACTTTGGCAAGGATAGTGTATACCTCATCAGTCTACAAGGATAAAAGACATATAAACGATAAATGTGATAAACCGACCTCATTTCAGAGCCTGACCTTCAGGAAGAAAAGCTAGTTTTTGCGATCACTTTATATTATCATTGGTAAAGTTTCTGATTCATATAGTTTTCTTAGAAGTTAATTTCATGAAGGTGACATTTGGTGGAAGAAGAAAACATGACCAGACGAGTTATCGTATCTGAGCAAGAACCAAAGTTCAACGACTGCAGAAAGCTACATATTTGTATGTAGGAAAAGGGTTAAAAAGTTACTAATTTTAAATTAAGTTTTTCATGTTTGAGATGTACACAAGGCATTTAATTGAGCTGTACTTCTATGTGGGCTTCACATATGACGAAATAACGATGATTTTATCAATAAAGCACAATATCAAGATCTCTGTGCGTCATCTAAAACGGAAATTGCGTGAACTTAAATTAACAAGGAGGAAAGGTTATTCTGATTTAGATATTGTGCTTTCATTTATTGAATATCAGTTAACATCTGGACAGATGCACGGATACAGATGGATGTGTCAAAAGTGCCTTATAAATGGTGAAGTGAAGAAGGAAGAAATTAGACTCGTGCTTAAGATACTGGATCCATAAGGAGTTGAGTGAAGACAAAGACGATGCTTACGACGCCGACAATACTTCTCCAAAGGCCCAAACTGCTGCTGGCACATTGACTCATATGACAAACTTAAACCGTATGGATTGCGCATAAATGGCTGCATTGACGAATATTCCAGGAAATTAATCTGGTTAAAGGCTGGAAGATCTAACAGTGACCCAAAAGTCATTGCAAATTATTTTCTTGATGCTGTTGAAGAATATGGAGGATGTCCAACGTTTATGCGTGGCGATATGGATACAGAAAACGTCAGAGTTGCAGCTATGCAGAGGTTCATTCGACGATCTGATGGCATGGATATTGACAATGACAGAACTTTCATATACGGCAAAAGCACTCTGAACACCAGAATTGAGTCATGGTGTGGAATACTTAGAAAAGAGTGCTGTCAGATTTGGATGGAAGAAATAAAGGTACTTCGAGATAGTGGTTTATTCTCAGGGAATGCACTAGACATCAGCCTCGTACAATTTTGCCTTATGGGGTTATTGCAGGTACAGTATTATGTATGCATGCATGCATGTATGTATGTATGTATGTATGTATGTATGTATGTATGTATGTATGTAAGTATGTATGTATGTATGTATGTATGTATGCAAGTGTGTGTGTGTGCGCGCGCGCGCGCGTGCGTGTGTGTGTGTGTAGGTAGATAGTTAGGTAGGTATGTGTCTCCATTTTTCCTAAAATATAGAACATCGAGACAAATATTTAAATAACCTATAGGTGTAATCTACCCCACCATCATACTTAAAAAATGTCTTTCATAAGTAAACATCGGGGAAAAAGCCAAAGTTACTAATTTCACAATTGTTTCCAACATATAAAGAACACACACAATGCATATTTTTGTGGTGATAATGTAATAACGTTTGTCATTAGTATCACCTGATTTGGCCAAATATAATTGTTTAGTTTAAGTTGACTTTGAGTATTGAATACATTTCACCAGATTTGAAAACAAATTACGTGTAATCTCAATACATAAAACATGGTACAAAAATAGGATCAACGAACGAAAAAAAAATGAATACAAATTAAATAGTCACAATTACACAATTGCAGTTTTACAACATGAGAGATATGGCTATTAGGCGAATGGTTCCATTCTAGAGGGTGTATTCTAGAAACCTTCATATCAAATTAGTGTACATTGAAACGCAAGGACAAAATTCATACTCCCCACTGTTGTCTTATTCTTCTTATGGAATTTTAACCTATTTACTCGTTCTCTTTTGAACTTCTTCATTGAACATTTTTAACAGCTTTTCTTTGCTCAATGTAGAGGACTTTTCCAACTTTTATAATTAATGTCTACCTGAAGGAATGGCATGTTCTTCTGTGTACCAATATCACCATGCTATAACAAATACGGTAACTGTGTTTATTTCAGGATGAATTAGACGAGTTATATGTAATATGCTCTCAAATTACTTCGCATTATTATTAGCTCTGTAGGCATTAAGGTTGACAGAGGTTTAGGCCAAGATATGTCGCTGTCGATAGGTTGCCCGCTTTGCACCTGGGTTTTTATTTCTCACTCCTCCCACATCTGATGGTCAAGAAACAAGGCAAATATCTTTGTATTGAGGTCTAATGGGTGCTAAATGAAAATGATTTTGCTTTCTGGCATTCAACTCGATGCAGTCATCTTGAAAGTTTTTAAATCGTTACTCCTACTGGATGGATGGTCATATCAACACGAAATTTTCTCTTCTCCAGGAACACTTCTTACAACGCATTGCTAGTAAAATAAATAAATAAAAATCGTCCTGATCTAATATCCAATAGCATGGCCTTCGTAGAAGCCATAGGCCTAAGGCCGTGAAATCGCCTCACCGTGTGAACAGATAGTAACATCGATATATAGTTTCTCACTTGAACACTTTATACGACAGATAATCGGTCTTATATTTAAAAAAAAATGTGCTGGTCCAAAATCCTGCATGATTAACATGTCCGAAATGGCCGCATCCTTAAAAAATCTTGTCATCGCTTTTCCTTAGTGGACGACATTTTCAACAGAGCAAAACTTAGGAAAATATTTAATATAGTTTGTTCTAAATGAAAATGGTGTTGGTATGACACAAACACGATCACCCTGCAGCTCCAATGAAATCTTGTAACGCTAAAAATCAAAATAATAAATAAATTTCAGCCATCTTTCCACAGTGCGCTGGGCTGCGGTAAAATAAATGTTACATGAATACAAAAGAACGATACCTCACCGGTGTAATTAATACATGAAAAGTAAAATAAAGAAACGTTCCTTTGGTACATTTCTGCAAATTTTATTTTGAGATTGCACATATATTTTACATTCAGATTCAGCTCGGAGCTGTGACCTTGGACTTGTTAACAAATTGATATTAGCGATTTGGATATGTCTCACTTTTTGAATGCGAATTGATTGTAATATCAGGGTATGTTGGGCATTGCTATTGTAATACAGTTGGATTATGCGCATTTGGTTATAGCTCCCAGTTTTAAGGAATTCTTAGATTTGCGTGATTACTTGTGTGATTTATGGAATTCGGCGCAATGGAAATATCCTTAGTCCGAAATAATTAGCCAATTACTAGGAGCAAACGTCACGGAGTGAAGTGTTAGTGAGTTTCCATGGTGCCATGGTTCACTAGTAGTGAATTCAGGCCAAAACCGAATGAATGTCCCATTCGTAAGATAGTCCTTATCAAAATCGAGTGGTGTACATTGGTGGTGTGACTGCAGTGGCAGTATTTACGGTAGGAAACCGGTAAATTACACAAAGGGATAAATTAGAAGGGACTCGGCAGATACCGTTTATGTCGCAATGGTGGCGAAATGTGCCTGGAATATATGGGTTGACTGGCCTAGCGTGGCGTAGTTAGAATCGGGTCACAATTAATACTTCAAGTTCAGTACCCAGTTCAGTAACCACGAATGTAGTTCTAGTCTATTTTTAGAAACTTTTTCCTCTCTCATTTTTGTGGTGATAGAAGAGTTTTATTTATACATTTTTGGAAGGGATTTAAAGGTAACTCTTTATTCTTGATAATATGAGCTCAGGGTGTTGTTGTCTGTGTGTATTTTGGCGACAGTGCACAGTGAGTAATAAGGCCTTGGTGATGATCCGGAAGTGAAATCTGAGTTGTTTACATGCTGCTATGTTGACAGTCCGGCATCTCAAAAAGGAGCATGTCAACCTTTGACAAGAACTTCACCGTGAAGTCATCTTTGAAGGTATTTTAGATTAACATATGATTTGCATTGATTGTCACACAGTGGAAAGGTCAGTACTGAGAAACAAATGTAGACAACATATAGTAAATTTAATTGTGTTCTATGTCCAGTTAAAATAGTTCCCATTGCTATAGTTTCTACCGCGTGAACGGGTGGCGGTACGGAAACCTGATGAAGATAAACCATGCAGACGTGTAGGTAATATATATTTGGCAGATTGATTTATCTGTGGTCTTGCATTGATTAGAGTAAAATTTAGGTATATAATGGACACGTCGGGCTTTCTAATTTACAAATGAAGTTGTATGGAAGTCTTTGGAAAGTTGGGGTAAACTTATGACTTCTAGCGAGAATCGCGCCAGGGTTTTGACAACCGCACGGTCAAGTAAATACCCCTGTACGTGTAACACTATCGTGGCTTTTTATATTTTGGACTCGTCGTCTCTAATTGGTTATCTTATACGTTGACTCATGTCTTCACATGACGGTGTGATTACGACGCACTTTAATTACTTCATAATGTGTAACACGAATCCGGCGCAATCGGGACGTCCCTTGCATTTTCCATCGCATGATGCAACAAACCACCTCTGATATAAACAATAACCATTTCGAACTTCTCTGACATCCGTTAGAGTTACATTATAATAAGTTAATGAGAACACAATGACTACATTACGTGTCATCAATAACGGCAACGTAAACAATAACTTTAGATCTTGGAAAGCAAACGATTTCTTCAATTTGTACATTCCAATGTTGCGGGAATAAAATAAAATATTAATTAGTTTCGATGGCACCGCCAACATAAATTATAATATGAGCTAGGTACATTCTATGTTAGCTGAATGACATTGCGTGTTGTCATGGAGTTGTGAGATGTGATGCCTATTGCCTCGCGCGCATTCTCAGCAATTGTAATCTAATGCTCCCGCGTTGCAAGAAATACTTACTGATATTGTTATTCAGTTAAATATAAATGTATCTCAAGACTGCTGTGTTATTTACGTTAATATACCCAAATAATATTTTGTGTGTGTAACACATACTGGCGTCACAAATAACGTCAGGCAAAGGAAAGGCGTAACGACTGAGGCTTCCGAATGTATTTCGAAGTCATTTCACTACATCCTTTTATCTTTCTCCATCCCTCCTTCTGTCTCTCTCATGATGGACAAAATTACGTGGAAAAATGTGGATGGAGAGAGAGAAAGAAATAGTTTGAGCTGGATGAAAACCTTGAACTTATACTAAGCATCCTAGAGGGACCGGAGCAGTTATAATATTATGTGTACATCTTTCCTTGGGATTTGTTGAGTCTTACACAATACTAAAGACACAACTTACAAGTCGAAACGATGAGGCCGTTCTTGGCCAGGTGGCACTTATATACTTATAATCTACTGTATGCTTGATTCTGCTCTTAAGTTCTCTTTAACCTATAAATGTAACATTTGTAAATAATAAACTGGCTTAAGACCCCCCCCCCCTCTCTCTCTCTCTCTCTCTGTGCACGTTGGTCAGTTAGCATGTACATTTTTACCTTAACTAATCATGATCACGCTCTGTCTCTCACTGGATCTATGATGGTAAAAACGGACAGACTAATCGAGCAACAAAATTCCAAAGAGATGGACGATATATACAATGTTATGGACAGCCCCTTCCCCCGAAAAATAATTGATCCAGAATACCCCCATCTCTCTCTGATCGTCGCAAGACACAGGCGGAAATCAAAGGGCGTATCGGATTTGCATGAGACCCGGTCTATGATGGTAAGTCTGACAGACAAACTGACCAACAGCGAGAGAGATATGGAGGATAAAAACAATCTTATGGTCAGTAGCAACGATAAGTAAAGCAATGTAAATAACTGTTGTTCTGGGGTTTCACGCCATTTTGCAGCACACGATATGCTATGTATGCAGCCAGTATTAATGGTGGCGGGAGAACCCGGGAAAACCCCGGGAAGAACAACCAACTCACGAGAAACTACTGGCAAGTTTTCTCACATACCCACATTGGCCGAATCCTAGATTCGAACCCGTAAATAACTGTAACATGGGTGATGCAATGATTCAAAGGTTAGGGAGCCGGACTCATTAGCGAAATAGTGCGGGTTCGAATCCTACCATCAGACCAGCTTAGGTCAGTTATAGTGGTGTGCCCTTGGGCAAGGTACTTTACTCCAATTACTTAAATAGCCTACCTGTGTTGTTGTGCCATAGGTAACTAACTTGTGCTGCTGTACCGTAAAGCACTAAACCAAACCAAAACTTCAATGTTTGAATTACCTCTCGTTGGTTAGTAATTTCAATTAGCATATGGGGGCCCGATTGGCCGAGTGGTCTAAAGCGCTCTCCGTTACGGATCACTGCCATCTCACCTCTGTCTGCGTGGGTTCGAGTCTATGATTCGGCCAATGTGGGTATGTCAGAAAGCTTGCCAGTAGCTTCTCGTGGGTCGGTGGTTCTTCCCGGGTTCATCCTCCATCATTAATACTGGCCGCCATGCATATTCTACCGTGTGCTGAAAAATGACGTTAAACCCCACAACAGTAACAACAATTAGCATATTCCTCACTCGTTTAGAAGTATTTGCCGGTTATCGAATGGCAGCACGTTCACTGTTCTGTATGCTAGCCATACAATGCTTGTAGTGCACTCTTCATTAATCAAAATTTCATTTTTAAATTCTACGCGACTATAACAAATGTAAATGAAGCTCAAAAATAGAGCAAACTAAAAATTTCCAAAAGGATTGTGAGTAACTACGACAGATGCAGAGCTATATTTCGTAGCAGGGGCCCCACGTGGCCGTGTAGTCGAAAGTGCCCACCTTTACCGATCAATGCCATCCCACCTGTCCTCGAGGGTTCTATTCTCGGGCCTGGCCTATGTAGGTATGTGAAAAAGCTTGCCAATGACTTCCCATGGGTCGGTAGTTCTTATCGAGGTATTTCCAGGTTCTTCCTCCACCAGTTATACTGACAGCCATGCATGACCTATCTTGGGCTGAAAAATGTTAAGCCAAAACGATATTTCGTACCGGGCACACTGGGAATGGATGTATAAAGAACACTCCCTCCCTCATTGCAGTTTCCTGTAGTCAATCTTACACGAGTTGGAAACATAAGTATGTGTATGTGTGTGGGTATAAATAAAACATGTACAGTATGCTAATATCATGAATCTTAATGGAGAGATCATGGCTTGAATGTTGCAAAAAACGTCCACACGTTGGAAATTTCTCTGGATAGTGTCAGTGTCTATGATGATGTCACAGTGTCCAAATGGATATTTTCTTGCGCAGCTGCTCATTTGATACATATAAATATAAAAAAATGCATAACTTTGTGTGGTTAATCATACGTATTTTATAAACCTTCACAAAATCGATAGTCCAAGAAATGAATAATAGTATAAAACTTGGTAATCTATTTCAGCCGTATAGTAATCCATGGTATGCATAAACAATTATAGAATGTGGATGGGGATACATTATGTATCGACAAGAGAACTCATGAGATTGATGTTCTGCCAAAACATAACTGTATAAACCAAATCTTTGCAATTATGCTTGATTGAAATTACCATTTTTTTTTTCTTATATTCTAAAGTAAATCACTAAGCCCTGAAATCAAATGGGTCAATTTAATCCCATGTATGAAACAGACAAGAAGTAAATTGTAAATCCCGTTACTAGTATTCAAGCTATTATTCATAAATGTAGTATGATGGATCGACAGACAAAAAGAGTTGATAATCATGGAGGAAAGGCAAAATATCAATACTGACTTTTATCACATGTCCTGCAATATGAAATTCAGCCGCAAAGACTTCTTAGACTCGTTATTCTTGCATTCCAGAGACAATATTCGTACATTATTTAAACAGAAGATCTGCATATTATGCAATCTATACATAATATACTTATAAATCAAATCCAATTGATATATATTGAAACATTAACTGATATGAAAGATGCAACACCATTTAAGTTAATGAAACTTGTTTGGAAAGTACTGAATCATAATGAAGATGTAAAACAATGTAATCAATCACAACTTCAATCCTAAAAAGAACAGAAATAAGTATTTCAATCCTAAAAAGAACAGAAATAAGTCTTTCAATCCTAAAAAAGAACATAAATAAGTCTTTCAATCCTAAAAAGAACAGAAATAAGTCTTTCAATCCTAAAAAGAACAGAAATAAGTCTTTCAATCCTAAAAGGAACAGAAATAAGTCTTTCAATCCTAAAAAGAACAGAAATAAGTCTTTCAATCCTAAAAAGAACAGAAATAAGTCTTTCAATCCTAAAAGGAACAGAAATAAGTCTTTTAATCCTGAAAGGAACAGAAATAAGTCAACTTTTACCCTGAGAAGAAATGGAGTATGTGCTCTACTGGAATAATTCACAAAGAAACAAATATGTCTCATTTACTTTCTAGCACTGTCAAAATACAAAAATTCTTTGTCATCTGAATTTATGGACACAAACAGAAATCACATTATTAATCAAAGTACATGCAGCTGTGATGTAATCATCAGAGGTCTGAAATATAGAACCAAGATTTATTTCAATGTCCTTAAACTTTCATGCTTTAGAAAAACATGAAACAAAATTATAATGGTAGGTAACATAAATATATGTTTTTATCTGTGTCTGAATATATTATCCAGTTACACAAGCTTAAATGCAATGTTTCACATAATACAAATTGAACATAATTATCCATTATTTTTCTGACCTTTTCAGGATACAACATTCTTTTGTTTTTCCTTCAGAATAAGCAGGTATTCCAATAAATTGTAATATTAACATCGTTACAATGAAACAAGAAAGCTACAAAGAGACCTGAACAATGACAAAGAATCTTAATCAATGTATTGAACATTTCCGAATTAAATACAATAACATACTGATTGATATTAAATGATGATTAATGAATGTAATGATGGTACCATCTATCTTTGAATATTATTGTTATTACCTCTTACATCAGTTGATATTCAGCAGTATCTAGAAAAGAAATTACTGTCACACTTCTCCGGACTGCTAAGCACATTATTCTAAGTGTTTCGTGGGTTTTTTGTACATGGATAGATCTTTTCCTCGTTGACAATGACATAGGTCAAATAATATTATATGTACTAATATTGTATCTACTAAGAAACAACACTAACAATAAATATCCGTCCTATATGCTTTGATTACATTAAACAAAACTCATCTCCCAAACACTGCTTGAAAGGATATTTTCAAATTCTTCTCGCATATCTGAGAAGGTTTCATAAGTTATTGGCATTCTTAGAATACTTCAACATGTATGTGCTACTGGGCATCTTTCAAAGCCATATAACCTTGTAAATTCAACAGTGATCTTCTCACTCATAAGAATGGAACCTGTGCAAAACCGCAGAAAGTTTTCCATACCTTTCTTGTCCAACGCTTTTACAAAACGTTTAGGTAGTTAGATGAGGTTTGCTGGTTGCAGTCCATCACATCTGGAAAGTTCAAAGCATTCAATATTTTCTTCACTGCTGGCTGCTTTTCTTAAAAAATGTCACAAAGCACATTTTGGTTCATTTCCAAATTGGTTCCAAACACCTTTCTCCATCTTTCAACGACAAACTTTGGCTCCTTTAAGATTTCCTTGTGTGCAATTTCTTCAATGATGGACTGGATGTTTGCAGGTTTTGGCAACTTTTTACACTCATGGGATTCCAAAACCTCCAACAGGGCATTCATATCAACCAACTCAAAAGTTATCTAATGCTGCTTGAATGATGGTTCTTTCTGAAACTGGTATGAAGCCAAGAAAGTTTGTTGTAAGGCTTACTGTAATCATACCAAATATCGCATCTTAAAGTACAGGTTGCGCAAGTTGTACTGGAAAGTATTTCAAGGTTGACCAACCATCACATATAATTCTACCAACTGATTTCCATTCATCTTCACCCATATCATGTCACAAAATAGGAACCTTGATATCAGCAGCCTCACAACATTTGGAATAGAAGCTTTCCCAGAATTCAGTGGAAATATGTCTGAGAAGTCCAACACCATCACCTCTTTCATCTTCTCCATTGGGTAATACCCTTTTCACTGTGCAACTGTTAAGACACATCTCTTCCTTCTGATATAGCTTTATCAGTTCAGTAAAACTGTTACCTTGATGTATCCTAAGTGTCGAATCAGGTCTCTTGCTCCTGTGCAGACTGAAGCGTATTTGTTTGTGGAGTTGGAACTTCTGATGGTAAAGTATTGCCAGATTCAGAAGATACTGATTCAAACACAACAATATCATCTATGTCATCCATGCATAAAGTTCCAGCCTCTGATATTGCAGTATTGGGTAAGGAATTGCACGAGACTGAAGGAGACTCCTTTGATGACAAAATCTTGTATCTTTCGGCACAAAGTGAAAACATTATTTCATTATCTACTTGAACTGTCAACAAACTTGACTGCGGATCTGAATCACTGGATTGTATGGTTGATGATGGTGTAAAGGCATTCGGTGCCGTTGGGGTTTCACAAAATGCTGTGTATGTTGTTGGCACATATCCTTCAGGACTGACAGAGGCTGAGGCAGATGATAAATCTAATCCAAGGACTGATTCCCCAACACAAGTGGTTAATCCAGACAAATTATCCTCCAGAGGACCTTTATCACTTGCATCTACAGCAATAACAGGCTGCTTTTTTCTCGTATAAACATAGAATCTAAGTATTGTCATTTGTGTTATTTTGTACAGATCTTCCACTGTTGCCGAATCATCAACTGCTGACTGATGGAAATCTTTTAAATGAAATTCAAATTCTAATTCACAACCCTTTTTTGATACACCTCCAGGGAAAAAAGTCCATTTTAATATTTAAGAATGTCTTCTGCTTTCCAATATTTGCTTACTTTTGTTTCCCTTGTCCCACCACCATTTTTATTTCTAACCCGTTGGTACTTTTCTGAGCATATATTAAAATCGCACCAGCCAAGTTCAATCTTTCTCTCATTTATAGAAGCATTTCCATTGCCCCAAAGCTTGGCTCTTCTTTGATCTGATGACTCATCTTCTGCATCAGATAAATCATGTTTGTTGTATTTTGGTCCTAGCTTTCTACGTAGCTTCTCCAACAATGTGGTTTTTCTATTATACTTCTGTTGTTTGCTAAATAATTCCTAGCAAAATACTTTTGTGGCATGTACATCACCAAGCTTTGGAATATACAGTTATAACTGACTGTCTGGCATTGCACACAGGGTTTGGCAGTCAATCTAAAACACAAACAAAAAATTAAGGTCAATCATTTCAGTCATACAAATTTCTTGTGATACGTGCAAGTAAATGAGAGAGACTGGTAACATTAAACATTGGCTCACTGTTGGCACCATAGTGCAGAGCTGGTGAAAACCTACAGCCTGATGTAAAGGACTGTAATACATTTATATTCCTACTTGACTGCATATTGGGCCCAATTATCAACTAATCAAAACATCTAAAACAAACAAATCTGACATGATGAAATAGCATCTTTTTAAATGACCTTGTTATTGTGTTTACTCGACAGCATCTTTTTTAAATGACCTTGTTATTGTGTTTACTCGACAGTATCTTTTTTAAATGACCTTGTTATTGTGTTTACTCAACAACATCTTTTTTAAATGGCCTTGTTATTGTGTTTACTCAACAGCATCTTTTTTAAATGGACTTGTTATTGTGTTTACTCAACAACATCTTTTAAAATGGCCTTGTTATTGTGTTTACTCAACAGCATCTTTTTAAAATGATCTTGTTATTGTGTTTACTCAAAAGAAACTCATGAGCAGATCACCATTTGATTTCAATCCACCATGAACTGAAATTAATGAAAGGCGATTTATCAGCACAAGTGTCCTTTTCATTTATGAACTCATTAAATGACAGTAATGAGTTGCTAATTTTTTAAATGATTGCACAGAAGATTTATTTTAGCATGCTGTACTGCATTTGAAGTCGAATAATTACACTAAGGCAGCCGTATGTGTCTGCATTTACACGACAAGATGTTTGTTATGATCACTTTAGTAGAAGACATTGTCCAATGAGGAGATCTTTTCTATTTGGATAAAATGAGTTTACTAAATCATTTTTGCAAGGAAATTCATCAAAAGAAAAATTTGTAGGATAAAATGTAAGGTTGCCAATGAGTCTGATGTAACTATTATTCCAAAGAGACGTAAGACAGATACTGTGGCAGCAAGAAATGTAAGATATGACAAAACTATGAGCCAAAGAAATTTTCTGATACATTGGGTTAATAATTATCCATGGTTTGAATTTATTGAGAAGGAGAAAAGATGTTCTCCAGTTATTACAAACAATATCCCAACTGGCACAGACCGGAAATTCAGCCATTGTATTTGTGAATGGAACTGAAAATATCAGTATTAAATCAAGCACACTTATGAGAGTTTTGGACTTTGAAAATTCTGTGCTGCAATGTATTGCATGACACTAACCAGCATGTGTTGAAAATCCTGAAAGTTAGAGTTGCTAACACTTTACTAGGAAAGGCTATTTTAAAACTAAATGAGAATAAAATCCAAAACAAATTCTTAACACAGCCTACACCATGGCCTAAGATGGAATACAATTTTTAACACAGCCTATACCATGGCCTAAGATGGAATACAATTCTTAACACAGCCTACACCATGGCCTAAGATGGAATACAATTCTTAACACAGCCTACACCATGGCCTAAGATGGAATACAATTCTTAACACAGCCTACACCATGGCCTAAGACAAATACAATTCTTAACACAGCCTACACCATGGCCTAAGATGGAATACAATTCTTAACACAGCCTACACCATGGCCTAAGATGGAATACAATATCTTGATATGGAAACGGTGTGTGCACTCCAGGAGAAGATGGTTTTAAACTATTAAAACAAATCAGGGCAAGAGACTTTGTTCTGTCCATTGACTGAGTCTTGTGAGAAGAATTTAGGAAATGTCTGAATTCGAGTAATTTCATTTCCATTCTTGCAGATGGATGCTACCATAATGGAGCAAGAAATAGTGTATATAAGCTACCTTGACAGTAACATAAACTAAAACAACAAGTCCTTTGAAGAACTAAATATGTTGTACATTTCTTTGTGGCTAACAAGTCTAATATTGATTAAAATACATACATCTAATCCAGTTCAGGCAAGAGACTAAAATTTTGGGACAAGTGAAAATGCAAAAGGGACAAGTGACTTTTCAGAAATCACAGTGTCCAAGTGGCTGAAAAGAGAATTTGATCTAATGATTAGGCTGTGGTGTATTCCTGCAAGTTCCTCACTCTCACTAAACAGAAGTTGAGTTATATCAGAAGAGTGAAGAGTTCACATTGAGTGTTCCTGAAAATGATAAGATGGATAACATATTAGGCGTGTTAGCATCACAATTAAAAATATTTAGTTTCATGCTGGTATTCTTTTTACCGCTTCCTGATTTCTTGAATGTGAGAGGATTCAGTTGGCAAGACAAGTGTTTTCTAACACATCTGAAAAATATAGGACAAACAACTTTGGTTTCTTCAAGATACTGTTTCACATTGCTACTGTATACAGACATGATATGGACAGTTCTTGCATACCTATACTATTGCCAATTTTGTAAATGTCTCCAGCCAATAACCTACACTTACATGACTGCACATGTAAATGTTGCAGACTTTAATGTTGTGTTATTTGCAGATATTATAAATTTCTTTGTATATTATAAAATCTCTCCAAGAGAGAGAGAGAGAGATAGAGACAGACATAATAAGAGAAATGAAAATGATGTCATCTGTGCAATATTGAAAGGTCAAGGTCCAAGAATCATTCATTGAGAATTTTAAAAAAAATTGACAAGTCGTTTAATGGAGCATTAATGCACAGTATTAACAAACAATGGACACATGGAGGTAGGTCTACATAGGTTTGATATTAGTCACATGGATCCTTGTTGTCTATTGTTTAGGTTACTAATTAAAAAAATACATGTATCACTTTACATAGCAGTAAAATGCAAACTGATTGCATTACTTACCCAAAATAATAATAGTAACAACCGTAACCTCACAAACTTCTCAATTCATGATATAATAGACTTCATATGTTATAATGGCTATGTCCTTTCCAAGGTTCCAATAATTGTGTCATATTAGAGCTATTAGAGCCACAATATAAAATTTGCAAATTAAGACTAAAGAAGAATGAAGTCCAATAAATGTTCAAGATAGTGGTGCCTTTTACACTTTTCCATAAGATTACAGATATATTACAGGTACTAAATTTGTAAGAAGTCTGTATTAAATATGTGTCTACTGGTCTGAACATTTTATTAAGTTTACTCAGTTTATCCTGGTAACATTAACATATTTAAGGGCAGACGACAGGTATGCAAATTATAATCAAAATAGCATCAACCAAGCCAGTGGCCAAAGTGAGCCGATACATAAATATAGCCTTATATTTGTGTGTGTGTGTGTGTGTGTGTGTGTGTGTGATTTGGATTTTGAACATAGTTTTAACAATTTTTCAGTCATACTGCTATGATGTGTACAGTGTGGTAGTTTATAATGATGTCTAGCAATGGGGCATCAGGCTGAAGACATGTAGCATCACTTCCCACCCAGTCAAACTTTCCTGACACCAGTCCTAACACCAACCTCTTGATGCTGAGAACCAAGTGAGACAGCCGCTAGTACCATTTTTAGAAGTCTTTGGTATGACTCAGCCAGGATTCAAACCTGCGACCTCCTGCATCCAAGGCAGACGTTGTAACCACTTAGGCTACCAGCGTGATTCCTTATGCATACAATCAGATCATTCATGTGACTTACATCCTGAAAAGAGAAATCATGGACGACACTAAATTTCCCAATCTATTATACCTTCTGCTCTTGCATTTTCGCAATCAAATCTTGCTGAAGTCACCTTTTCTTCAAAAAATCCTCAAGTTGTCTACCTTCTTCCATCAGGATCTACTATACATAAAATAAAAATATATCTTACATTCAATATTTTGAATAAGTGCCTGAATTATTAAGTGACTTACTGTGAAATTATTGGTACATAATAAAATACAATACTTACCTTTTATAATCATCATACCTTCATAAGCGAAGATGCTGAATTCCTCTTCATGACAGATTCTTCTCATTCCATCTTGATCATGGGATCCTACGTGCCAAATGCACGGAATGTTTTCAGTATAATCTCTCTCTCTCTCTCTCTCTCTCTTATAAAGTAACCATTTTAAAAACTGTACCACATCCATCTCTGGCTTCTGTTACATTTACCTTGACCTCTGACCCAGAATATAAAGTGTTCAACAATATCTGGCACTGCAACACTTAAGACCCTGGTACATCTGGGGAATTCATCAGGTAAAATGAATCTGAATCTTGTAATCAGGGATACAATCCTTTATATTACAACCCTTTTATATTCATCTAGAGTCAAAGTAAGTCCTATATATTACAACCATTTCATATTCATCTAGAGACAAAGTAAGTCCTATATATTACAACCCTTTCATATTCATCGAGAGTCAAAGTAACTCCTATATATTACAACCCTTTCTTATTCATCTAGAGTCAAAGTAACTCCTATATATTACAACCCTTTCTTATTCATCTAGAGTCAAAGTAACTCCTATATATTACAACCCTTTCATATTCATCTAGAGTCAAAGTAACTCCTATATATTACAACCCTTTCATATTCATCTAGAGTCAAAGTAACTCCTATATATTACAACCCTTTCTTATTCATCTAGAGTCAAAGTAACTCCTATATATTACAATCCTTTCATATCCATCTAGAGTCAAAGTAAGTCCTATATATTACAACCCTTTCATATTCATCTAGAGTCAAAGTAAGTCCTATATATTACAACCCTTTCATATTCATCAAGAGTCAAAGTAAGTCCTATATATTACAACCCTTTCATATTGATCTAGAGTCAACGTAACTCCTATATATTACAAACCTTTCATATTCATCTAGAAGAGTCAACGTAACTCCTATATATTACAACCCTTTCATATTCATTTAGAGTCAAAGTAACTCCTATATATTACAACCCTTTCATAATCATCTAGAGTCAAAGTAACTCCTATATATTACAAACCTTTCATATTCATCGAGAGTCAACGTAACTCCTATATATTACAACCCTTTCATGTTCATCTAGAGCCAAAGTCCTATATATTACAACCCTTTCATATTCATCTAGAGTCAAAGTAACTCCTATATATTATACTGATCCAGAAAATAACATCTCAAGCCACATCAACAACTAGCACATAACCTTTATTTTTTTAAAACTAAGTGATTTAACTGGTTACATATATACCAGTAAATCACAACACAGCATGACTCCTCTAAGCCGTGTTTGCATCAATTAATGGATACATGGATGGTCAGACAGATGGATGAATAAATGAATGCATACAGTAGATGAACATATATATAGAGATTAATTAATCAAAATAAATTTAAAAAAACAACAACATATGGTTTAATTACATATTTTAATGTGGACATGTGATGTATACATGTTGTTCTTGTTGAGTTTAACACCATTTCTCAGTGCAAGAGAAGTGTGAAACGAACAAAAACTTCAAAACCTCATCCCTTTGTAAAGATAAGAACCACTGAACTGCTCTTCTAAAACTAGTATGCAGAGCACATTCGAAGGATTTGCTTCTCTCAGTACAACTCTGGAGGTAAATGTTTTTTAAAAAAAAAATTCTTCTATTTATATTGCAGCATTTAAGTTTAACTTTGCAAATCATAATTTTAACATTTATTCTCCATATATATATATATATATATATATATATATATATATATATATATATATATATATATATATATATATATATATATATATATATATATATTGGTCTGTGTACGTCGATAGACCTTTACTTATTATAATGATCAACCCCCCCCCCCCCCAATGCTTTCCAGTCATGTACATCTCATACAAATGTAAAGTGCATCTGCTAAGCAGTGCTCCTTCTTTATAATGTTCTCTATTTGAGCCTTAAAAGCGAATCATATTTTAAATCAGGGAACATTATTCCGAGGAATGTTTTGATTTATAGGCGTAGCGACTTTTAGCCATAACTTCACATTTGTACAGTTTTTCGTATGAACTAAAGGAAAGTTTTGATCCAAAGAGATAATGTCAAGAAGTATTTTCTGTAAGCCTTGTGGGGTTACCTATATGTGATTTTAAATGTTCATGTTAAATAAGTTTTGTTGTTCGTATCACGATGCAGGAATAACACCTTTTGCATATCGTGGATCATACAAATGTCATAAACAGAAAACGAATAATAATGAGGCATGGTACATACACAAAGTATTAAACCATATTTTAGTTACAGTACAATAGGTATATATATTGCGACGTAAAAGTTATCCTCAAAATATTAGCACAAGCTCCGTGACTTTTGCATATTTTTATAAATGACTTAATCAATACAGGTTGGCTAACGGTGAGAGGATCTTACTTGTGTAATATACCGAACGCATTTCTCACAAACTTTCTCGCTTCGTCACTTTCCCGATAATGATTTTACTTTGATTGCAACAAACATAATTACTGGGGGGGGGGGGCATCTGTCTGGTGCCCCTCCCCCCTTAACCAAAGAAAAAGGTGTTTTATGTGTTGTTGTGTCACCCAGGTATGTAGTTTGTTTGTAAATTTATAAAAGCATTTTGATCAAAGATTTTTTGAATTTTTGACGGGGTATTTAAAGTCCCTAGTGTAATCTATAGGATTATTCATCCCGAGTAGGTTTCTATCACCTAACTCGGAGTCTCTTTCCTATGTTCTTTTCCGTGACCTTGGCCAGAGGTCTCCTATGTCCCATGTGTGCTATTTGTGTGTATGCTATATGTTGTTAGTGCTATACATAAGTTCGTGTAGGGGTAGCCTTTTATATCGATCCTTATTAAATGGATCCAAATAATATTTGTTCAATATGTTTTGATGTTTATATTTAAATTTGGAATTCGGGCGAAGCAACGGTGCGATAATGATTTTTCAGAAGAAAAAAACTTCTATTGTTTAGTGCGTGCTTTATTGGGTGTTTTTCTTCGCAATTCTATTTAATGGCTAAGGTCAGCTGTGTTCGAGTGAGCTCCGTATTTTCTTTATTTAGTGTACTTCACCCTCTCGAATTTGGCTGCCTTTATTTATTTTATTATTGTCATAGGACTGTCCAAAACGTTTTAGTTCCCCACTGGGGGTATGCAGTACAGTACGGGAGCTGTACTGGTGTTAGTATTTCTAGAAAGGTAATGTCTTTGTTTATTTGATTTGTTCATATCGATCTCACCCATGGGGTTGTTTTTCACGACTCTTCCGTGGGCCTGTTCCCTTCGCGTGGCGCCATGTGACATAGCCCCACGGCGTCCTTATCTCGTACTTTCCCCCATAGGTGGTCCCTGTCCCTCTTCTTTAGAAACAAGTAATTTTCAAAGAATTAGTATATAGAAAGCCTATTAGACTTCAACAGGTTTAAACACTAGCCGGCGGGGGTGGGGTGGAGGTGCTATGTCCCTTTTGGGTACCTATCCACTGGGGATAGTCTCATGGTCCCTACCCCTTCCCTTTCTACCCCCTGTACCTATCTGTCTAGTACTATTATTTGGCCGCAGGCTCTTATTGTTGTGACAATATAGTCGGTTATCGCATATAGTGTTCTTTTATTAAAGTTGCCATCTAAATATAAAATATTTTGTTTTCTGTACTTTTCGTTTTTGTTTATTTCTGCTATGGCTTTTATTCTATTATCCTTGGATTTTTCACATTGTGTCATAGTGTATTTTGGTGAAAGGTCCTTCTTTGCACATAGGACATTTAGGCGGTACTCTGGCCATGTGCCGTCTCATTGCAACCTCTCCCGTCAACCATGCATCGTGCATGTATTTGAAGCAGAGGCTTTCAATTTTAGGGAGCGTAATTCGACCCAGTGCCCCCATGCTCTGTTCCAGTCTATGTGTATGTTTTTTTTCTTCCACTTTACTTTTTATGTTCTTTGTAATGTCCTCTCTTACCCAATTGTATGTTAATTTTTCCTCTAGATCCCAAAGATCTTTTTTGTCCCTGTATTTTAGTAATAATTCTTTAATATATATCTGAATTTTCTGGGTATTTCTAGTTTCTTGGTAAGTTTATTATTTTCATATATGTCTATTCTGCTTCTTAATGTAAATCCATACCAGTATATGCAAATTCCTTCCCATGGTGACTCTGTTTCGACTTGTATCCTTTTAAATCTGTTTAAAATATTTGAAACTTTAAGTAGTATGGGGCTAGGTAGTGCTAGCGCCCCTTCTCTGTCCTATATAATGTTTCTTTATTAATATAATGCATTTTAAAACCCCAAATACAATCTATTATTTTATTATCTGTTGTATTTAGTGTCGCATTGCTAATATCTGTAGGTTTTAAGATAAAATTAGTATTGGCATACATATACGTTTTTGCCACTTGGGCTCGTTCTATAAGGCATAGTGGCGTTAGTGCCCAGATTTTCACATTTTTTCCAATTGCTTCTTCCATCTGTTTTTACAGTTTTTCTTCTCATCTCCTGCTCCAAAATAGATTCCTAATGCTTTGACCTTTTCTCTGATGGGGGGGGGGGGGGGTAATCTTGGGTGATTTCCTCTCCAGTTTCCTATTTTTAAAATTTCAGTTTTGTCATGATTGATTTGGGATCCTGAAGCTTTTCCAAATTTTTCTAATTCCTTGATCAGGTGTTTAAAGGAATTTTGAACCCTTATAAAGTTAGTGCAATCATCAGCGTGTTGCAGCATTTTTACCTCTTCTTTTATATTTGGAACTTTTATCCCTTCAATGTCTTTGTTTAGTAGAACTTTTATACTTAGAATTTCAATTGCTATTACATATAATAACAGATAGTGGGCAGCCTTGCCTAACCGATCTTTTAATATCAAATTTACCTGTCTTTGTTCCATTTACCTGCACTTTTGAGGTTATTTTTTAAACAGGATTTTAGTCCATTTCTGGAAATTGTTTCCAAATCCAAATTTTTCTAGCACTTGTTGTATATAGTTATGTTCCAATCTGTCAAAAGCTTTTTTTCCTGATCAAAAAGTACCATGGCAGCTTTTGTCCGCTTTCATTTATGTATTCTATAATTGTTTTGATGCTCAATATATTGTTTTGTATGTCCCTATCCTTCGTTCCACATGTCTGATTTATATTTATAATTTTTCCCATTCCATTCTTTATTCTTCCCGCTAGTACTTTACTTAATATTTTATAATCCGTATTTAGGAGGGAGATGGGCCTCCAGATTTTTTTAGATCTTCCCTATCTCCTTTCCTTTTATAAGTTAGAGTTATAATCCTTTCCCTCATAATTTCTGTCATTGTATCATCCCTAATAAAATACTGTTGTATAACCATTCTAGTATGAGCGACAGCTCACCACAGAATTTCATATAGAAATCCGTGTTGAGTCCATCTTTATCTGGGGATTTTCTTTTAGTGAGATTTTAGATACTTCTCATAATTTGTTCCTGCGAGATGAAATCATCACATAAGTCTATGTTCTGTTGATATCATCTCGCACTGAATTTCTTGTACATATTCCTCTATTGTACCATCTACAATAACCTGTGATGAATCTAAGTGGCTGTAAAATTCCTTAATGTACTGTAAGATTTCATGTTTGTCTGTTGATCGCTTATTTCCATTTATTTTCAGGCTATCCATAATCCCCCTCCCCTTATATCTTCGCGTTTATACAAACCCTCTGCATTTCTATATAAATGTGTATATTTCCCTGCTCTAATTTCCCTACCCTCCTCTTCTCTCCTATAATTTTATTTGGTCTATCTTTTAGCTGTTTCTCTATTTCTGTGGTGTTGTTTATCTTTAGTTGAAAATCTATTGCTTCCTGTTCCATTTCCAGTTTTTTACTCCTCATTTGTGAACTTTTAATTGCTATCTTTTTTAATTTATTTTTAAATGGTCCCATTCACTAAATATATTTATATTCCCGTTATTCACGATAGTTTTTATTTCCTTTTTTCATTTCTTTTACGAATTCTGGATCTTCTAATATTTTGTTAATTAATTTCCAACTCCCTTTTCCCCATTTGCTTTTATTTTTAAATTCCAATCTTATATATATTAGTTTATGGTCGGAAATCTTGAAATCTGTTATCCCTGCTTCTATATGTGTTTCTTTATCATAGTTAGTACATAAAAACTTATCTAGTCTACTGCCTTTATTAATTTTATATTCAAATGTGTATTCCTTCCGATGCATATTTAAGAGTCTATATACGTCAGTAAATTTATGTTTTGCGATAAAATTTTCCATTTCCTGTTTAAACCTAATGTCGTTTGTTGTTAGATCCCGTTATCTATATTATCCCCTACCCAGCTGAAATCGCCTCCAAATATAACATTTTCCATAGTATATTTTTCTAAGTGTTTTGTTAGTTTCCTCAGGAATTCATGCTTATGATACTTATTTGCAGGCATGTATAGGTTTATAAAATGTATTTTTTCTATATACAGTAGTCTACCTTTAAAATCTTTGCCTTCCTCTATCCTTTCCCAGTTAATCCCCCGTTTATATTTTATTAGAGTTGCCACTCACACTCTTATATCTTCCCCTTCATAATCGTTTGTTATTAATATCCCATCTAGGTGATTCTCACAATAATCTTTTAAATCATTTGTGAACCCATTATGTGTTTCCTGCATAAATAATAAGTCGTAAGTTAGGTCTTTTCTAAATTTGAGATTTTCTCCTTATTTACTCAGCTTATATTTATTGACAAAACTTGGAAGTTTTTCCCTTCCATTTTTGTCTCTTCCAGGTTGCCGCAGTGATGGTTGATAATAAAATATTTTATATAGTAGTTTCCTAATAGTGGTTTTAGAATTTATTAGAATTTATTTTTTATTCAATGTGGGCACTGGTCTCAACCCACCCCAACCCCCAGCGGTGCTGTTGGGAGGGGTCTCTTCCCCTGTTGTATTACTTTCTGTCTTATTTGTTTGATCAATTGTCATTTCCGTTGTGTCGTTATCCATTTCCATGTCTTGTGTGTCCTGTGTGTCGCTTTCGTCTTCGTTTCCGATTTCCAAATTTTTATCTTCTTCGCTATTTTCATCATCATTTTCCAGTTCACTTCCTGCTTCCTTTCATAGCTCTCCTTCCTCATTTTCTTCTGCTCTTTTCTTTTTGAGTTTGGTGTTTATCTTCATGGTCACGTTTTCCTCTTGGTCTGCGTTCGGTGTGTTTTGACTGGCTCCCTCCCTCTCTTTCTCTTGGGGTGATCCAGGGCCTGAGTCGGCTTTCCTCTTTTTCCTATTTCTTCTGGGTATTGGAGTGGTTTAATCCCCATCAGGTCATTTTCTGTTTTCTCTGTTGGACTTTCCTCTTATGTTCCTTCTTCTCGCAGTGCCAAAATATCTTCCTCGTCTGGAGTCTTTAACTTTCCCGTTTTATTTGGGCTCAGATATTGAGCCCCTTCTGGTTTTTTTGTTCATCTTCTTGTATCTCCGTCACATCAATGCTTGGTAAAGAGTTTACTGTGTCAGTTTCCTCTTCATTGTTTATGTTTCTGTTATTTCCGTCCTTCTCTTTCTCTGCTCTGATTTGTTGTATCAAAGTTAAAATCTGGTCTTGTGGGTCTATCGTCTGGGAAATTGCCGGTGTAGCAGCTTTACTCGCATACGTGGCTTTGTTGGATGCTACAGGCTGCATTGTTGGGCCGGGGCAGGGGCAATCTCTAGGTCCATGACCTGTTTGGAAACATCGTGGGCATTTCCAGTCCTGCTCTGATCCCTTACACAAACACTTTAGTCTAAAACCAAGTACATAGAAAAACATTGGAATTCTTTTAGCATCGTAGATCACTCTAATTCCAGATTTTATTGGTGCGAAATCCCATATGGTAGCCATTTTATGGGTGATGACCTTGGCGTGAACTTTTTCCTCTATTTTCCTCACTACCTCTGCAGTTGTAACTTCGAGCGGTAGGCTTATGATGTAGATTTCTGTTGCCCTGGGCTCAATTTCACGCACGAAAGGTTCTGTTTTCTGTACTATCGCTGTCAGTCCATCTATGTCAATATTCGTCATTTCCAGTAGGGGGGAAGGGTGCTTAGGGTATATCACATATGTGTTTAACCCATCTATTTTGCCAATATTGATGCCCATTGTATGTAAAGCCATAAGGATTTCTCCTTGTTTTGGTACTGATGCTACGTTACCAAAGTCGAGTGTCTGACACTCTTCTGGGTAGCACACAATCAACTTTCTGTCTTCTACTCTTGTGTGAAAAAACTGATTTAATTTTGACCTTCTCGGCACCGCTCTAGCGGGCATGGTTTCAGTTTCAACTGAATCCATCGTAAGTATTTGAGCAATAATCACACAAGTACAGGTCGCACACCACTAATGTTAAATTTCTATTTAAGAAACCTCTACTGATCCAAAATCAAGGCGTTCACGCCCTACTGAATTTGCACGCAAGGTATTAACTAATGCCTTACCTCAAAAATTTCCTACACTCCTTTCCATGAATGAAGGTCATTAATACAAACGAAAATTCTAAACAAAATTACAAATTGTGCAACGTTTCCCAGCCGGGATACGAGCATAACACCAAAGCATATATTGAAAAGGAAAAAAGAAACAAGAAATTGCAATTAATCAACAAAATTCATACCACTATTCTATTCTATCCTTTGCTTCCACTTGCTTGCTTAGGCGGCATTTCACTGTCCTGTACTACTGACTAGCAAAAAATATAATTACTGACTTCAGCTGCTTTACTTCTCTCCAACGTCCCTCCTTCCATTTGCAAGAATCAAAGTGAGGTTTGCGCATGACAGTTCACTAAACCGAGATCTCGGATTAGTAAACCGAGATCTCGGATTATTAAACCAAGATCTCGGATTACTAAATCGAGATATTGGAGTACTAAATTAAACATACTTTTACCTTTTCATCTCTATGCCTTCTCTCTATGAATTGCATGAGGTCAAATCGAAAACCAAGAACTAATTGATTAAGCCACATACACCTCATCTAATTTGAAAACAAAGAATCACAGTGTAGACTTTTCAATATTAACAAAGACATGTAATCTTTAGATCTTTCAACCCGAACAAGGGTTCTCTATGATCGAACCCGAATCCAAAATCTACACAGTATAAACAAGCCCTATACGGAACCTAACTATATACTCTAAATTGGGGCTTCAAGAGACAATGAAAAAACGACGGACGTTCAGACGGACTAGTTGACAAACACTCAACTGCCGTGACAAAACAAATATACCTGATTTATCGTACAAGCAGGTATTATGAAAGCGTTATCTCAAACGTAATAATCATGAACACTTAAATATTTTAGAAGTTGGGCTTTACTACAGGATCACTGACAGTGAGAAGGCTTGGCTTACTTGATACAGCAAAGAATACTTTCTTATCTATCGTCGTATCTATCGAGTAGTATTTTATTTTAATTGTAATAAACACCCTTATAACAAAACTCTACAGATACAACTTACCTCAGATGCTTGAATATTTCGCCTCCAACCTACAGCAGTTTATCCATAATAAACGCATCCAGTCAAAACGAGGCACCCAAATGACAAATTCATCAATTTAAATCTACATATAGTAAACCGAGATCTCGGATTAGTAAATCGAGATTTCGGAATACTAAATCGAGATCTCGGATTACTAAATCGAGATATCGGATTAGCAAACCGAGATCTCGGATTAGTAAACCGATTTAGTAAATCGAGATCTCGGATTACTAAATCGAGATCTCGGATTAGTAAACCGAGATCTCGGATTAGTAAATCGAGATCTCGGATTAGCAAACAGAGATCTAGAATTAGTAAACAGAGATCTCGGATTAGTAAATCGAGATCTCGGATTAGGAAACAGATCTCGGGCTCCTTAATAACTTCAATTCTTGTTGCAAATTTAATTTGTAACTTATTGAACAACGCTTATGCAATCAGTTAGTATTTACGATTTTGTCTAGCTCATTATAATGTTATGTAACTTTGATTTGATTTCATTTAATGGTCTGGTTGTAAGTTTTAAATTTTTTTTATTTCATTACATGTCGATGTCATGTAATTTTGTTTACTAGGAACTGTATGTTTTCCAGAAATTCAGTTTGACCTGAATCTTTTCATAAATACCTAATAATAGAAACACTATTTTTTTTACTTAGTTCCCGACATTGATTGAGACAAAACTGAGCACTCAAATATTCTTGGATTATTTTTGGATTTGAGTCTTAAAACCGTAAGTTCTTATTTTTTCCAGGGAAATACATTATATGTGATGTTTTTTTTTAAAGCTTGTTGTTTCCACTCTTTCTTTTGTTACTGTTTATAAGAATAATATATAATTATGTACTAAACACTATGCTGGTGTTAAAATCGCAAAGAATTTTTTTAATGTTATTCCACAAGGCATTGTATAACGTTTTCATTTTATTTTAGATATCTTAATGTTGATTTATGCAGCTACTAGATAGATACTATCAAGTTTTCGTGCCCCTGTTTCATCTGGCAAATGACTTTTGCGCAAATTAGCTGTGTTATTAACACTTTGTCGGCATTTTCTCTCTCGTTTCGCAGTTTAAAGTTGTACCGTTTAAAGTTTAAAAATCATCTAATAAAATTTGTATGCGACATTTTTTGTTATAATGTAATGTTCTTCTGATTCTATATTACGATTACGTGTTTTAAACCTATCTTTTACAGACACTTCTATCGGTGATGACACGCGTAATACAAACAAACATAGCTGCTATCAATATCAGTTTGTTGTCTCAACAGAAATCAGTAGCCTCATTGTTGGTTTCGCTGCCATTCTTTAATTTATATCAATCCACATGATCATTCTTTTAATCTAAAAGATTTTCCTGTGGAAACTGTCTGATTCTTTGATGAATGTTTTATGAATCTTATACATATGTACAATATACTTAAGAATACTTTAAGAATTTTCAGCACAAAACGTATTAATTTGCCCTGTGAATTAACAACTTGTATATTAAACAGCGAATTATAATTTATCTCATGGGATCAATCAAGTTAGTAAACCCTTACAGGCATATCTTCAATATTTGATGGAAGGTATTTTTAGTGAAAACCACAGAATTTGGTTTCATTTCATTAAAACTATCTCCGAGATCTTACATATTAATTACGTTGGCCATTTCTGCTGGTAATTTTTTTAATTTTTGCTTTGATATAATTTCTGTAAGTTAAATTGCTTATATATCTCATGAGGAATTTTGTGTAATTTATGAAACTGTTACACAATTTCCTCCATATTGGTCTTGTTAATTCTGCCCAGTGGCATTGTATCTATTTTATTATTATTTAAATTAAGATTTTGTACGTTAATATATCGATATCAATTGTAGCTATTAACTGTATTTTATTCGTTTTAAGGTGTAGTACCTTTAAACTTGCCGAGTTGCTTATGGTTGGTGATATTTTCTCGATTATCTTATCACTTAAATCAAATTAATGCAAAATTAGCTAATTCTGCTATTTCTGTAGGGTATTTCATCAACATTTGTACAGTGCAGAATACGACTGGTTACGTTATATATCAAAGAAATACCGTGGCTGAAATTAAATTGTACCTTTCATACGTTTTATAATAATACGTAGTCAATATTTCTTTGAGCCTGTTTAATATTGAGCAAATATGCCAAATTGATCGAATATTTAGACCTAAATGGGATTAAATAAAAAAAACAAAGTTGTATTATTTAGCATCTGGAAAACTGAGGACAAAAACTGCGTTTAAATGAAATAAAACAGTATATATATTATTAAAATAAACCTGTAATTTCTTGATTTGCAAACTAACCAGTTATAAGAGAAGCTAACATTATTGGGAATTGTGGGCTGTTAGATATCTATAAAAGCTAACAGAGTAAATATGTGTCCAAGGTACCAACAAATCTTGGCATAGCTACCAGTCCAAAATCCAAAAACAAAATCCCATTCGAAGCCCTTAAACAAAATCAAATATCTAAAGCTAGTAAAAGTAGTTATTCTTAAAGGAAAAGCAAAATATAATTAAAACCCAGTGTTTAGCATGGGCTATGATATTGATGAATGCCGTACACATTTTGTTTAAATGCTCCGAAAAATGGCAAAATATGGAAACGTATTGGTGTTGCCACTGTTGCAGAAAAACCGTTACCAAAGCTAACTAGTAAGCCAGCATTAAAGCCAAATTAATTAAGACTCAAACCTTTAGCACCCGAAGAACAAGACGATGAGATCAAACGTATATTAAGTTTGAAAAAAGTATGTTCAAGTACAAGACCAGGTGATTATAGTGCTAAAGTGCATGAAAACAGTAGTCATAATAAACTTTTCAAGACAATAGGTCCTCAGTTGCAAATAGTCTAAGTACTAGGGGAAAATACAATAGTAAGTGACAACATACAGTTCAAAAGAATCTGCTGAAACAAATCCTGAAATTAAACTTCAACAATACTAAATTTCCTGTTACACTGATGGATCTACTTAAAATTGAAATGTTCCATCGTAAGTGACCCCTCTCCCACCGGGCGAATCGCTAAGTGCGAAACAAAAATTGTGAACGAAATTTTAGAAATTCAGAGGGCGGTCCAGGCTGAATTTTAATTTGTTAAATTTTAATCAAGTACCCCCAAGAAAACCCCGGATGCTATAAAACGAACTCCCTTATTTTGTCCCGCGGGGTGTCAGGCAAGTGCACCCATGTCAAGTTTTTCAATTACTCATTCAATGATATTTCATCTTTTTGATTGCTCGTGACCGCCTCCATACTCATAATAATTGTTTTACTAACGCCGACAATATTGTGGAGAACTCAACACAATATGTTCGGTCGCGTGTTGCTCGGATCGAGCTTGAAGTTAAGTTTCCACTTATAGATTGTCTGTCCTCCGATGCTAACCACATTATTATCGGCTGTGTTAAGAATATACAGTTATAATAAATTACAAATGTGGTACCAGCGATATCAGCGGTGATCAGAGAAAATTTAATAAGTATACACGTACTTATAATTTATTGACAGAGAATTTTATCAATATTTACGCACTTATAAAAAGAAAATTTTAAACCGTGGGCGCATTAGAACCGCGTGCAATTGTTAGTGGGTCAATGCGTCATAGACATTTCTCGGCTAGGCTGTGACTCGAGGACTCTAAATTGCGAGTCGAATTGGCAAGCACAAAAGAAAACATGCATATACATATACGTACATATACATACATATACATATACATACATGCACATACACATACACATTATATATATATACACATTATATATATATATATATATATATATATATATATATATATATATATATATATATATATATATATATATATATAACTTTGTAATTAAATCATTGTTGTAATAATAATAATAATGAGTGATTCTGCGCTTCCTAAGAATCTGGAACGGCCAAATTAGCTTGTCAACGACTAGATGCAATTAAAATATATTCCACTCCGTGATTTTGTCAAACAGCAGCTACAATAGAGACAGGAAGCTTATGTGGAACTTACAGAAGGTACATAAAAGTTATTTAAACCAATTGTGGAACCAACCCAGTTTATTTTTACATCAACTGATGCAACACTAAAAGCTCTTGAGACATTACCTGTTCGTATTGCTGGGCGTCTTCAGCTCCCACCTCCAATAGTACAGCTGCTACCCGAAGTTCAACTACCACCACCACCAAAAGTAAGAATTGATATTATGGATAGATTTGCCGAGGAAGGTACTGCAGCTTTCAAGGACACACATGCACACACACATATATATATATATATATATATATATATATATATATATATATATATATATATATATATATATATATATATATATATATATATATATATATATATATATATATATATATATGTGTATATATATATAACAATGATGGAAAAGAGAAAAGCTGAATCAGAGGCACTCCCGCAGCGTTCTCCTGATACACATCCTGACCCGAACGACGAATCACTTGAAGAAGTAACCGAAGTCGTAAAAAATAAACCTATTCGGTGATTCAAGATAAACTCCTCGCTAATGTTGTCGACTAGAAATTCTGATTGTTAGATGACGAACTGGCAATAATTCCCACGAAATCATCAATGAAGCAGACGCTATTTGTCATTGTTTATTCACTGGTGGCATCGTGGACGGCAGCGTCTATCGGACACTAATTGATGAATTACTACAGCGATTACCTGTTAGATAACAAAATAACATGATCATTCACAATCCCCAACGTGGACTTCAAATCGTCAGTGTGATATATTTATGATTACTGGTTTATAAAATGATCTACGGAGATGGGCTTGTCATGTTATTCAAGGTTTATTCAGAAGGATCCCGATTGCAAAACAATTAGGCATGGAGGTCATCGAAGTTGTTAAGATAAGGGTCTTGACACTGTTGTCTCTATCAAGCCGCAGCCATGATGGAAAAAATATACCGCCAAACCTAATAGTGGGTAGGGATCTGGTCCGTCATCGTCGGAGATCAACCCCTTCTTGATAGGTGTCAGAACATCGTTTTAGACAACAACGAATATAATACAATGTTCACGCGCGTTGACATGGATTTACCAGTACCCACAAATGAGTCGGTGCATGATTGCCAATATTATTCTTATGAAGCACGAGAAGCAAACAATCGTGGACGAATCAAACTAAAAGTCCAATTTACATTAAGGTATTTTCTACCTGTCGAGGCATTCATTGAAGATAACAATAATGCATACGCTGCAGAAGACAAATGTGAATTTATTAATTATGGTATTATGGCGTTATTTGAAAGAGCCGTGTTTATGATTGATAGTAGACCAATAGGAGTATGCTACAATGACGTCGATGTTGCTACGATGATACCCGTCTTGCAAGATATTCCGATAATTATTCAAAGTCTGCTGGTCTATCAATGATGTTCTCAAAGGATGTAGCTGACCACCATGACCATACACAGCATAACACAGGGCGACTAGGATACCAACGCTCTTTGCAATCTAATATTTCTCGCTGAAACATGTGGATTTGTTCAACCAATATTTCTTTGATATACACGTGCGAGCTACTGGCAGTGACATACCGGCTGGTCCTAGTTGTTACAGAGTAATCGCTGTTATGTTGTCAGACAAATTAATGCTGCTCGAAAGAGGTTGGTAGACGAATGAAAGTCATTGATGTACCAGTGGAAAACAGGTAATTAGATAATTTATGATGTTGGAATGTTATATCATCATGCAACCGTTATTCTGACCTCCGGTTAGATTAAGAAGTTGCAAGCCTTTGACATACCTACAACATACATATAAGGTATTTAACATTATCAACACAGACATTAATGGATCCACCTATAGGCGGTTCAAAAGACTTCATATTCTTAACGTCGTATCAAGGGCATCTGCGCCACCGCATAAAGTGGTGCATGAGTAAACCAGGAGACGGCATAGCCGTGCAACGTCATTTTAAACAATTTAATAATTTATAATGGTAGATATGCTACACGTAATTAAACAAGTTACGTTGACTTATCCGTGTATGTGATGCGAGATGAACTTGCTGATCTTATGAGTTTGACCGGGGTTGGCCAGAATGAAGTTGTTTTTCAGGATCAGCCTGGACGGTTAAAGACGAGTAATATCATGTGGGCAGATATTATCCTACGAGTTTTATTTGCAACCAACGATAACATCTAGTTATTTACCGACGACGAAGAATACAAATCTCGAATATATCAATCACAGCGATCCCAGTGAGTTCCGTAGATATGTTCCTATATCCGGTTATTCAATGACTGGTTTACTCGCCATGACTTGCAATATAATTGCTGGTTTGGGGGAACCATAATTAGTCCATGCTGCTGCAATGAAGAAGTACGTGGACGACAGCAAATCAGTTATGAGGACCCCATTAACGACAACGAGTGGTAGAATGAGATCCGAATATAAAGGACATGTAACTGCGTTTACGAGTCATGTCAAATTCTTCTTGAAGTTGCCTAAGGTTTCGTTGGAAACCTAATACTCGTCAACACTAAGTTCGCTGGCATTCGCACACAACACAAGATCTAGTCAGCGTTAATGCCTCAATCGAAACGATTAACAGAACGCTCGCAGAAATATCAGGATCAGTTAAAGGAGTTGATGGAAAGATAAATGCGTTGAAAACAGAATCAAATAATATACAGAACGGTGTTAATAATAATCAACAAGAGCTCGGTGGTCTCAGGCAGCACCAGTTTATAGTACACCACCACAACCAACGCTATCGGATTATTCAACGAGAACATTTGTTGATATGAGAGAACCAGAGTACTGGAGACCCTTCTCTAGATGGTTATTTCTGGGTAGTAGCATAGTAAGCAGCAGAGGGGGCGAATCCGACATTTTGTCCAATCGTCATTTGGCTTAATTAATACTTTCTGCACTCAGCGGATCCGGTGTCGTCAGCGCCTGGTAAAAAAAAAACGACGTCGTCGTCGGGGGGATCGTCCAATCGTCATTTGGTTTAATTAACACCTTCTGCGCGCCGATCCCAGCGTCGTCAGCGTCCGGTAAACACATCGACGACCGCGTCGATGTCATCGCCCCCTCTGCTGCTATGATCTTACAAATAGAGTGATCACTAACTCCTCCTCTTGTAGATCAATTAGGTTATTTGACTGATCGGTAAGTCTAAAATTAATTCTCGTTAAAAACCGATTATGTCATCGCATATAGACCGGATTAATTGGACTCTCAACGATTAAGAATCCCGGAGGGGCTGTTGGTGAAAATGAATAAAGGATATACCCCTGTTGAGCTTGATTTGATTGCTTGGTATCCACCTGGTAACTCCCTTCGATAGCATCACACACTAGATTGATTGCTATCACCGATGCGATATTTACGTTGTATGGAGCAATATGCATACCACCATCTCCGTTATCGTGTCTGAGGATATAAGTTGATGGACCGAGAAAATCATCAAGAGATTTTCTTAGTTCTGGTGCGTTGTATCCTGGAAACTTGAAATCGGGTAAATTGGCTTCTGCGATATTATACTCGGCTAGGAATTTTTGTTTATCATCGGTTCTGTTAGCGGATATTGTTTTAACGATTCGTTCATTGATATATTCCATGTCTGATATAAGTTGATTTAACACCTCAACGTGTTTTCGTGCTTTTGTTTTCCGTAGCTGTTCTAGTTGTGATCGGTAAATATGATTAATCTCGGCAAACGCACCAGTGATATCATTTAAACTAACTGTGACCGCAGCGGACAATTTAGGAGTTTCCTTATACGGAAAATACCATTGCATGGTATTCCCGTCTTGAAATATAAACTCGCTGGGTAATAACGCGCTTTTTATAATAGACAAATCAATTCGATACCGGGGGGTAATCTCATGATACGATTGCGCATTCGTGTGTAAGTCCGCGGCGATTTTATGAGGTGGATTCTCAGGCCATCCTAGTATGGTTCTTATTGAACTGTTATAAATATCAACCATATACCCCGGTGTGCTTATTTCAATCGTCGACGATAACGTCGGTTCATGAACCGTAATAGCGATTTTTGATTCTTTTCCTGTGATCGATTTTATCCTGCGTTGAAATTCTTTATTGATTTGTTCTATTTGGTATGACCCAGTTGATATTGTAACCTCCTTCCAGTCTGGGGTCCCATTGGGTTTATTTGTCCATGCAAAAACCAGCGAGTTATTAGGTTGTTGTCCGTTAAATGCTTCCGCTCGAATATTAGGCCAACTGTGATATATTCGCAATTTTGCCAGCGCTATTTCCTTCACTGGAACCGGCGATGGGAAGTTCACACTGAATTCGGGCTTCGTTGACGTTATCGATATCATATTTGTTTGTACCGGAGTGGTATTCTCCGCGATCCGCTGAAGTAATTGAAACCCTTCGGGGTTCAGCGACATTATTATTATTCGTTGTCTTTAGTGTCTAATTTCAACAACCAGAGCCCATTGAAGTGGTTCCGGCTTCCAGTTGAAAATCCTCGATTTTTGACATCGCGGAGCTATACAACTGGACCATCGTGGAGAATTCAACATCGGATATAAACAAATTATCAATCGACAACGAGATCAACCCGGATAATTTCGAGTACGCGTCGGATACTATTTGATGTTTTACTGTATACTCGTTGAGTTTTTTTCTGAAAACACGATGATATCTTCCTAGTGATTGCGTTGGCAACTCCAGCAATTGTTGTCATCGCGGAGATAGCGATTGGAACAGCGATCGGGGCTATCGTGGTCACCGTGGATAAAATAACACCGGTACCGGCTACTATACCTGACACCGAGTACACGACCGCGTCGATGGCGGTTATTTTTCGACGGTATTTTTTTATTTTTGCGCGGTATTGTTCGGAAAGCGTTTTCAAATTCGCGGAGAACTCTTTTACGGTATCGAATCGATATTGATGTGACGTCGCTGATACCTCTGATTCAATTACCTTGGTGGTCATTTTATTTTAAAAGAGCTAGTGTTTTTAATTACTTAGATCCACTACAAATTCCACATACCATGTGATGTTTGCCCTGGTTAAATTTCTATCAACGGCATAAATTGTAAACGGTTCAGTTGCGTCCTTGTCTATAATTGTTGATATTGTATTGTTAAACCAGGATGAACTCGACGATAATATATTAAACTGCATCATTGAAACCAGTGTCAATCGATAAATGCCCTTAACAGTTGCGGTAATATTTACTGTATTCTGTGTAGGAGTCCAATCGAATGATCCATGCCGAATCGTGTATACTGTGTTGATGGTGTTCTTATGAGGGGTTTCTATTTTTTTGAGTTGCTCTGTTATTCTCGGTAGTTTGTCTTTAATCGCTTCAACATCAGTTTTGATCGTTTCTACTTCCCGCCAACTCGCGTCTATATTATTCTTGTTCGCTGCAACATTAGTTTTGATTGTTTCTATTTCCCGTGTATTCTCGGTCATACTTTTTTTGTTCGCTGCAACATCAAGTTTAATTGTTCCTATTTCATATGTATGCACGTCTATACCTTTTTTGTTCGCTGCAACATCAGTTTTGATTATTCATATTCCCCGCCAATACGCGTCTACATTTTTTTTGTTCGCTTCAACATCAGTTTTGATTGTTCCTATTTCCTGTGTATGCGCGTCTACACCCTTTTTGTTCGCTTCAACATCAGTTTTGATTGTCATTATGTCCTGTGTATGCGCGTCTACATTATTTATGATCGTTGTAACATCAGTTTTGATTGTTTCTATTTTCCGTCCATGCGAGTCTACATTATTTATGATCGTTGCAACATTAGCGCCGATTATTTCTATTTCCCGTTCATGCACGTCCACACTCCCTTTGTTCGTTGCAACATCAGTTTTGATTGTTTCTATTTCCTGTCTATACGCAGTGATATCATTTATGGTTATTGTAATCTCATCCGGTTTGACATTTTTTCTACCAAAGAATTTATCAACGGCGTTATCAACCCTGTTAAAATTTTTTCGTAACGAGGTAAATTGGCCCGACAGCGTTGTAAACTCCAAAATACTATTTTTTATCCCTACAAGATTTGGTTCGGTCACCGTCGGGGTCCCAAAAAAACTAGCAGTAGTGAGTTGTATATCGGTGACAGACTTTTGTATCCCCTCGAACTGATTTGCTTGCGCGTTAAATTTATCATATAAATTTTTAAACGAATTCGACATGAATATATAATTGTCGTCTAGTGTATTTATTTTTCCATTTATTGTCAAGATGGATTCACCTGATTTGAGTCGTCCGTCGCCGGTATACAACGCGATAGTGTCCTCGGCGGCATTACGCTGTCGTGTTAAAACGTCATCCAGCGACACATTACTGGATTTCAATTTACCCTGGCGGTCCTGAAATACAACTATTTCACCTGGGTCAACACTGGTTAAATTCAACGTATCAGCGATTTCATCCTCAATTAGTTTTTTTATGTCATCGGTGGCGAGCGTTTCCGTGGATTCTTTCAGCGCCGAAAACAGTTGCCCCCAAATATTAATCATCGTTATTGTAAAAAAAACAGCGTTTCTAATTAACCCGCCGGGCCTCTACGACCCCACTAGTGTATTCGTTTACAACCACATGAGGTGGTTTTCGCGATGATGAAATCGCCGCGAGTACGTTCAATACCTCGCGGCCGCATATCGGCGGGTCACTTAACTGCTGTGTTGGCAGCGTGGAATAAAAAACCCGGGCTGAACACGCCCGGATATACCGCATGAACTCGTTCGGCGGGGCTAACCCGTATGAATCAAAATAGACGATCGCACGCGGATCAATTGCGTATGCAACCCAATGAGTTCCCGCTCCGGAGGACCCATCGAGGTTAATTATGCCGGTTTCAGTATTCCTTGGTGCCGCCGGTAATTGATCCCTCATAAAAACACCTCTGAAGTTTTTTATCGCTAGCGCGTTTGCGGCGTCTATTAAATCAAAATTAGACATAGGAGTTAATAAACGGTTCCCGGTAGTCTTAGACCCTTTCCCGAGTACCATGAATACGGGGTCCCCGGTAGTCTTAGACCCTTTCCGGCTACGGGTCGTTTTTTTTTTTTTGTAGCCTTTCCCGGTTGCCTTCTTCAATGCCATTCCCGCCGCGGTACCAACGGCCCCCAACGCCGCCGCCTTAGCCACTGCTGGTGCGGCCGCGGCAATCAACGCTGGAATCGCAGCTAACAGCGGAAATATCCCACCGGTCTTTTCCATGTTTTTAATCGCTGCGGCTGAGAAATCTATTTGAACACCCTTTTTATTCTTCATCGCATTATTGAAATGTTTTATTTGACGCGCCGTCAACGATATCTTATGATTACCACCTGCCATCTGTGACGGCTTCAGCGTTATTGTGGTCCCGCATTGTTTAGCCGACTTTGATCGTAATTTCTTGACTTGACCATCAGTCAACTCTACACTGACAACACTATACGACATTTTATTGTAAACGCGTTTGTGTTTTCAATTACATGTTTTCCACTGGCGCATCAACGATTCTCATTCGTCCACCAACGCCTTCTAGCAGCATTGATTTATCGCTGAGAATGACAGCAACCGCTCTATAATTGGCACCACCCGGGGTTATACGAGCTCGGAAGTGTATATCAACGACGGATTGTCTCGTTAAATCAAGATGTTCCAACGAAAAATAATAAATCGGATACAGGTTTTTAAAATCAAGTTGTGATATTTGCAAACCAGTGTCGACGTTTTGATCACGACCCATATATGACAGCAATCGATGATACACACGTGCGATATGGTTGTCGCCGTAATTAAGCTGTATATCCTCGGATGGTTCCTGTTGTCCGTTTATTCTCAGCGAAACATCCCTGACTCCTAATTGATCAAATATCATATGGCTGCGTTCTTGATTACCCAATCGTTCCCTATTCTGTAGCGCTATGAATATATGACGCGGGGCTGAAACACCCTGTTTTGACGCCAAGTGCCATGTAAACGTATCGGCGACGTTATCCTCTTTAGCATCAGTTGTTACCGCTAGCCAACTCAACAACGATTTTCCTCCCTGTTCCATAAATGATAACAATCGTGCTTCCGTGGTAACTGATGGAGTCAGCACCGGCATCCACAATGCCATTTTAGTTAAAATGACTTTACCGGCAGCGACGCCAGCAGCACGCCATATTGCATTGTTATCATCGCCCCTTCGCGTCAGCGCGATTGTATGCTTAGCCCCATAGATAACTTTTCTGACATTTCTGCAGAATCCAAATATGTGATGGAGTGGAATCGCGCATGAAAACTGTCGGCGTGGTCTTTGCAACATCCCTACTCGTGCTGCGAATCCTAGATTGTAATCATTGTTGATACTCTTTATAATATTGAAATTAGCTCCTGGTCTTGCTCTGCGGTCTGGGTTATTTGCTTCAGCCTGTGGGTCAACTGCGGTATCTCTTTCCGCCAGCATGTTAACGTACTGAAGATGATCAGCGTTATTAGTGGTGTCCTTCGCAAACATCATAGATGGGCCCGCCGATCTTGTATAATCATCCGAGTATCTCGCTAACCCAATTATCGTCGTTGCAACATCAACCTCGCGTTCTATTGATTCAATTTCTCGCCCGTCAATAAGATATCTGGCGCTCTCAAAATAACGCCATGATACCGTTGTTAACGAAGCCAACTCGAACACGATCGTCATCTGCGTATGATGCATTATCGGCAGCATTTGTCACGAGTTCTCCCTCAATTTCGATAAACGCTTCACACGGCAAAAAATATTTACTGGTTTCTTGGACTTGAAGTTCAATTCGCGATCGTAGGTCAGGTTGCGCTGCATAATAAGAATAAAATTGATAATCACGGACAGAATCATCCCTGCGCACTGGGGCGTCCATATCAAACGCGGGATCAGCGGTTCGCGCAAACATTTTATTATTATTCATGTCGGTGTTTTCAATTGAAATCCATCAACGTCGTTTTCGTCGTAGACCACTTCCCGCTATCGCGTTCATGAGCGCGTTGGTTGCCGCATCGGCGGATGGCGAAGTCGCCATTGGCGGAGTCGTCATCAATGACTGAGCCGCCAACGACTCTAGTTTTTCTTCCACGGCGTTATTTATTACTTTACTGACATTTGCAGGCATCACTGTCGTTGATGGCATCTGTTTTCGTTTTCTCACCAACGACATTAGTTTGTCCCGCGCGGCTGAAAGCGCCTTTCCGGCAACATCTCCAATAGCACTAATACCCCTATCACGAATAACATCAATAGCCTTCATTCCTAATTGTTTGGCTAACGGCGCTACTTTTGGAGCCATTCTTGTAAATAACCCCGCAATGGTGCTACCGAGACCATCTCCATAGTACGCGCGGTAAACAGGCAATCGCGAGTTTACCACGTGGACGAGTACTGGTTTATCATGGTTGTAGTGTATGATCATCTTTATTATAAAAACACCAGTTTTCCAATTAATCATCCACGAGCTCGTCTATGAGCGTTCGATATGCATTAATGTCCATAATACCGCCCGCAAATAAACGCCTGCAAATATCAGCGGCCTCATTGATTATTTCCGGAGAGTTATTTCCGGCTCGTTTTCCTCCAATTAGTACTTCCAGCCGTGATATATCACTGAGAACACTACCAGGACAGGTAACGCCGTAGGATTCTTTACCAACAGAGTATCCTTTTCCTTTTTTTGGTCTTTTACTTTCAACTTTCTTGTGGAATGCGTCGTAATCGGGATCACCACGATGTGGTAATGCATCTTTGTGTTTACTTGCTAAATACACCATTCTTGTCCAATCCTTTAACGTCTTTATATTTTTCTCGTAACCGCTATTGATATGCTTTTTATCTCGTATGCCCTTAGTAAAATTTGCATCGGCAAAATCAACTAATTCTTCCTCGCTGTCGAGAGCTCTAATTTGATCTATTGTGTCCTTTCTAAGCACATTACGGGGTATATTCTCCCCTCTTTCTTTTTTTTTCCGGTATTTCTTCCGGTATTTCTTCCGGTATTTCTTCTTCTGGTTCTTTCGCAGTAGCACCTAGTTCTTCTTCGTCGGCCATTGTAACATAAGGTTCTTGTGGGTCCGTTATAGCGAGTGGTGGTGGCCTCCGTGTTGTAGCAGCCACTATTTTTGCAGGGAGTGTTTCTAAAGACCTTTTTGTTTGTTCGGTCTGAGTTGCTATCTTTTTAAGCGCACCGAGGACGGGCACAGTTACCGCCGTAACATCTTTTGTCGCTTTAGTTACCGGGGCAAAGAGTTGTTCGCTTCCAACAGCAAAATCAGTTTGCATTTGTTGCCGCGTTTGAAGTTGTTCTCGGACCCTGTCTCGTAACGGTATGAACTTTTTAAGCGCCGCTAGCCGCTCTCTGGCTAGCCGAGTAGTAAGTGATTCGCCTACCATTATTGCAATTGCTCCGCAATTTCTAATTTCCCGCCGAGTGTGCCATCGGGGGCTCCGTCTATAATCCTTCTAATGTTTTTGATCTTACTAGAAATCTCCCGGCGTCGTTCATAAACACGTCCAAGTTTTTTTCGTATTATTTCAACGGCAGTAAATAGTCCAATGAATGCATTTGCGTCATTGTGGTACAAGTTCTCATTAATCGTATGTTGTAATCGTTTTATAAAAAAAGTACTCGCGGGCCAGGGTAAAACGCCCCCGTTTCGATTGTTCGTTAATAATCTCATAATCGGATAATATTTTTTCGCTGTTGAGACCATCAGATAATTCAATTCCTTGATTTTTTAATTTTGAAATCTCGGCTAATATATTATTGATGTCTTCGATATTCATTATTCTTATAAAACATCTTGTTTTTAAATAAAAAAAATGAAACCCCGCGTATCAATCCGAGGTGTGTTAACCGTAGGATACCGGAACAGACGCGTTCGCACTGTCATGGTGACTTCGTCAGCGCCATAGGCGCCGGTGACTTCGTCAGCGCCATAGGCGCCGGTGACTTCGTCACTCGCTGATATTTACATATGAAAATCGAATTTTGCGTCCGGTCTTTTTTGAGATCGCTGAATTCTGTATTCCTTCTGCAACAAATCGTATCGAGGCTCCACAAATGTCAAAATATCTACTGGCTTCATTCATCGACTGAAATATTTTTTCCTCGTGAGTTGTTGTATCAAATGACTTTACGGGTTTTGCTTTCTTTGAGTATTTACCGGTTTGGCCTTTTTTGGTATTTTGACTTTGCGAGATAGCTTGCAAGTTTATAAGAGAATTATCAGTCTTATTATTATTAATATGATCAATCACAAGTCCATTCTCGATTAATCCGTTGAATACCTCAAATACCGCCCTATGAACATAATACTTCTTCTTTCCGGCACCAAACATCAAATACCCCTGATTATTTACGGTACCAACCGGCTTCTTCAGTCTGCGGTTTCTAACAATGCCGTCGCGAGATGCCTCGTAATTGACGAGCAGGGGATGCGGCTGAAATTCTTGGTCCATTTATATAATAATACTACTTGTCTAATTTATTATTTGGTTTAATTATAAATCTTTCAACGTAGTCTTGAGGAGTTTTGATGACGGAGTCAGCGGTGGGGTCAATGACGGCGTTTTTAATTCGCTTGTCATAATAGCGTTTTCGTTCCCTGTATCGCTTTCCGCCACAATTAATACACAACTGCGATTTTCCTCTTACACCAACACGGCAAACCAAGCACGGGAGGGGGCCAAGAGAACCATTACGAACGCTTTGTAAATGATACCCGCAGAATTCACCTCTACATGATTTATTGCACGGGGTTGTCGACCCAATCATCAACCATTTGCATTTATTCATTATACTATATTCTTTTATTTAAATACTTGTTTTAATTATATGGATGAGTTCGAGAGATTAGCAGCAATTAAGCCCTGGAAAAATATTAAATTAAATCTCGATAGAGTCCTCAAGGACACACCAAAAGCGTTAATAAACGATAGAACCCTGTTGAATAAAATACGTGATTGTATCAATGAATTCAAGCGTGATGGTGCATCTCATAGTTGGTCAACATTTCGAATTGATGGTGTTTTTGATGCTACCATGAACGACAACCGCGCAGCAACGATAATATCACAACTTGGCTCCAGCAAGTATTTCTTTAGAGTAAAATTCATTGTCCGGGTGGAATCAGGCGATTGGATCATACGTGATAAATTTGAACCAGTTCTCAGCGACAAGAAAACAGTCATTGTCAGCCGCGACTCCAAGCCGGGGTTGTTAACCGGAATTGACAGACCATACTATGAACGAGCGTATCCTGAAACAGCAGTTGTTTATGGAATATACCCGTTAAATAAGAAACCTGATATCCGAAAACTGAAACCAATGAAACAGTCAACGGGGATAAATTGTGTAGCAGAACGAATAATAGAGCATTTTACAAATGCATGTCGAGGAAACAAATTGACTGATTTACGACGTAGCAAAATCAACCAGTGGGAACTAACCGTAAAAGAGCGTGGAGCAACCATCAGCGACATAGCGAGATTAGAAACGTCGTTGAGATTTCCAATAACCGTTACAACGATAACCGGTGAAGTATTATACGAATCGAAGTATAAATCAAATGGGGCCCCAATCAAAATTATTGATCATAACGAACACGCATGGACGCCCGCGATCACAATATTTCCACGGGATAGAACAGTAAAGTATATCCCGGGGGAATTTTTGGGAAAAGAATTCTTCCGGGATGGTTTTCTCGCGGAGAGGAAACTATTTGATGCTATTGCTTGTTTGTGTAAAAACGACCCTGTATCAGTGTGGTTACTTCGCAGCGCTGAAAACGATGCGGATACCTTTGATCAGTTTGTAAGACCAAACGGTGAATTATACCGCACTGAAGCGTTTCACAACAAGATGAAAAAAACTGCCATAGAATTTGAGGAGCATGATGAACAACTGCTAACAAATTGTTTTACGATTCCATCGGTTGCGGCTCATGTTGCAGCAAGGAAAAATGCGTGGAGACCAACGCGCAGGGAATTTCTACCGGATGTACAATCCAGTTGTTTGGAGTATTATCACGGTGGATTATGGAACACTGAATACAACCGCGACGCTATGATTTCCGTTGATATGGTTGCCTGTTATCCAGCGAGTTTTCTCGGGTATGGATCCGCCGCTGAGTATTTCAAACGATTTGGACACCCCAGACATGAAATGACTCGTGTTGCTATTAATGGACCACTGCCTGATTTTGATTTAACCGGATTCGCTCGCATAGTATCATTTGAATTCGCAGCAGGACTTCATCGCTGTTGCTATATTTGGATCGGTAGACACATGACTGAAAAGAAGTGGCTGCCAATAGCGCTGCTACGGTATATGATTGATTGTAGCATGCTAGTTTCGTTGATTGTCAGTGACGCGATTATATCATACCGGGCACAGACTGAAGTCTGGTTACCAGAACCGGAGCGTCTAGATAGCATAATTGACGAGTCCAGAAAAAACATTGATGCCGACGAGAAATATATCATCGAATGGTCCAGGAGGATATTCAACCAACGAAACCGCGAGGCAAAAGATCTCGGTAGAAAAATAATTGGTAAATTCACACAAGGTGGAAAAAACTGCGACTACAAACGATATTGCTCACGGCTGATTATAGATGACGCAGAATATGATTTCGTAATCAAGGACGCAGTGGCGAAAAATAGATACGTGAACTGCAAAACAGCTTTCTTGTCCAATGGAACAAAGTTGGGTACAGTTGTTACCTACAGCGATGGAGACAGCCCGGCATACCCGCATTTGAGGGCGTCTATGCTGGGTTACGCCGCTATCAATTTATTCTCGATGATAAATAGATTTCCTGACACCGCAGTTAGAGTAGCCGTTGATTCATTTTATATTGACGTAAAGTATAAGGGAAACATAGCCGAGTTTACTAGTCCGGACGAGAGTTGGGGTACATGGAGAATTAAAAATGAAATACGACGCGATTATTCCCCGTCAGCAGATGTCACCGTTGAGAACAATTACTTACGCAGTGATAAATTGTCAGAATGGTCTAATGCACCACCGTGTTCTGATCCAATTTGTAGACACAAAACAGTTTATTTAAGCGGCTGTGGCGGGTCGGGAAAGACGACTCGGGCAATTGAATTATTTCGAACGCGGGCAAGTATAATTGTGCTTACACCGACCCATAGACTAGCGCGAGAGATAAAACAACGAAATGTTGACGCCGTTACTTATCACAGCTTTTTTCGATACAGCGGTGGTGAGTGGACTCCTGATCGAATGGGTGAAAAATTTATTCCGGAGGTTATCATCTGGGACGAAATATGTACTGTTTCGTTAGATGTTTTACAAATGTTTCTTGATTGGTTGCTGCGTGCGAATACAGCGGTAATCATGTGTGGGGATCATGGCCAACCACCACCATTTGTCGGCGAGGGTCCACATGATTGGTTGAGCGGGTTCGTGGACTATTATGAAGAAACCGATACTGACTACCGGGCACTTGATGAACAACTGCGCGAGGTTAAAAAATTAATCAGATTACAGCCGGATAGAATTCAATGTGAAATAATTCGCGAGGTGATTCCGGAAACGCCGTTAAATGAATTCTGGGAAACATGGAAACCAAACGATTTAATTGTAGCGAGTAGAAAGATAGTCAGAGACACACTTCAGCAAAAGTTGTTTACGTTGCATAAGGAAAAGTTTCCAATGCGCCCAGTGCCGCTGTGTTATAGACACGCGGCTACACGGCGGCAGAACATTGAAGTTGAAATTCCAGGCCCGACAGCGTCGGGGATAAAAAAACAAATTCTCGTGCTGAATGATATTGTGCTCGTTGATATCAGCGTCGTCGAGGACGCGCTACGTGCTGATAAATCCCCGTGGACGCTAGGATACGCAACGACAACACATTCCTCGCAGGGACTAACCATCACGGACACAATTGTTTGGATGGTTGATAATCGCATCGAATGGTCAAATCTAGTCTATCTTGCAGTGTCCAGAGTACGGAGGATAAATCAGCTTCGAAGAATTGTTGTTGACGGAGTCAGTGACGGAGTCACCAACGACAACGACATCATCGATGCAAGCGTCATCGATAGAAAACTCTCGGGTTACCGCCAACAGGATAAAAAAAACAGCGGCGTTTTGATATTGATGCCGAATTAATAATTGCGTTACGACAACAACAGAATAATCACTGCGCGAGTTGCAATTGTATAATGAGTTGGCGTTATTCGGATAAAGACGCTCGCCAATTAACCGTGGACAGGATCGATAACAGTCTCGGTCATGTCAAAACCAATGTGAAGTTGACCTCTCTTGAGTGCAATAGACGCAACGGCGCTAGTTAAGACCACGCGGGGGCAATTGAGTATCGTCAGATATCACTTGTAGTTGCTCGCGTGTAAACCCCCGCTGTGGGGCAGTTGAATCCAGTCTATAGATCGGTGGTCTACCAGTTGATCGTGTTATCGTTGATATGTTATGTGTGGTAACACTGCAAATAGGATCAGTAGCTCTTTTTTTACCGCCTTCAAGCTCTCCTGGTTCATATAGATATCTAACAGTGACATCGCCGAGAATCGGCTTGGAAACGCTATCTATTTTTGATCTTCCGGGTATATACTCGTATTTAATCGCGTCGCTGAGCTTCATGTTGATTGCTCGGGTAATCTCGTTATTTAACGCTGCAATTACGCCTGGCAACCTTTTGACCCATTCACGAGATCGTTTTTCTTGGATGAATTCCTTCGCGTATTGATATCCAAATAACCGTTCAGCAAGAGTCCGATTGAATCGTTCAACAATTGCCTGATCACGATGTAGCGCAGTATGACCTCGTCGTACCGCGACGCTATGATGTTTTAGCGTTGATAGAACAGCGCCGCGAAATTCACTACCGGGATCAACTTGTAATAGATTTGGCCAGCGCAGAGGACCTCTTCGATAAATCCGCTCAAACGCATCGGCTACTTCAGTTGCTGACTTTGTTTTTAACGGCTCCGCTTGTTTGTATCGACTCGCAACATCAACTACGGTTAGCGCGTATTTGTAACCGTTGTCATGCGGCAAAAATAGTATATCAGCCTGATGAACTTCATTGGGTACGCTGACATCAAAGCGCGAAAAGTTGATTTGTTTAGGCGGTGGTAGATAAATTTGCCATATAGCCTGTTTGGATAACCAATTAGCCGCGGTGGCCCTCGTTACTTTTGCAGCGCTTGCAAGCTTACCAATTGCGGCCTTCCCCTTCCAGTATCCTCTCGGAGAATAATAGATGGATTCCATGTTGTTATTATAAACGCTAGCGTTTTCAATTACCGGCGCGAGAAGCTCCGCTTCCAATCATTAATTTACCTTTCATAGCCGATTTTACCAACCATGAGGCCAATTTTTCTTTGACGGATTTATCAGGAATAGCATTTAACGCGTGAATTAATTTTACATCCGCAATATGACGCTGTTGCAGATCGCTACTTTTGTAAGCAACATCATGAGCATGACACGCCTTATCGATAGCATTTATTGGATACTCACCGGGTTTGGGTTGATTTTGATCATCGAGTCTGATATCTAATCGTGTTCCGGGGCCACAGTAGCTATATCCTGGGAGGTGCTTTTCTCCTGGATACTTTGCCCACGGTGTTCCGGGGAGTTTTGATAACTTGGCTGCAATATCACCTCCTCGCTTTTTTTTAAAACATCTCCGGGTCTAATAGAAATAAATCTAAATTTCTTTGTACCGCATTGTACACACTTACCAGTAAGGGCCGATCTGTTATTTCTTGTTGTAACGGTTGTCATATCATTTGTGCCAGTACGCACTCCACACTTCACACAATATAGATCCATAATTTATGTATAGAGATATGAATATAATTGATTTTTCGGCGACTAAAACAAGAGAACCAGTTAAGCATGTTGCAGCGTTACCAAACTCGATCCGGATGATTATCATCGGACCATCTGGATCCGGCAAGACGCAATTGTTACTCAATTTAATAATGAGATGGATGAAGTGGGATAAGTTGTATTTGGTTGCTCCTAGCGTAGATGATCAACGATGCTACGAGGTGTTGAAAGATTTCAACGAGAATGCATCAGCGATCGCTAAAAAAAATGTCATCGAGTTTATTACAGATATCAATGATGCACCAGGTATCGATGATATTGATGGCGACGTTAACAATCTAGTCGTGTACGATGATGTTATGTTAGACAATCAAAAAAAACCAGCTAGGATATTTTCCAGAGGCAGGCATAAAAACACCGACGTGATATATGTCACTCAACGATACACTCAGATTCCAAAAGTAATCAGAGACAACTGTAATATTCTTGCTGTATTCAACGGCGTTGATACACACACGCTACGAAATATTTGGCAGACATGGTGCGGCGGTGACATGGACTTTAATGTTTTTCGAAACTTTTTTAGTCATGCTCAGTCGACCCCACATGGATTTGTAACGATAAATTTACATGATCCTCGGACACGATATCGTATCGGACTCGACCAAATATTCGGTTAAATTGTAAATAACCACTTAGCAGCAGAGGGGGCGATGACATCGACGCGGTCGTCGATGTGTTTACCGGACGCTGACGACGCTGGGATCGGCGCGCAGAAGGTGTTAATTAAACCAAATGACGATTGGACGATCCCCCCGACGACGACGTTTTTTTTTTTTACCAGGCGCTGACGACACCGGATCCGCTGAGTGCAGAAAGTATTAATTAAGCCAAATGACGATTGGACAAAATGTCGGATTCGCCCCCTCTGCTGCTTAGTATTCCCTCAAGTAGAAGAAATCGCCAACATGAAACTGCACGGCACTATCTACAAGCGCAATTTGAACAGTATGTTATGGAATATCCGAATAATGATGTAAACAAAAATTCTTATACAATAAGACATCTGAACCAGGTGAATTTCGATGCTTCGTCTCATACAAAATATATTATCGAAAATGTTGATCATTTTAAAATCACCGAAGACCAATTGCATATGTTCAAACTACCTGGGTTGGATACCGATCAGATGCAGCAGGGTCTGGATGGCCTAATTAGCGAATATATTCTGAAGATTTATGCCGTATGGGAGAAACTAAAAGGCCCTAAAATATTCTCTGAAATAACAACGATCGAACGAGTGGTGGTCGCCATGTATCGCCGCTTGTAGTTAATATCACGTCGACGAATTCTGTAAATCTTTTACGCGACTCAGTTGACTGTAACTATACCGTATCCGGATCACAGGCGGGGCAGCCCCACCAGGGATATGCTCTTTGCAGCTTTTCTCTGGTGGTCCCGCCAGGTCATTTGATTGTGTCAGTGCCCATTAATTATGTTTATTTACGATGTCATAATTGTGTTTCGTTAATTTGTATTTGGTACTGGGAACTTTGCTAGATTCGAACACAGTTTTTTTAGTTGTCTCGCACGCGTACTTACAGCCGCACGAGTTTCATATTGCCGATATAGCTCTGATTGTATTTTCTCAATGTTATTTTTGAGTGGAACAAAGTTAGCTATCTCACGTTCATCGTTGACTAAACCCGCCGAAGACAATTCCATTTCGCGTTGGAGCAATTTGAAAGCGCGATTTTCTGTATATCTACCCTAATCCCGTCGCTGTTATATCATTTGAAAATCATCTTTGATTTTTTTCAACATCAAGTTGATTCGCTAGACCATCTTGTTGTAAATATTCAATCTCAGAGATAATCTCGTTAATATTTTCCTGATTCATTATACAGCAAATATATTTCTTTAATAAAATATTTTATCAAGACTAATTCAATAACATGTTGCTCGATCGTGTTAACTTAATGTGATGAACCCATGTACGTCTTTTTGAGTATGTGCAAAGACGTTTTTAAACATCGTTATGGCCCTGTCACAAAGGCTAATAAATATGTGTGCCAAAACCGTTAAAATTAACCAAAAAGTACAATTATCTCTGAGCACTTTGGAGATTTGGGTGTACTGCTGTGTAACGTAGATGACATTTGTTTTTTTAATTTTGCCCCGTAAAAACATTCTGGCTGGATTTGTTTGTTTGTCAAGGATGACATCATTGTAAACCACTAGATTTTTTAAATCTCTAGTAAGATCCTTGATGAATGCTTCATCATCATTCATTGATAAATTCAATAACATCATTGTCATCTTTTGCATTTTCATTAAATTCTTTGAGAAAATCATAGCATCGTTGGTCATCTACGGATAGGGCCACTAAATAAAGTTTGTCCCATTTGAGCCTCCTCATTATCAGGTTGAGCAACAACTGAAGTTTACCAGACACAGATGGACAAATTATAATAACTTCAATATAATAACACTGGATGATGCTTGACTTGAGATTGCTTGTGTGTCGCTGAAAAGTAAATCACGTTCATATTGTACAAATATAGTATTATTTATAATCATGAGTATGTGTTGTGTTCGATGTAAGACGGTCACGGATAGATCTGGGTGAAAGGCAACAACGACGAAAAATTAACTGGCGAGCACTTACAGGTGTGTACACCTACGTCTATTACATTCAAGGCACGAGAGTGCGACGTGTGTGGCCGAGAGTACTATAAACTCTGTCCACGGCAAATTGTCGTAAGTCATTAGGAAAATATTTCCACAACATTGTTGTGTTACAGCAGGCGCAGTGATTATTTTTTGGTCGTCGTTTCAGAGTAATGATAAATTGAACATCAAGATCAAGCCGGCTGATCTTTTTTTTATGGTTGTCAGCGGTGTCGTCGAAGATAACGCCGCCGTTGGACTGTCGTCGGATTTGTCTCAGTAAACAATTCTTCGTAGTTGAGATATTTTTGTAACTATCGATACTGCCAAATATACTAAATTTGACCATTCGATGCGATCATTGACAATCCAGATATTGGTATCTGAGATTGTTAGCCCCTGCAACGAATGAATTGTTATTGCATAACTTAGAGTCGAGCACGGTGGCTGTTGCGCCAGAGCATGTTGTACAACCTCTGTGGAAAATTCAACGATATCATTAAGCAAGAGCTTTTTTGTCTATACGTTCGTGGAATAGTTACTAGAATATTTTTTACACAGGTATTTGCTGGACAATAACACAATGGAAATAGCAGCTTCGGCAATCTTTCCTGCTGAAGCTCAAATAATCAGCGCTGATTTAGCAAGATAACCGGGTGGGATTTCGGATTTACAACAGAACACTTTTGATGGTGATACAAATACAATGTGTAATATCGAACGATTTGAATGAGCAATTAATTATTATTATGTGCGTGTATATCATCCAAATATTGGATCAATTAACATAAAACGCACGGACCTAATAATGAAAATACAAATACATGACCTTACACAGTACAAGGACAAGGGGTGAATGATTTATAGTGATTTCACAACGAAAAGATTGATGTCTTCTTTTACTCAAATAGTAAACCAGATGTAGTATTTCACTCATATAGTAAAATGTATTCACTAAAATATACAAATTATCTTTACAGTCCCCAAAACACACTGGGTTTTACAAACCCCCATAATTAACCCACGGCTAAAAGATTACATGTATGGAAACACACACTCCGTCATCAGCCCGCTCGGCTACCAGTCACAGTGGTCAATCAAGCAGTCAGTATTTCCATAATCAAGCAATCAGCGCCCACCAATCTCGGTCAGCACCGACCGATCACCTGCTACTCAATCAGCAACACTTTACTCAGCTCTATGGGGCCCCGAGTGGCCGAGTGGTCTAAAGCACTCTTCGTTACGGATCACTGCCATCTCACCTCTGTCTGCGTCCGTTCGAGACTAAGATTCAGCCAATGTGGGTATGTGAGAAAGCTTGCCAGTAGCTTGTCGTGGGTGGTTCTTTCCGGGATTTTCCCGGGTTCTTCCTCCACCATTAATGCTGGCCGGCATGTATCGTGTGCTGAAAAATGGCGTTAAACCCCACAACAACAACAACAACAACAACTATGAATGACACGGGCATATACGATAAAACGTAATGACGTTATATACGGTAAGCTACAAAGATTACATTATTGACACAATAATTACAAAACAACAAACAGGTTCAGAAGTAAACCTAACCGTGGAAGACAAATATCCTACGGTACTAAATGTTTCTTAAAAATGCAGCTTTATATTGCTAATATAAATCCCTTGCTAAGTTACAAAACAAGAATAAAAAATAATTACATTATACTACTTAAACCGAAGCTGCATAGCAAACATACACAACTAAACGTGGTAGTGCAATAGTTACACCTTATACACAAGAAATTAATAATTCACATACCCCTACAGCTCATGATGTACAAGTCTTTAAAGTAGACCACTCACTGGGGGCTCCGAGTGGTCTAAAGCGCTCTCCGTTACGGATCACTGCCATCTCACCTCTGTCTGCGTGGGTTCGAGTCACGGATTCAGCCAATGTGGGTATGTGAGAAAGCTTGCCAGTAGCTTCTCGTGGGTTGGTGGTTCTTTCCGGGGTTTTCCCAGGTTCTTCCTCCACCAATAATACTGGCCGCCATGTATAGCCTATCGTGTGCTGAAAATAGCGTTAAACTATACAACAACAACAACAAGACCGCTCACTGAGAAGACGTTCCGTAATGTGTAGATTTAATCTTACGTTGAGGCATTTATACACAGACGAATTCGTCATATACTGTCTGTGCGCTGGAAGCATTCGGTTTTTCCCATTGAAAGCACTTCGCACGTGCGGCATGGGATGAACCGAACTCACTATTTCTAAATATTGTACAATATACATAAATCACCCTTGGGTATCGTTGTACACAAAAACGAAACCCGAGTACACGTGTTTAATAAATAAAAGGATTTATACAATTCCGTGACAGCTGAAGTGAATCACGGATGTTTTTTCGTGTTACAAGTATCATTTTATTAATGCGTCATCAGTTCCAAAACTCCAACATCTCAAGCAGAATCCATTCTGGATGAAGTCTAATTCACTCTTTCAGCCGTCGTAAATGAATCCTATCGCAATCGGTGGTCGTACAACATTTCCTCGCACACGTTGACGTAATTTTTAAGGCAAGTTATGTGGCGATTCTCACGTAAACGGACGAGGTTGTCTTTGATCGCCTCACATGATAATTTCCGTTTTACGACAGCCAGTCGAGAAACATTGTTGAGGTGTCTTTTCAGGCCGTGCATATTTCGCCCCAAATGTTGATTTTAGAAATATATTTTAACCCATTTGCCTGGGGTCCACACATCACCCGCCATCGAAAGAAGCTGTGATACGTGCATGACTTAACACCTCGGTGTTTCATCTCTCTGGCAAGATGATAAGCTGGGAGTTAACACAATCACATCTAAATTTTTAAATAATTATATCCCACGTTTTGTTCTACCAGAACCACCAGGACCATTAAGACAGTCCGTGCTATTTATCGCGATTGGATCATTCTCTGACCGACTCGATGAAGATTGGGATAATTTGTCATTGCAGTAATGCGCGGCGGGTGGTTTAACATTCGCAGATTCAGAATAATTACACATTTGTTGATATTTTTTAATTCTCCAATGATCCTAATTAGAATCGTCGGTGTTGACAAGGCCCATTCGCGATTAACTGATATAAACATAATTCATGGTACAGAGTCATTCGGAAATCGGTAAATCATAGATAATAGGTTTATCGACGCATATGCAAGCATCGAATATTTCAGATGAGTAAACTGAGGCGAAACGCCATCGTAGTAGCTAACGACCGTACCAATATGTGTGCCGTCACTGATCCTTGACATCAATACACTTCTCTCCGCCTTATCTGCAATCACAAAATCTAATTCTGCTGGATCGATAATTAATTTTCTACAACGGCATGTATTATCAGATGACGCATCAGATATAAACTTACCAATACCTTTTCTGCATGTATCATTATCATCGTGCGGTAACTAAATTGTCCTCGCCGGCCTGTACGAAATTATCGCTGATGTCATAGTTGACAATGTGACAATCTTAGCGTCCAAAATATATCGTCATGGTCAATGGAGACCAGCCACAATGACTGTTTGCACAACAGTCATTGGGATTAACACTGTTATCAGTTTATTAAGATATCGGACAAACCAGGACTCATGATCGGATCAATCACAACTCGTGGAATAAATAGTCGTTGTGAGTACTGCGGCTGTCAAATGGTAGTATTTAACCAAACCCATGTCAAAAATGTAACGTTGGGCCAAAGGAAACACAATTATGTGCATCGTGTGGAGGACGAAACTATCGTGCACTAAAAATATATTACAAGGTACAAAAGGCTTCTGATGAATTAAGAATAATAGACGCCAAAGATTACATTGAGAGATAAATTAAAAAATAATGTAATATTAGAGAAAGATAAATTTATATTAATGGAGAAAGTTAAAAATGACATTAACGTTGATGAGTTTCGATGTCATCCGATATTCACTAACTACAAGCAAATATAACTGCTGTAATCAGAAACTGTCGACTACGGAAACAAGATTGGTTACATCAAAATCGTATTTGAATATCTGGCACAGAAAATATCTTGCTCACAGGTTGGTTTATGAACCTTTCAATGGCACAACCAACGATAATCTTGTCATCGATCGCGTAATCTCTGATAAGCAAGATAACCGTCTAGAAAATGTGCACGCTCTTACACAGAGAGAAAACTCAATACACTGAAGCAAAAAAACGCCACCAGGACCAGTAAAAATCGTTGATACAGTAAAAACAAAATATTTTAAATCAGCTAAACAATATCACAGCCTAATTTAAATATGTCTATGCCGCATTCACCAACTAACAATAACATACGGTTTTAATACGCCCACGCTAAAGCAAAATCGATACCAGTTACAATTATACATGACTTTTGGTTTGAAATGCTTGGATAAAAATTAAATTTCTCTGTCTATAAATGCTTGTATACTGATAAAATTAGCTGCCTGTTTATACTGATAAAATAACCTGTGATCACCGCTGGTATCGTTTATGTAATTTACTTTAAGTGTATATACTTAACACAACCGATAGTAATGTGGACGGACATACAATATTTTGATCCACGTGTGGAAACTTACTTTAGCTACACGTGACCGACAATATTGTGGGAATTAGTAGAAAAATATTATAAGTGGGGAGACGGCTACGAGCAATTGAAAAAAATGAAATATCATTGAATGGGTAATTGTAAATCTTGACCCAGGTGCACTTGCATGGTCTCCTCCCCTAACCCAATATAGCACCCGGGGTTTACTTAGGGTGAGTGTGTGCTTGATTGTAAATTAACAAATTAAAATTCAACCTGGACAGCCTTCTGAATATAAAAATTTTCGTTCTATAGTTTCGTTTTGCACTTAGCGATTTGCCGGGGGCGGGGATCACTCAAAATGAAAATAAAATCAATGAACAAACTATAACAGTTACCCGTGAAAGGTATTCAATATATCACCATCAATCACTTGGGCCTAGCAATCATCTTTTGCTATTATCTCGTGTGCTCTAGCCAGATTTCATACAAGCCTCGGATTCACATTTGGCAACTAATAAATCAGCATTGAAACATGTAAAATTAACATTCATACAAGGCCCGGATTATAAAATGGAGCCTTGATGGGGGTGGGGTGGGGGTCCCCCTCAAGGTTTACGCCACTTTTTTTGGTCATTCCATTCTGTTGCTGTTCTTTAACAATAGCTTAAATAAACATCATCTACCTGAATGGACCTCTACTGGCCAGGATCACATTGAATATTTATTTAAACGTTTATAGCTGGGAATACATAATGAAACAAAAATTAACATTCAGAAAAGATTCGTCATAGTTCCTAAGTCAGAAATTTCACATGAATAGTATTCCCATGCGCAAAAGGTTTGTAAACATGTTAAAAATAAATAACCTTGGTAAAAAGAGCTACCTATATCTAAAACCATTGTTCTGTTACTGACTGATGTTTCTAAAAATTATGCAATTTTAAAACTACATATATTAAACATTATGGCATAGGTCCTTATTTGTACTGTGATGTGTTATGAAATAAAAATAAATTAGGACTGATACTGGTATGCACTTTTTGTTTTAGAAATATGTTAAGAAATTAGTACGGTCTGCAAAAGATACACTGTTACGTGTTTAGGCTCGAATACGCAGTAACATAGAAAGAGTGAAAACAACAAGCCTTTTGAAATTTAACAAATAATTTATTTCCCTGGAAAAATTCTGTAAAAATGAAAAAGAAGAACTTACGGTTTCAAGAATGAAATCCAAAAATAATCCTAGAATAATCCACGAATTAAATTGCAGAAGCCCTAGTAATAAATGTTCTGATAATTTTAAGTTCGAATCCTGATGGAAAATCCAAGATGGATGACGATGACGTATGCTGTAGTCATTACTGTGCTTATCTACAGTTTCTTGTAGAAATATAAATAATGGCACTCCGGAAATCCAAATGAAATTTATAAGCAATGTCTTTCCTAAATTTACGTGTAAGCACTCCTCAAAATATTACCAGAGGAAAAAAAGAATTAATCCTTTTGAAAATAAACGGATCTGAAGAAATTCTGAAGAAAATTATAACTCAAAATCTGGCTACAGCAAAATAAATTGACATCAGTGTAAAAATCCCAAAACTGAGAAATCTCTCTCTACGCATCTTTATTAAAACTAACAAATACGAAATCAAAAAGGGAAAGGGTCACGTGATCGTGTTTATGTCACTTACACCAAAAATGACCCTGACGAAAACCAATCATTTTAAAATAAAATAGAACTTGTTTACGAAGGTTGCTACAAATTCTGAAACAAGGTCGGGATTTAGATCAACACCTGGTGTTTACGAAAGAATGATTCAGGTCAACTGATATTTTGGATAGATATCATCGCCAGTGAATAAATTTACATTATAATAGCATATAATAGAATTAGAAAAAATAAAACTGACAAACAATTAAATTAAAATAAATATGAATTAAATATGATGTTTTGCGATTATGTTAACAGTAAGCCAAATAAATGGGCAATAATGCAACCATACTAATGTCTGCATTTAAGTGGATCTCACAAGACACAGATAAATTACATATCGCAAACAATTTCTACCCGCTGGCAGTGCAATAATTTACAATCGATCAGGAACTGTTAAGTGACTGTCAAAATATGAGGGCAAGTGAAATAGATATTAAATTGATTATTTTCAGTACCTTGGTACCAAATTTAATGAATACTAACGAAGAAGGCATGTTTTGGAGAAGATACAATGAAATTTTTCAAAAGTGAAATATGAAGGGTTGAAATCTCACGAGTGGCTAATTAACGAATGAAAATACAATACGTTTCCACTTCACGAGTGAAATATTTCCTTATATATTGTTACGACTCTGTGGTCTTAACCAGGTGATAGAAAGTGCGAAAAACAAACAAGTTTTCTAAAGATTTGACAAATAACTTATTGCCCAAGAATCAAACATGAACATTTATGAAGATCTTACAGTATTGTAAATCAATCCCAAATTGTCCTTACATTCCTATAACAAGTCGAAATGTATAAAGCTCCAAAGGAATTCCACTGGTATTTAAAATAAGTTTCTATATTGAATGTGTTGATATGCAGGTAGTCTTCAACGTGCTAATGTGCCAACGGCTTGGAGTGTGACGACGTGCTAACAGACTTTGATGTATCAAATAATATTATCAAAAATGTCCTTGTATGAATTCAGTTAATTCCAAATTATTAATTTAGTCAAAGAATATTATTGAGCACTTTGTAATTCCAGTAAATAATAACAAGAACAAATAATCCAACCAAATTAAATACTGAACACAACAATAATATCGATTCTGCTTCAGATTTTAATTCAAGAAGGAATACTTATTCAAGCAAACAGTATTATATAAAAGCTAAGTCACAATAATAGAACCAGGATGTAGGTTAATATCCTCTACAAGCATTCAGATCTGTTATCCTCTATAAGCATTCAGATTTCTCAACAAGTTTAGGAATTTCAGTGAGATAAACGTACTGTCCTAGAGTCATATTAAAAAACCAACATGTTTGCCATTAATAATAATCTTAATATTTGATCTATGATCTTAGAAACACATTAGCTGTGAGTTATGTTCTTTACAAAATAAACGTCACTGGTCAGGTGCACCAGTAACTTGAGTTTCGAAAACATACAGATATATACATCATATAATCATTAAGAGAATCAAGCAAGCAAATAAAAATCAAAATAAACATAACCTTGTATAAAAGTCCTGCAGATTTTCCTTTTCTGATTTTATACTATTATAAAGAAAAAAAACTCGCTTTGTTTGGATGTTTTTGTCCATTCTGTGCCAGTGCGAATCAGGGATGCATTACCACCATCCATAAAAGAAATTCCGAAATCTACTAAAATATTTTTGAACAAATTTAACTTGCACAACATAATAATTAAGATATTATTTTGTTAAACTAATAAATGCTTTGAAACGAAAATAAAGAGGTTTGTTTTGCCGTTAACACATTCCTTGTGTGGTTTAATGCATAAAACATTGTTGGGGTCGGGCTACTGCATTAACGTGACAGAGAAATCGCAGATTTTTAGAGCGTTGCATCTTTAAACAAAAGATACGAATGATTGTTATTTTACTTTTGTGGATTTGATTCTTTATTTTGTTATTTTATGAATTCAAGAAATGTTTGGCATTGATTACCTGGCAGTCTAGTTTGGGAACATACGCTGCACCAACTTTCTATTGTCACTTATTTCGGTTTCCAATTAAAACTCTTCAATGACGTCACAACACACGATCGAAAAGTATGTTCATTCTAGGCCCTGAAAACACTATAAATACTATCAAATGCATTGCACAAAGCGTATTCATTTCTGACACTTTAAAATACATGAAAACATCATTTTTTAACCTGATTATATACTATAAAGTTCGTTTGATACTTATGCATTCTGGACACATAAACACTCAAGTACCAAAGTGGGAAAAATAATGGGTCAAAATCAATAATGTAGAGTATCACATTTTGTCATAAGTTTTAAATGAAATGAAAACGTGAGAAAGTCCAAATACATCTAATAAATTTATTTCAATGAAGTTACAATTATAACAACAACAACAACAACAACAAAACAAGTAAGAACAAACTTTACTATTCATTGATCATACAGAAAATTTAGAAATATAAAATGGATTGTAAATTTGTTTAGTATTGACAAAACTGTAGGTTGTTAGAAACATAAAAATGACAGTCCAGAAATCAAAGAACGCTCGAAGTTTGCTAAATTTACATCTCTTTCTATACAACATTGGCTTCAAAGTTCTCATAACAAGAAAAACGACAAAATATTGCTGATCTTGATACTTAATGGAAATCTTGTAAAAGAAGGTTGTGAAACTCTTGTGTTAGGGAATATATTGTTGCAGAAATAAACTGAATATGGCGTAAATTTTAGTTCTTTATTCAGTGATGGATGGAAATGGATTATTGGTTATTTTGTTCTTGTTATTGATGTTATTCTTTACATACGAAGTATGTACTTTAATGCACTCAAGAGGGTTAAATAAACAAACGATCTAACAGGAAATGGTGTTCTCGTAATTGGCTTATGTGACTCTACACACATGAACAGATAATGCGCTTGAAAAAAGTGTTCTTTCTGTGTCTCCTACGAATCGAGGATGAACGAAGCATTCAGTATGCAATACATACATATTTATTTTTATACTTGGATCTAGTTTGATGTCATATGACTCACTGGTAAGAAGAAACATTTTCATGTGCGGTAACATGACATTTCTTTCACATTACACAACGGTCAATGCAACGCTAATATGTAAAACTTAATTTCTCAACACCACAGCTAATAATGTTAAGCCCATTCAGATATACCTAGAGAAATATTATTTTCAAGGAAAAAAGACTTCTAAGCAGGGGACATATTAAATCTTAAAGATATCCACTTAAATGTGAGTGCATAAGGATGAATAACTGTAACAGTCAGCATTCGAAAATAGATGTAAGCACAAATTCTGCATCGGCTCAAGTTGTGTTCTAGCTAACATATGTTAGTTATTTGATTAAAAACGTTGCTATGTAAATAAAATGTATTTTGTAAAATTCGTCGATATATTGACAAAAACAACGACAACAACAAAATCCCATAATTATGAACGTATTGTACAAAATTAAAATCAAGCAAAGAAAAAACTATTGTTAAAACACAAATAAAACTCGTACTATTCTGAATAAAAAAAATAAGAATTTTGGGGTATCCTTATTATCTAGTATTGATTGATATCCTTTTTCAGTTTCCATTTCAATTGCACCTAATAGCATTGAATTAAATGTATTGGGTGGACTTCCAATGTGTTAGTACTTAATGAATTCAATTAATAATGGCAAAAGAGAAAAATTTATAAAAATACTAGTTTTAAGTCGAATAAATGATACAAATTCATACATTTTGGGAGAAAAGTGATAACAATTGTCAGTGCCTCATTGTACAAGATATAAATATATATACACGAATACATGCATATAACTATCCTTGATATATACAATGAAAATGGAGTGGGGACATTTATTTGACAATAATGATCTTCAGTTTTGCAAAGAGACGCCATTGTAACAAATTTTCGAAACGAAAGATGTAACTTCTTTCACATAACTGTTTGACGTGCTCTCCGACCATTGTTATAAAACTATATTTGGGAGATTCAATCGCAATCAATTCATGAGCAATTTCTTAACTCACATAATTTCTATACTGTAAAGACTATCCAGCGATGTTTATTGAAAATGAATTAAAACACATGTATCAACTTTTCAAGAAGACTGGAATTTTGATCAGTTTCTTTTTGATTAATTATAATAACGAACATAAGCAGAAGCGTATACATTTGATGGAGCAATACAAGTCGAGAAATAAATCACAGGCATTTCATTTAGGTTTTTGCATCTGTCCTATTCTGACGAAAACACCCATTTGCCAATCGTGTGTCAGGACTAAAATGAAGTAACCGTAAGTGGACAAATTCTATGGTACGATGTCGATTGTAAGAAATAATTTGACGTTCAATGCTAACCATCAATTACTTTTAAAGAAACAAATTTAGAATAATGCTTTAAACTGAAACTAGAGGGAAAGTCAAGGTCAATATACAAATGCAATTAGATATATTATTACAAAAATAATTGGAATCAGCGATGTTGTAAGGTAAATTTGTTACGATTTTCAATATTTGAAGTTATCAAAATATATTGTGTGAACCGTTATTAGTTCTAGAAAAAGGAAATTATTGTAGGTTGGGGGTATTTGATAATTTACATTCATACTGACATTAGTAAAATCTGTCCTATCTTCGACTATATTTCTGGTTTAGCTTGTCTTTCAGTTCACTATACGCCCTTTGCCTCCTTTTGTTCTGATATAGTCGTTTCCTCTTAGTACTCATCTCGTTTTGTAGAGGGTCGCAAAGAAATTTTCGGAGATCCTCGTCAGTCTTCATTTTCACTGCATCCCCGAGGGAATAGTCTAAAATGATGAATTTTGAATTTTCGCTGTCTTTCCGGCCGGAACGAGGTAGTACGCCTTTACGAATAATTAGAATATCCTTCCCTTTCTCTGTCTTTTTACGGATCTCTTGTAGTTCCCGGAAGATTTGATGGATGCGATGTTCTCTATAATCATCCTGAAATAATGAAAAGGGGTCAAATTCCAATAAATACAAACCATTTATAAACTGTCAATTTTTTGCATCAAAATAGATTTAAAATATATAGAAATGCAAGTGAACTGCTCTTGTCTCTAAGTAAAATCAAACTTCCAGTCGAAACATAAGTTTTGTTAGATTTCATTTTTGTTCACTCCATTTCTTCCTTTCTTTATTGTGATAATATTCGTTATTTTTATGGCAATATTAATATACAAGTCAGAGACAAATGTAGACTGGTTTTTGGACATATAAATTAAAATGAGTAAAATTTCAAGTTACTCTACAAGCAGCCAACATAACGTTTTTTTATGCCTCAATGTCCTAATATAAATGGAGGATTCATATTACCGGTGAGTGAACTTTTAACGTTGTTCCACAAAAAGAAAGAGAAACCTTTACACAGATTTGACGACAATATCATAAAAAGGCCATATTTCTGATTCCGATTTTTTCATTTAGGAAACATTTTCTGTATTGTCGTCTTAACTCCCAAAGATTGTGTTGCTGAGACTTAGGATTCTATTTTAAACTAAAATTCAGGATAATGCATGCATGCACCACATATAGTAAAGTAAGCGGCAAAAGAAAACGTCGTTCTTCATGACAGCCATCTCTTAATCAGTCAAGAATAAAATGCAGTTATCAGTACAGTGAAATTTTATTTATGTCCGTTTAGATCAAACTGCTTAATGTTAAAGTTCTACAATAAAACGTCGATTATCTAAATCCATCGGAAAGACATATACATCACCCGGATCATCGGTCCTCTGCATGATCAAAATTAGGTCTAAAGTCAAACTAAAAACAAGTGTCAAAGTGTATAGTTCAAACTGATATCCACTAAAATGGATTCTATTCACATATGTGCTGGTAGATGTTTAACTTTTGTCACCCGTCAAGTCACCACTTATCGTTGGTCGAACCTTAATTGCATTGACAAGGACGGCGTTACCTTTTCTTCCCTGTTTCCTAAGTAGAACGTCTTCCTCACTTGTATTATCTCCACCAGATCATCGAGTGAAAACGTATGAGACAAATCAGCTTGCGTAGACGAGGAACCTTTTCCAGACGAATCGGGTTTTCCTTGTGTAAGTTCCAGGTACTCTTCCATCTCAGACAATTGCTTTTCTGAAAATGGCTTTTTGGGAGAGGTAGGTGGCTGGGGATCAAACAACAATTTTTGATGAATATGTGGAGGCGATAGCGGTAACTTCCCACAAAGATTGGGTAAACTCATTGAGATATCTTCTTTTTGTCTGTTGCCAAGAGGACCTTTTGTCTTGTCCGATTTACTTGGGATAGGGTGATTGTGTAGGTATTCCAAATATTGCTTTGCTTTGAGAATATTATATGTTGTATCTGGAAGGGTAGTGTGATGGATGGGTGGTAAGAATGCAGCACCACACCTATGGATGGGATCAACGGCTTTGATGGGGCTCGGAGGTTGAACTCTGTCATTAATATACCTTTTTTTAAAATGAGGAAGCGCACAAATGTTCAGTTTTCTAGGAGACAACTGTTTTCGATAAAGCATTTGGTAGGCAGGATGATTGGACGGCCATTTTGAATCGATTTTAGGATTTCGTTTTGGTGCATGACACTTTGGCAGATATGCATCAGTGTCTTTGGTATCCTTTTCACTAACAGTGCCTTCATTTCCTGAAGGAAAAACTGTGTCTTCAGTCGTCTTCTTTTTACATGGCTTAGTTTTGTTTAATTTTTCATTTTTATCTCTATATGCTTTAATATCACTACATTTTTGTTTTTCTCTCACATACTGCTCTTTTTGTTCTTCATTCATTTCTATTTGAACATCTACATCTCTTTCGGGTTCTTCTTTATATATAGCAGGAAAGCTATTCTTCACTTTTCTTCCACTCTCGATGACTTCACTGTCAAATGAAACACCAAACCTTTTCACTTCAGTTAGATTGTCTTTCTCGTCGACTGTTCTATCGCGATTCTTTGAAAGACCAAACTTGTCATTATCAGGACTTTTCCCTAACCCGATAGAATATTCGTCCTTACGTATGTTATGTGAACAATCATCCTCGTGATAAATGATGTAAGTGTCTGTTGAATACTCAGATTCTGAATCATATTCTCTAGATGACCTTTCATCATCGCATCTTACGGTTCTGAACACTTCAAGACCTCTTTTGATATTTTCTCGTAAGGACTTCAGACAATTCATGTACTGAAGCTGCATTTTTGTTTCCTCGGCGTGCGTTTTCTTTAGATCCTTAACAAGGCAGAGCAGTTTTGTAGGCAAAGACTCTGAAGCCTCGTCGTTCTGAAAGAAGGTAAAATAAACACTGTTCAGAAAAGGTAGTTAAATATTCGATTAGCTTGAAATGAAACAATATCTACATTTTGAGCTTTTTTTATTTCCCTGTTTGCAGCCCTATATATATATATATATATATATATATATATATATATATATATATATATATATATATATATATATATATATGGCTGCAAACAGGGAAATACAAATATATATATACATATGCAAGCTGAAGGAGGGATGTATAGATTTGTCTGCATCCAGATATATTGTAAGAAACATAGTATCTTCTATTGATATTACCATCTTCAGATTTGAATGATTGCTTTTTACATCAATGAGAATCGGATTAGGGAAGATATTTCTAAAACCAAGCAGTTAGCCGACCACTAGGCGTCATACTGAATCGGATTCGCAAGACTGTATGGTAGCATAAATTAGTTTCGTACAGTGGTACATGCTATATTTTTCAATATAAATAATATTTTGAATATTCTCACTTATAAGAATCTAGAATTATATATAGGAATAATTTGGTCCGTTATGTTTTTTAGGATCTTGTTTGGAAATTGGCATAAACTACACATGTATGGCTCAGAATTACATACTAACAAATCATACAATTGTAAAGTTAGAAATAACATACAAGTGTGAAATTTAGGTATCGTCTATATGTTGTCTTAAGTTTGCTTAGAGAGATACAACACATTCAAGGACCATTCAGTATACAACAACTGTTGTCTTGAGGGTCCTAGAAAATATAAGGTAAACAATGGCATCACACTTCGGCAGTGTGTTGAACATTGTTCTTCTTCGTTAGATGTACACTTATGAATTAGTTGACTTTGGTCCCATGGCTTCTTTTAATAAATTTCATCGGTGGCAGCAGAGGGATAATATAGAGTTTTGTAATATATGTGTTTCGATTGTTTTATACCTGAAGTCGATTCGTCATGGCAACTAGCTGGTGCATCATATTAATTATGATCAGATGGCTTTCATTGTATAAAATAATATATAGTTTTGTGTAGCCTCATTACTGTTGAATGGATTTAATCGACAACGTCGCACGCTGCTGCAGGTAGTTACGCTTGTGTACATAATGCTCTGAACGACTTATTCCAATGCAGATCATACGTTTGTGTAAAATATTTAGAATTAATCATGCGCAGTATTTACTTTCATAACCATTGTAGCCGTTACTGACGCCATCACTTTTTTAAAACGAATTGACTAGTATCATTCGCTTAGTGTACTTTGATGTTTTAAACTGAGCTTGTGCAGATGTTGATAAAGAGTTTTAGGTAGCTGAAGCATCTGAACACGATTAATGATGTAGTTTTTAAAAGGCTGTGTTATCTGGCTTGATTTATCTTTACCATGAATTTGTCGTTGTTTATTGTGGAGCGCCGCGTTCTTCTCTAAACGATTGTAATACTAAATGGTTGACGTATCGATCTGAAGTCGAGTATGTCCAGAACAATAATAACTTAACTAGAGGAAACGGAGCTATTAGCTTTTCAAAATTGTTTCTGTCATATCTCGTCATTGATGATCGATATTCGTTAGCTTTATTATAGATCATTGTAGATATTTATATATGCCTTTGCAAGAAAAGTCTCAATATCATAATGAATTCTAACAGTTTTCGATTCTTGTGAGCATATTCGTATAATTGCAACTAATTTTATATGCGTCTATTTTAAAGAGTTATTCTTTTCTTCATTTTCTTGCTCATTTGATTTAATAGTATAATTTGACGAGACGAAATTTTCATTACAGCTTTCTCTGCTTGTCTATTGTTTCTAAATTTTATGTTTATAATGTCTTGCCTTTGCAGTTTAAATAAAAATGAAAATGCAAACTTATTTTATAAATCAATGTTTTAATGAAAATGGACATCTTTACAATGACTGTCAACAAGACACAGGATGAAGTCTTTACTATGACAGTCTTCAAGACACAGGATAAAAACTTTGCCTTACATGCTAAGTAAACTATTATACTTTAATTATATAATTATCAACGGTGTGGTCCTCCACATCACTTACGTAAAAGAGGCGCATTTTTGAAAACCATTATTATAAAGAAGTGATGCCTTTGCAGCCTTTAGTTTACTCTCATAACTGGCCTGAATGACAGTGAGGCAACTATCTTTTACTATTTATACCATTCAAACAATATGAATAAATTGGCAAGCAATTTCCCGAATAAGCAGTTTAGTGTCTTAAAGTGCGATTTAAAAATAAATAAATAACCAAACTAACCTTAATCTTTGAAATGGGAATTTCTTTAGAAGTCGAACTGCAGTTTTGTATGATTCCCGTTTTGGATTCATCTTTAGATTTTTCACTTTTTTCCTTGTCTTTCAGGATATCTGGCATACTATTTTCGAGAGGATGCAACGTAACCTCTCTCACATAATTCTTTCCTATTTCTCTAACCGTACTATCTTCAGGAATGTTCCCTTCTTCTGTCGCATGATAGACATAAATCAACTGTTCTTGTTCATTGCCGGGTTGTTCTTTAGGGTTAATGCACCTCCTGTCTGAGACTGCATATTTTCGATATGTTTTCCTGTAGCCAATATCATCGTTCAGTAACATGCCCTTCGCATCATTCGATTCCTCATCCACATCCTTAGCTTCTCGATTTCTCCAAGGATCTTCCAAATCTATATCCTCGATGTTCTCTGATGTTTGTTGATTTTGGTTTCCTTGAAGTTTGCTGCTTGGTTTAGAGAACGTGGCTACAACGAACCGTGCATTTTCATCCATTATTTTTACGCCTTTATAATCTATTGATTTTCTATCTTTATCTGTATCTTCCAACAACTGTTTAATATGACTCTCCATTTCACTCATTGTCCTCTCTTTCTCACTTACATTGTTTTGTGTGCTCCGAAAAGTTGTCTCGGTCTTGTGCATTTCATTCTGATTAATACTGTTATTCGAATCAAAAGAAACTTTATCCAGTCCCTCTTCTGACATTTTTACATCACCTTCTACAACTAAGTCCGATTTATATTCCTTCGGTTTTTTCTTGCCTTCGTCATCAACATAATTTGGTGTTTGAGTGCATAGTTTAGAGATATGATATTTAGAGAGGATTACGTCATTTGTTGTCAAAGACTCGTTTGAGACTATGCTGTCTGCTCGTTCAACTGACATGCTATGAACGCCTACATTTTGTGGATAATCAGTTCCTGTGGTTTCTGGTAAATTGTGTACTGACTCGTACTGTATTTCATTTGAGGTTTTAACAATGAGTTCTTTTAAAGAGTCATTTGTCCTAATGCCAAGCAAAGAACTCTCAACAATCCTAGACACCGCTGATAAGTACGGAAAATATTTTGCTTCCTTCGTCTCCGCTGTTTCAGATTCTGCAACATATGGTACAGTTATATTCCTACTTGGCTTTGATTTCATCTCAGAAACATTTGTGATCATTTTATGTACAATACTCTCAGATTCACTAGCAATATTGGGATGTTCTGTCAACGTGCTTGTTTCTAAAGATTGCAATGTTTTCTCACACTCATCACTATAATCACATATCCCTTTGCATTTTGTTTCAGATATAATCTGGTCATGGCTTAAGTCGTTTGTTTCTCTTACCCTTCTGTCACCTAAAATACGATTGTCCCATGTTCTTTGGCCGCCATTGTCCATATGATTTACATATTTGGCACGTTCGTTATCCGCCTGACTGAATTTGGATTCTGTGTTCTGCACTACTTTAATAAGCTTAGTTGTATCAGGTATTATTTGAGTCGTGGGTTGTCTTTCAATGTCGTCTTTCTGAGAACATTTGTACGATAAATCACCATGAAGATAAGGTAAAACATTTACTTTTGGGGCAAAGATCTCCCCTGACTCTAGCACTGCATATCTAGTAGTATTGAGCGATTTTATTTCTTCATGTGGTTTGGAATATTGGCATGTATTGTTTACACTTTGCTTTGATTTTGATTGTGAACTGCTATCATAATCAATACTGTTGTTTTGATGTGAGATGTCATGTATTGGTTTTTCCGTATTGGATAAAAGCTCTTTATCGACTATCGCGAAGGTTACATCTTCATTGGCATCCTGCGTTTTTGATACAGATAGCGTAGTGTCGATTTCCGCATTGTTAGCCGACTGACATTCGTAAATGCTTATATTGTTTGAACCACACAGCTCATTCAATTCAAGTTTTACGGAATCATGCTTACTTATTTCTGATATAGGAGTTTCAACAGCCGGAGCATTTGAATTGGCATTGTGTACATAGTGATTCTTCACTGAATGAACAAATGCTGCCGAATTATATTGTGATTCATTCCGATAATGGCTTGGATTTTCAATAGTTTCATCGATCAAATGCTCTCTCCTATCACCTTGTGTGGTACGAGGTGTTGTTGTCATTTCTGTTACAAATTGTGGTTTAGTGTAATATGTATCCATGGCTTTTTTATACACTTTAACCCCATTTTCATTCCTGATATCTAGTTCCTTCCAGATTTGCTCAGCACATGTAGTTGCAGTTTGTGAAGAGCCGCCCCCGAAACCTTTACAGTTGTGAATATCATGAGCACTTTCGATTTGCATTTTATCCTGAATCATCTGTGTTGTTGATTTATCAACATTTTGGGAATTAATTTCCACTTCGAGCTGGTAGTTCCGATGTGAGATTTCTTGAAACGTATTCAATCTTGTTGGACATTTAGACATGGTTTCTGTCGTGGTTTTGGAGGTCATAATAACTTCATCTTTCGTTTGAGCCAGCTTATTCAGTATAATGCCATGAACATTTCCGTACTGTTTAAATGTTGCATCATTATGCACCTCGTAGCTGACATCCTTTAAAAGCTTATCATTTGTTGTAGCATCAATAGTGTTCGAGAAAATAGTAATAATTGCTGTTTCAGTTATATCTTCCCTTTCATTATGATGTGTCTCTTTATCTGAAATTTTCTTTTCATCTACATATATTGAATTGATTTCCTCATCTACTTGAACTGTTTCTCGCGTTTCTGCTTCACAGTTGCCTTTGGCATAAGATTTTGTAGAACATTTAATATGGTTAGTTTCGTAACTAACTTCCTCTTTATTAAGTACATAACTAGGCACATGTATATTGATTTTCTCCTCAGCATTGGCCGTATTTTCTATATTTACCGGCGTTCCTTCCCTGATGTCAACTATCATCTCATCTTCATCTTCATCCGTGAGATAAAACTCGCCATGTATTGCGGAGTGAGTGTTTGTTTCATCATGTGTTGAAGAATTTAAATTCAGGCCAGTTTCACATGCACTTCTGATGCCAGTATGTATGGTAAAACGGCACTGATCAGTCTGTCCATCAGCACGTGTAACTAAATGTGGCTCAAGGGCAAATAGTTTACCACAGTTATCATCACATCCTTCAGCACTCTTTTCGATATACCGAGAACTGTTGAACGGCTTTAAATTGATACATTCTCCCAATAGATTAACATTTATATCACTACCTTGCTGTGTTGAAGAAGGACGTCTTGCGAGTTCATAATAAATATTATAAGGTATGATACTATTTGTGTCTTCTAAGGTGTGTTTCCCAGTATCCACTTTGTCTTCTACAATACCGGATTTTACTAATTTGACATCACCCGGTTTTTCTCTGACTGTTTGAATATTATCTTGCATTGATAAAGAATTCTCCTTATTCGTTTCATCGTGCGCTAAAGTAGTTTGTATGCTTGTCTGGAAGTTCTTGTCTATATATAAATCAACATCAACATTGTCGTCCTTCTCTGCATCAAGAGATTTACATACATACTGTCTTGAAGTGTCCGAGTTTGGAGTCTGGTCATAATCTTTGTGATGTGTTACTTGACTGAGGTGTTTTCTCACATTTGACACATTCTTAATGCCATGATCTGATGTAATACACAAATATTTCGTTGCCACTTGATCAAATTGAGATTTTTCAGCATATATTGAATGTACCTTAGGTTCATTAACATTAGGATCTATACCACAGTTTTGTACCTCGTCTGTTGCTTCATGAAAAGTTTCATAATATGCTTGAAGTGGATATTTTACTTCGTGAAACCTTTGCTCGGTATTTGTCTCTTCCTCCGCTGCAGATTTATTTTGATCGGTGGTCGATTCCTCTTTATTTTTAGTAACTATATATTTTACTTGAATTTGTTTATCTGGAGAATCTAACTCTTTTGTAGCTCTAGTCAAATTACAAGAACGATTTACTATCTTTTGATCGATAGATATTCTGTTGTCAGAGCCAATTTCGTCATCAGATATTACAGTGTGCACTTGAAGTATTTTACCCTCCTGCCCAGTCTTATCTTCCAAAGTTGAAGGGTCACACATTTTCGTTACATACACATATATATCTTCTTCAACCACCGAATTTTTTTGTATTGAATGGGATGTTTGTTCCACTTCGTTACCAGTTTGTCGATTGTTTCCATTATGAGTTATAGCTTTTATGAAGGTTCCATGAATCGTTGTTGTTCCATCACCAGCAGTGGTATTCGGCGACTGGTAGGCTGTATCTGATTCAACATGTTTTGCATTATCCTCTTCTTTTCGTTCCCTTTCTTGATCATTTTGATCATTTGTTTGTAAATCATGATGAGAACACATTTTAATTTTCTCGTTTCTTATTGCATTCTTATTATTTGTATCTTCAATATTTTTTGCATCGTCAGTCTGCACATCATTTTCTATCTCCATGCTTGTATTTGTATATATTGCTTCAGGTTGCACTAATGACCAGCTATCTTGTGCTCTTCTTGTTGAAGACTGATCGACAATTATAGCGGTTTGTTTGATTTCCTCGCGACTTTCTATATTTTCAATTACTATAGCTTTCGTTTCTATAAGGTATGACATATTTTCTGTTTCAGCTTGCGTTTGCAAATCGTCCCGAACTAGTTTGTTTGAAACATCAAAATGTTCAGTTTCTTTTTTTGCCTTTCCAACGAATATCTTTGCCGAATTCTCTGGTATTTTGTTTCCACCTGTATCTGAATATAAAGTATATATGATATTTACTTGGTTCGCACTTTCTTTAGATCCCTTGTCAATTTTACTTTTGTTTAGTTCATCTGATTTCTCAATAGCATATTTACTGTCTTTTGTAGAATCTCTTCCCTCTGCAGCCTCGTGTTCATCTTTGTTCAACTTTTCAAACCTTGTTTGTGAACCTGTGATTATCTCATCGGACACTTTCAAATAATCAGTGACGATGGAGTTTATAGAGGTCGGAATCAAGCCCGGATCAGTACTAGCTCTGCTGCCTCCCTTCTTAATTTTTGAATTTTGAGGTACTTTTAGTTTCTCAACATTTACATTTACTTCATTAGGGCAAAGGTCAGATTCCTTGCATTCATCATAGACATTGACTCCATTTGTTGCTGATAAATTGGCCACATCCTTACTATACGAACATAGTTCTTCAGTTTGTGTCGTTAATTGCAGTTCTTCTACTGTTGTTTTAGTATTATGTTGATCCACTGGCTCCTGGCAAGTATCGTCATTGGATGTACTGCTCGTTATTTGAATTGCATATTCTTTTATAAGAGATTCAGTGTTTGTTTTCATGTTAAATTCTGTATTTACACCAACGTCCTTTATTGTAGAAGTATTATCAGACGGTATCTTGGAGTCAGTATCTGTTGCAAAATATATTTTTTTCGGCATCATTTGTATATATTCACTTTTCTGAAGTGCTAATAACCTGGCATCTATTATTGATCTATCGTCATTTTTTGTTTCATTTTTTATGCTTAAATTAGATACCTCAGCATATGATGAGACGTTGTTCTGAGCTTCATGATGCATATCGTTGTCTTCTGTTTCTCTTGAATGTATATATTTTGTTTCAGTAAGTATTTCTGTACCATTTCTAACTGTATATTGACTGTTCTCAGCAATTTTGTCTATACTTTTAGTTTTCTCATTTGTTTCTATCATTTGCTCTCCATCTCCTGCAATGTTATATCCTGATATTGAAATCGTAAAACAGGATTTTTCATTTGCGCCTAAATTGTCAGTGCCATCAGAAGATTTTTTGTAATCTGGCTTTGAGTTATTTCTTGCTTGTAAGCCATTTGCATTATATATTGACTCAATGGAATTGTCTAATTCCGATTTATTCAATTTGCGATTTTCAATTTGATATTTCTTTTTATATGTTGAGCTCACATCCTCACTAGGTTCGTTTTGATGTTTACTACCACTGCCTTCAGTTCGAGCACCATCTATCTTTCCTGTATCAACATTCACATTTGATTCATCAGTACTGAGAAATTTCCTTACTATTCTATTGTAACCTGCTAAGTTGTCATCGAGGTTCGTTGCATTTTTCTGTTCTGATTGATTTTCTTCAAATTCTACACTGAAATCGTTCGTGTGTTGCTCTTTACAATTTTCCTCCACACCCTGTAAAATATATGTCTTCGTAGTTCCATAATCTGCAGAGATGTAGCCAGTAGTTTTTAATTTATTCTTATATGTTTCTGTGGGTTGTTCTACAGAAACGTCAGTATGCATGTAGTAATCAGCTGATTCCGTCTTTGTCTCAGTGTTTCCATACTGCTTGTCTCTAGCTTTTTCATGCAAAGATAATTTGCAAGTCTGCTTGCTCCATTCCATCTTTGGATGATCATCTTTGCAATTTCTATTATTTCCTTCATTTTCTGACAAAGGCGAGAAATATTTATTCTCTTCATGAACACGATTGAAATCAGCGCCAGTAGTGGGATAGAAATGTTCACAACTGTTGTTCATAGCTTTGATTACGTCCGTTTCGAGCAACTCAAATTGATGTAAAGTACTATCCATGATATCGTTGAAACATGGCACTTGTGTTGCTTCATGCACATATTGAGAATCAGTTTGTATCACAGGATGTGTGTCCTTTGATATCTGGTAGAATGACACTATTTCTAGATTTGCAATCACATTTGTTGTCTCCAGCCGCTTTTCATTCAACTCATCTGATGTATTTTTTGAAAAGTCTTCTCGGACTGATTCATGCAGGCTATCACTTTCCTCATTAGGGTTTGAATTTAAAGCTTTCGTTTTGTCAGAATTGTAAACAGTTTCTTCTATTGTTGAAATAATAACTTTCTTCTCAGTATCGGATTCGTGTATTTTCTCGGTTGCCTCCGGTGCAGTACTCTCTAAACCCTGCATGTCATCTCGTTTTTTGGAAAGATCAGTCTGGTTTTCGGCTTGAATTTCTAAACTTGAATATGTGTCATTATGCGATAGTAAAAACGATCTTTCCAAAGAATGCACACCTGCTTTTCCTTCGTGATCTTTATTTAAGTCTTGTCCTTGTATTAAACTCTCTACCGTTTTGGCGCCATCTATTTCTTCTAATGATTTATCTACTTCTGTTTTAATGACACGTTCAGCGTCAGATTGCAGTCCTAATGGCACAGCCTGTTGGATATTAGAAACGCTTACTTCGAATTTTGCTTCAGAATAAACATACTGTTTTGTTTCTTTAACAGTATTTGCACTAACTCGCACATCCGATTGCATGTCGTTTTTCTCGATATTCGTGAAATTATATTCGATCACAGACCTGGTTCCATTTTCATCGCGGTTGTCAGCTCCCAAGATCCACACCTCTGCTATGTTCCCATCAACTATTGATGCATTATCTTGCCCTGAAGTATTATTTTCTTCTTTTTTTGAGGTATCCTCCTTTGTTGTTTCAAACTTATTTGGACCATTTTGAATACCTAAATGCACCCCATTTGTGGCTTTAACAATGCATTTGAAATCATTCATAGTCATACTTTTTGTTTTACTTTCATTTGTGTTGTCTAGCACTGACATCTGACTCTCCTTTGCTAATTCATCAGTTTTTGTCACTTCATCTTGGTCTGAAGGATCTATATTCACTGTCGTTACAGGGACACTATGTTTGTTTGCTTTATCCGCTGTCTCACACCTATTTTGCAAATCATCTTGTATATTTATTTGGATAAACGTTTCTCCATTGTCACTCTTTGATAATCGGATTTCGTCTCCGACTCCTTCAATTAGTTTGGTGCCATCTGTCTTCATATAAATTATATTTTTTACCTCCGGAGTAAAATCTTGGTTTGCTGCTTCAACTTCACTTGAGATATTTTTTGTATTTAATTCTACATCAGACGCGACTTTTTCAGTACCTGTGTATTCATCCTGTGCCATATAAAGACTTTTATTTTTTTTACTATCGGCCGGTGATACGAAATGTGTCTCCTCTGTGCTTATATATTTCATTCCACTGTCATCGTCTTCTGAAGTAGTACTAGATTTTATCTCAAGAGAGGCATATAGGTTTGTTAATTTAATAGAGTATATACTGTAATTTGTATATAATTGCAGCTCGTCCTGAATTTGGAAATCATTTGGTGACATACACTGGATACAGTTGCTTTTGCCATCGTTTTCTGTTGATGCCTTTACTTCATTTCCGATTCCTTCAACAACAGTTGTATACACTTTGTCTGAATCCTCTGTTTGCTCTGCCTCTGGAGCACAATCCTGTTTTGATCCTTCCCGAGCACTTCCTCTATCTTCCATATGTATTGGCAGCACATCCTCGTTTTTATAATGTGTGGTATTCTGTATTGTAGATTCATATTGGTCGTTTGTCACATACAAGTGGAAATTCACGGCTGTTGGATCAGATATGCTTGTCATCTCATTTGTTACTTCATGTATCTTCGCCGCCTCTAGCGAATGTATCTGTTTTGCTGCTTTGAAAGTACTTGTGCTATCTTTAGTTCCAATTTGCAACTGAATTTTTGTCCTATTGGCATCAAACTCTAACGTAGACTGTATTTCATTTGTACTGATGCCATTGTCAACAGAACAATCTATTTTGTTTAAGTTGTCATCAAGGATAGTCTTGTCCCTTTTCTCTAAACCATTCATATTTGCGAATTTAGATGATGCAATCTGTTTAAGTATCTCGACATTACTTACACCGTCGTTTGGCAGCTCATTCATAGCTATATTAATATTTATGGCATCGTCTTGTACAACGTGTAGAATTGTTCTTTTATCCATTTCGTTCTTTGCCAAGACATGTACCCTATATATTTCGCATTCGGTAGTTGCCATTGCCTGTTGAGGTGAACTGTCGATAATTTCGACCTCATTTGACGCATCCTGTTTTGTTGATTCAACACTTTTTGCGCAGCTATATACACCGAATTGTTGCTTATCGGTGAGTTTGTTCAAATTTAGTGAATCAACTTCAGTCGTATTCTCGATTCTCGTTGCATCTTTGGCGTCCTGTACCAGACGAGTTGTCGCATTTATTATTTTGTCGGTTACTTTCGTGTTGTCTTGCCTTAGATCATCTACATTTGTTGCCTCAGGAGAGGCGGCCTCATCTATTGTTTCGAATTTAAATGCAGTATCATCTATATCAGGTTGCAGCACAGTCGTGGCTTCATCAATACTTTTGTGATCATATTGTTCCGGACACTGCATATCATCATCGATCTCAACCTTTTCTGAGAGCTGGATCCCCTTTGTTATTCCGTCTGCCAATGTTGTGTACCCATGCTCTGGTGTGATATCTTCAATATCGGGAAATATATATTTGAGTGCAGTTTTAAAAGACAGAGTTTTGTCTTCTGTACCCAAGCGCCACTCACCTACAGTTTCATAAATATTTATGGAATCATCGTTCGTCCTGAACTGGTTTAGTATTTTATCTCCGTCACCTTCTGCCAATAGAGGTTTACCGTCCCTGATTTCCTCAGCAATCATTTTGTCATCTTTGTCTAAATTATAAATGTCAACTATCTCAGGAGAGAAACTGTGTTCTTGTCTTTCATACGCCATTGCTTTACCTTGTACACCTGACTTCAGCTCACGTCTTGTTTGTTCGGCCTTTTGAGGATAATTTTGTTTATGGTAATGGACTTTAGATCCATCTTCGTCATCTTCTGAATAGAACGGATAAATGACTCTCTTCGATGTTTCATCAAAACATTTGTTGTTCTGTTTCCATGATTGTCGATCTGCCTTACTTTCATAAATATGTGGAGAAGTATCCGGAGAGATTAACTGGATTTGATTTGTATTGTTATCCCTGTTTATTGAAACGTTGATCATTTCTAAGGTGTCAAAGACCAACGTCAAATCCATGTTCTCTAAAGGCTCTATGTTTGCTAAATTAGGTTGAATAGCCTCTTTGATTTGTATGTTATTACTTTCAATATCTTCTATTTGCTGTTCTGAAACAGATATATTAAGACTTTGGGAATCATCGTCTTTTGTATTCTGGATTCTACTTTCATCGTCCACATTCTTTTCCGAGATTTCGATTTCCTTCATTTCTCCTTTATCAATGGTACCATCATCTTGCTCTGACAGATTCACTAAGCATACATCAACATAGGTATTTTGCGTTGCCCTTTCAGCTTTACTAATGCTACCTTGTATATCCATTTTGAGCTTGCTTGGCATCATATTACTTTTGTTGTTTCCATCATGTATAGGTACCTTGATCTCCTTCGTTTTTACATTGGTGATTGCCTTATGATCGTGCTCTGCAACAACCTTTTCTGCCTTGGGTAAAACATTATGTTTCGTTGCTTCTAAACTTTGTTTACGGTCTTGTATACAAGTTTGTTCATCATACGTATATGCGTTAATGTTTTGAAACTGTTCATGTTCGATAAGCCGGAGATGGTTTTCTCCTTTGTCTTCTATTGCAGATACTCTCGCCCCTTTAAATTTTGTAATCGCTTTTTCGTTGTGTTCAGTTTTTACGTCAGTCGCCACTATCGTGTTTGCTTGATTTTTCATAGGTTGCTTTTCACTAAAAGATTCATCGAATGATATACGCCATTGCTCCACCTCTTTGACATTTCCATTGTTTTCCAGCAAATAGTCATACGTATATTTGTATCCTGAAATCTTATTTTGTGATCCTTGTGTAAGTATTTTATCATCTGCCTCAAGGATTTCTGATACTATTCTTGGCTGTCTGAATGCGTCACTTTCTCTTTGTCCCTTCGTCAATGGTTCTCCAACATTCGACACATCTATGGCCTCAGAAGAAACATTCATAAGGATATTCACTAAATTAGTTTGATCACATTGTTTTCTTGCTCGACTGCCCTCTTCTTTAATATGATGTTTAAAATATTTTCTTTTATCAGCATATTTAACATTATCTATCCCCTTTCCATCTTCTTTCTTCACTTTTTCCATAGCTTTGTTCACATCTTCGTCTGTTTTGTCCTTTGCGCAATTTACGTCAGAAGTATACTTTTGGTTCGAAATGTGTATTTTATGATCTACAATGTCATTGCCGTTTGCGGCATCCTCAATTAGCTTAAGAGGTTCTTCATCTATCAAAATATATGCATTCCCATAACTATGCACACCCTCTTCTTCTAGCGCTGTAGCCTTTTGAACATCATCAGAATATTCCAGTGTTTTTGAATTTATCATTCTGACTTTTTCTTCAATTTGAAATTCTTTGGGAACTGTATCATGGCCTATATTTTCATTTCGCTCATCATGATAATCAGGTAAATGAAGTAACTGAGACTTGGATTTAAGTTCTTCTTCAATTTTCTTAGTAACGCTGCCATCGTAGCTGGAATCGAAGCATATAATATCGGAAGGTTCCACTTTATCGTCGAGTCCTTTGCATTTCTTTAGGTTTCCCTTCGTTTTGTCTCGCGCACTCTTCTTTCGTTTATTTTTTTTATCCTGATCCAATTTGTGGTCAAATACGGCATTTTGGTTTGTGCCATCATTCAAAGATATAATATCATCATTATCACTAGACAGACTATCAACTAAAGTTGAATTGAAAGAAACATGTTTTGTATCGCCATCGGAATCCATCTCATATTGTTGTACTTTCATCCCTACTGATATAAAATTATCTATATTTTCCATTGATTTCAAATCAGGATGTATTCGATTTTTCGTGCAATCATTATCGATATTTAGAGCATTCAACCGGCATTCCAACGCAGAAAATTGATCCTCAACTTCCCAGTTCTGAATTCCTTGCAGATTTTTCATTGCGTTACATGTGATGTCTTTTAAATATATGCTAACAGTATCTGAATATACAGTGCTTTCATTGGTTTGATATAATGCTTTATACGATTCTGTATGAATTTTGTCTTTGTACTCGACGTCTCCTTCTTTTATAGTTTCATCAAGTTCTTCTGTGCCAGGCTTCTGTTTATATTCCCTTTCTATGTAAGTATCCGTGGAGACAACGAAACTATTTTGTCCCAAAGATGATGTACAGAAGCTGTGTACATCAATTGCATTTGATGAGGGAGTTTCATGTTGTTCCACTTCATATGTTTCATTGGGATTTTCATCATCATTATTTCTTCTCTTCGAGTCTTCACTGTCAAATGTTTCCTTTTCACTAAATGTATCTCTCTTAGTGTCACCTTCAGTTTTGAAGTTTATTACCATGATTTTGCCAAAATGTGTGTGCATTTCATCAGCAGTTAGCTCTGTATCTTCTATAGATTCTTTCCCATCCTTGTTATCAGATCTTGACGGTGAATTCATATTTAATAATGCACTATTTTCGGTAGAATCCATTTCATTATCAGATTGAAGCTTTTGTTGCACTGTACAGTTGTGCACTTCTAATAATTGTCCAGATTTAAATTTTGACATAACTGAATCATTATCTGAAGAAATATATTTTGCAGTCGCTGTGTCGAGAACACTTAGTTCATCATTGGTGTCACATTGAACCTCCGCAGACGCCGTACCCTCGTTAGACGTTGGTAATTCCTCCTGCTTGTCATTTTTACTAGATTGTATGCCCTCTGATTTGATACTTGAAACATTTCCCTTTTTGGCATCCAGTTTTATGGTAGCGCAATCACCACACTTGAATTCATCCTTGGAACTGGAACGAACCTCTTGGCGTTCATAGTTGCTAATCGCAAAAGCATGGTAGTAAGCATTCTTTCTTTCATCGTTCCTATTTGTACTAATGTCTACTCCATTTGCATTGTCTTGAGTCAATTTTCCATCTATTTTATCGTTTCCAGCAACATTTTGAGCCAGAACTTCTTTAAACTTTGCAGGAAGACATCCTTCTGCTGCATCAGTGATTTTGTCTGAATCATCTACAATACTTTTTCCATCCTTTGTATCCATGCATTGATCAGGGGAGTAATCCTGTTTTCTTTCCGGTTCGTCAACGTTTTCTCCTATATTTTTCATATTGTTTTCACTTGCAAGCAGCTGAACTTCGTTGTTATGTGATTCATTAATAGCTATTGGAATTCTCCCAGGTTCATTTAGACTAGTCTCTTTCATAACACCCACACGAACGTCATGCGTAGACACATACATGCTGCTTTTACAAATTTCAGATTTTGAGTTTTGTTTGGATATTTCTCGTTTTAAATTTGGGCATGGTGGTTTAGCACGTATGTTTCGTATCTTAGTTTCTTTAGTTTTATGGATATCTGTGTCAACTCGATCGAAATTAAAACCTTGAATTAAATAACTCCCTTTGTCATCCACTTCTTGGCTATTCACAAATGTCTGGTTTGTATTTCTCTGTTGGTTGTACGGGGATTCAGTTATTATTTTATCTGTTATGTTGTTTATATTAATTCCGTTTGAGTCTTCGTAGTTTGCATAAATCAGATCTTTATTTCCTGCTAACACACTTTCACTCTTATAATGTTCATTTGAATTATCTTGCAGCGTCCCTTGAAACAAATCTTCATGTGATGAATGGGAGTTCAAAGCAGCCGATTCTACAGCTGGCTCTGGATAGTCCTTTTCAGCTGACTCATGTTCTATATAGTTCTCGACTTCGTTATGCAACTGTCTTTGTGTTGTGACTTCAATAGAACTGTAAGAGTTTGATTGTCCCTTACTAAAGTTTGATTTACTTACTTCCCGATTTAGGACACTTGGCATATCAAAGTATTCCACTACAGCATTTGACGCAGATTGTGATGAGAAAGTATGTGTGTTTTTTGATCTGTTGCATGAATTGTCCAGTATTGTAGACAATTCATTTTCCGACAATACATCTGAATGCCTTATTCGCGTGTGACTAAAGGTTCTTTCGCTCAGCTGGTTTTCTTCATTACCATCTAAAGTAGCAAATGTTGTCTTACTGTCTCTATCGGAATATGACTTATTTTCGTTTTTAGTCTTACCGTTAGATGCATGCTTTTCTCCACTATGGGAGTCTTGTCTTTGAAAAAAGTCCAACATTTCTTTGCAACCATCGCTGACGTCCGTTTTAATATCACCAGCCTCAGTAAAATGACATTCAATGAAATCCTTTCTGTTGTCTTCAATATCAGGAATAGCAACTTTTCGTATGGGTGATTTACCAAACCTATCTCTTACCTGCCTCTCTCTAAAGAATTCATTATTGTTTGGATCCAATACAATATCGGTGCTAGTATCTGTTGATTTGTCGCATGTTGGACTATCATTCTTGACTTCGTTAGAAGAGACATTCAGCACGTTATCTTGAATGTCTACAGGTGTATCTCGTGGTACATTGTGTTGCTGAGAAGTCCTCTCAGTCTTGTCCAGATAAATGTTTGCAGCAGGAAAATCATCATCTTGGTCTTCTGCGACGATTTCTTCGGCAAATTCGATTGAGTACACATCTGTTCCATCCGTCGATAACATGTATTGAAGGGTTTCCGTTTTTGATGTGTGAACAGAAACCAAATTTACCCCTAGTTTCCCATTTTCAACCTTATTCGTCGAATCGGTCAATTTACTTGATTGCGTATTTTCTTCTTCAGGTCTCAGGAATGGTTTTTCTTCAGGTAGTTCAAAAATGTCAAGGCGGATCACTGTATTTTCACATTCATTGATTGTTTTACATTTGTTATCGATATTGTCCTGTCGATACTCTGACATATTTGAAGTAGTATTTTCACCGGAATATTTCTGCACAATTACTATCTTTGAATCAGCAACCAGCTTTGATATTTCAACAGGATATCTTATTTCAAATCTGTCAGTCCTCTTATCATACTCATTTGGACTTTTGTGCCTGTCACTCTCTCTCTTGGTCCTGTATATATGGCGGTCAACTTGACTAACTGCTGACATATCGTTTTCGGTGAAATAAACGTTATCAGATGTGGTGTTTGATTTATTTCTTGCCTTGTTTCCGTCATACTCATCTCCACAAATGGACACTGGCTGGCAATTTTGGGCATTATCATCATCCTGGGATACGCTATTAGGCTCTTCATTACCAAAAACATCTTTTTCACGTGTAAAATCATCTTGATTAGTTTTCAACGTAAGTTCTTTGTTTGGTTCTGGCCCAGTCTTCCCAGGAATTGAAATCTTGTTTGAAATAGCAACATTTTGGAATTTGTTCTCACCTTGGAATACATGTTTGGTATTCTCATGATCAGAACCATCGTTTCCTACACTAATATTAGTAAGTTCGATTTTTGTTGCGAGTTTATCATCTCCTTCATGCTCAACCATCTCACCGTTTGAAATGATATCTGAAAGATCAACAGTTTCCAAAGTTCCTTTTGATTGACCACTTTTTTTAGTATATATGTAACCTGCTTCCCCTTCATTGCCGGCGGCGTTCGCGTTTCTTACAGTTCCTTCACTTGATTTCGTTTTCTCCACCTCCTCTATGCTGTCCTTTTGTGAATTGTCCTTTGCATGTTCGATTTCTGCAATTCTGCAACCATCACCAGAACCAACAGTGTCATTGTCTGAAGGTAAGACTCTAGATTCAAAGTACTTTTCATTTAAACTTTCATCTTTAGGATTCTTCTCAGTATTTCCATTCCGTGCAATGTCATGCTTACTATGTATAATTTCGGTGATATTTCCCGGTTTATAGGTCCTTTCAATGACTATCTCCTCAATAGTTGCAGTTTTGTTCTTGCTCACTGCTGGCTTATTGTCTCTATCAGTCTTTTTAGAGTTCTTCACTTCAATTTTATCGACATTCTCATCGTTCACCTCTGGTGCTTTGATATCGCAGGAGCTGTCTCCAGACATTTGCAATTCGGCTTCGTGCTCTGGATTAACTTCCTCCTCCTTCGAAGTATCGTTGAGATTTTCCATCTCACTCTTTAGGACAATTGACCCCAAGAATCCTCTAACATTTTCTCTAACAGTAGTATTTAATGTCAGTATGAAGTCTTCATTTTCATCCAAGGCATTCTCAGGTTTTTCATGTGTCCCTTGTAAAGATGTGCTCGCCGATTGTATATCAGTTCGCTGATCCTTCGCAACAGCCTTTTCAGGCATTTGTATCACCGATGTTTTACTTTCTTCCATTACCTTTTGCGATCTTTAGTATATCCACTAAGAACCGCGTGTTCTCTTGCCTTCTATCACTTATCCCATTTTCTCTCAGCTGAAGAGTTTGTTTCCTGTATTTATTTATTTTTAGCTCCAATAGGGATTGAACCTAAAAATAAATAAATGAATGAATAGATAAATGAATAAATAAATAAATAAATAAATAAAAAAATAAATAAATATATAAACAAACAAAAAATAAATGAATACGAGAGGGGAATTTTGTCAAGCTATTACATCAGAGAAATGAGGAGGGAGAGAGGGGATGATTTACTTATAAATGGCTTATAATCGATACATTACTACATTGCTATGCTAACAATTTCCTCCGATGAAGAAAGCTTCCTTAGCACTTGCAACCATGTAAATTACAGTATTGAAAATATAAGAAGCTCTAACACAACTTTTCTGAATAGAATCGGCGACATGTTTTCAAAGTGACTACGCGTTCGGTCTTTAATATCACATGTAAAAATCCATCTTTAGGTGCCATAATAGTGAAAGAATTTAGACATTTGGTCGAATTAAGTTATAATACCTTACCGTAATTCATGGTTCCCAGAGTTTCGGCTGGTTTTAATCATACATTGAACAAACTCATCTGTATCGAGATTTTCGCAACACTATTGTCTTAGACATAGGAACCACCTTTTATACTAGCTCTTATGTTTGATATTCCATGAATGTTAAGCGGGGCAATAAGGAGATAACGAGTGTACACACTGGACTCTCCCTAAATGTTTACTTTAGAGGAGTTACTATCCCAACGCGACCTTTCCGAAATAAAGTCAGCTAATATCTTTTAGTTTCTAATTGAACTTCAACAGGGCGACTTTTCCATATTAAAGTCAGCTAATATCTTTTATTTTCTAATTTAACTTCAATAGGTAGATATAGAATGATATTCGATGTTCCCACAAGTAACAAAAAGGTAATGGTATATGTAGACTGTGTTAAATTTGATACCGTTATACATATGTAGACTTCTAAGCGTCTGAAATGAATCGCCCTCTCTATCGTTGGCAATAACAACAAATTAAGCAGTTATAATTTCGACCAGTAATTGTACTGGATCAATTTTCGAATCAAACACAACCAGGAACACAATACATTAAAAAGGAATGAAGTGGTAACAAATTTGGAAACTTTGCGCGTCGGAAAATATATATATATAGTACTTTGATATAACTTCATACAATTAAAACATTGAATCACACTATCCTGCGCTGTGGATGTGTGGATGTCGGTGTGAGAGGACGGAGACGAGAGAGCATCAACGACATAATTTCAGCAAAACTTTTAAGTACCTTGAAACGTAAACATTTATGATACCTGATTGCATATAATCAACTAAAACATGTGTATAAAGACCGCTAAATGGACCAAATGAAATGGTACTTATGAACTGAATATCCCAATTTACATTATTAGTTATGTCTCGTCTTGACGACAATGGCGCAGCGATGTTCCGATACGTTGCAAATCCATACTCCCATTTGATGACAATCATAATATTTATGAAATACAACAAACTATTTCCTGCACAAGGCACTCTCAAGAGTCAAAGTTAACCGCTGTAAAGTGTCATCTTTAAAAAAAAGATTTTACTGTTGAGGCAAATCTAAATTGCTACATAATGCAATTCATATTTCATATATTCGCTCATGTGGTGATCAGAGTAGTGTTACCAGAGTAACAAAGAATGGAGGACGCATAAAGTAAACGTTTTCTTAAATCACCATACGTACATACATGAAGACATACATAGAAGTATATTATAAACAAACAAACAAATATTAATGCAACAAAGATTTCGTAGTAACATTCATTCAAGAAACAACAAACAGTTAAATAAAGTACGGTCAAATTCCCATGGAGAACTTATTTTTTTACAGATGATTTGATGAAATGTATAATTAAAACTATCTTAAGTTATGGAACCATGTAAATAGTACCTTTTTCAGATAGTGTCAAACTTATTACAGCTATGGAACCATGTAAATAGTACCTTTTTCAGATAGTGTCAAACTTATTACAGCTATGGAACCATGTAAATAGTACCTTTTTCAGATAGTGTCAAACTTTCTTAAGCTATGGAACCATGTAAATAGTACCTTTTTCAGATAGTGTCAAACTTAGTACAGCTATGGAACCATGTAAAGAGTACCTTTTTCAGATAGTGTCAAACTTATTACAGCTATGGAACCATGTAAATAGTACCTTTTTCAGATAGTGTCAAACTTATTACAGCTGCATGATAATATAATATGTTTGTGGTCACTGAATAATGATATTTTCTGACTAACCGGGTCATGTGTCTATTGGCATAGAACGGAAAAGCCATATAATGGTAAAACGTTATAATACATGAATCTAGTCTCCGTCATGTGGTAATACATATTCTACGTGCTTCCCTCATCTACTCCTTTACTGCCACCCCATCACAACCAATATCTCCATTCCACTGCAAAACCCTGTCCGGCAACGGTAGGTGAGGCAAAAGTATGTACACAGTTCATAATAAGAAGTATGTTATGATAACTCCCTCCTTTTTCTGAGGCATAAGTAGTTGTTGCTGGGAACAGCCATTACTGCTTAACACAATTATCATGGAAAGTTAGAGAGAAAAACAGGATAGCTTTAAACGGGTCAGGAACATTAGATTATGTGCTCGCCTGATGTGCCAATATAGGTTTTCGTTGAAAAATAGATTTAAAATCTTTTATCACAGCGTTTGAAATGTTTCTGAATACGAAACACATAACTCAAAACAAAGATCCTTGGGTGTAATTACAGGTAAACGCTAATGTCGTTTATTTTACAATTTATTTATAGGTGGCTAAATTTCCCGCCTTGTCCGTAATGCCCAAGGACAGGAATGATAAAAAATGAGTTTCAAGGTCCGCAAGTAACTAAATGTCCGTAGACCCATAAAAGAATCGTCTCAGAAGTAAAAAGATACAAAGATATTAGCCTTGCGATGAACTGGAATCATTCTTCTACAGTGCATTGATTTTATTCACAAATTAAATTAATATATGAAGAATAAATAAATACATAAATCAAAGATACAAAACATAATTAATAAATAGATGGTCTGGGTCCGAAAACTAATTTTAAGGCATTAGTGATGTTTTCAGCCATTCCTCGTGGACAATAAGAACGATGCCAAAAATAAATAAATATATACATAACTAAAGATGCAATGTGTAACGTTTTTCTCTCATGTCTCTTTCTGTCCGTCTTTGTTTTGCTTTATGTTTCTTTCTCTGAAACATTTAACACACGGAAGACCTTAGTTATCAGAGAGACGTGAAAGTGATATTAAAGATCGTTTTTTCTTATATTTACAAATATTCATTCATTCAGCCATATATACATTTTCCTAACGTCTTTCTCGAATTGTTTTCATGACATTACATATTCAAGGATTATATCCACGTTCTGTTTCTCATGAGCGTTCAGTGTGAGAAGCCATTGAAGCTACCAGTGGTTTTTGGGATAATGCGAATGAAAGAAAATCTTAGAAATTTACTGATTTTGTTTTTTTAAATCGTAGAAACCTTACCCAATATTGTAATAGCTCTAGGGTTAGTACCATTTGTATTTCTTTAGATTTATGAGATTTGTGTGATTAGTTGTTTGATTATTGGAAGTCGGTGTCGGGGAAATATTCCTCAGTTCGAGTAATTAGACAATTGCTAAGAGCAAATTTCACAGAATGCAGTGTTAATGAGATTTCATGGTGGCATGGTTTAGTCTCATAGTGAGTTCAGGTCAGATCCGCGTAAGTGTGCTTTTAGCCAAGTAGTTCCTATTAAAATCAAATGTGCTGATTGATTGTGTATCTCCATGTGAAGTATTTTTGTTAGCGGCTGATAATTGTTACAATGGAATCAATTAGAAGGAATTGTTCCATTATCTGGAGACGCCTTTTATTGTTGATGTGATGGTAAATTGGGTGTTGAGTTACATATATGCGAATGAAGCTTACATTCACGACCGACCTAGATTTGGTAGAGTAGGAAACTAGTTATCTGTATCTGGTGTTTGAGTTATATTTCCACTGTGTGAAGCACTGTCATTACGTTACGTAACGCTAACAAGAAGAAACCATGAAGTTGTGAAGCTGTCATGCAGTTGGAAATTTTGATGCAAATGTGAACTTGTGATACTTCTAGTCATGCATTGATTAGAGCAAAATAATTTATAGTCTTGGGCGCGTTGGACGTTTTATTAGACAACGGTTGTTGTCGGAAAGTCCTTGGAAATAAAGGGAAAACAGGCGAATTCATGCCAGGGTTGGATTCGCTCTGTAAAGAGACCCCTTTGTCTTATTAAATTCTTATTTTCCCCTCCTCAAGCATTATGCCTATGCCTGGCTACCTGGTTCTATTTTTTTAAGATTTGTGTGATCCTTGTCATGCACAAATTTATTGTGATTTTCATTAACTTTGCGATCTATTTTTTTTAAATAAGTACATTTATCCATCGATATGCATTTGTTTTATTTTATTTTAATTTGTAGACACCACACAGACCTATCTCAGCATATAGAAATGGTTAGAACTTTAGGAATGCCTCCTCCGTATATTTCCGAACGTAAATGTCACTACGTGAGATTGATGGTTGGGGGCGTCTTTTGTAACAGTCTGGTTTGATTAGGCTGAGCAACTTTAAAATACCCTGCCTATAAGGCCATGGTTTTCGTTGACACGTGAAAAGGTCATACAATTTTTAAAGAAGCCGTAGAAAATAACTAATTTTTCGTAAACATGTGTCAGGACTCTGCGTATAGGGATATTATTTTTTCTTTTCTACTATTTCCATTTACTGTCTGTGTTTTGCTGACGTGTATGTGTGTCTCAGTGAAATTATACCAACGTTTCCTATTTCAATGTTGTGAATTATGAATAAAACGCCTGTGATTTCAGTCTCCGTACCATTATATTATACTGAATTTATTTCACTGAAGAAGAACATTATTTGCTTACGTGAACAACAACTTTTGAGTCCTAACCGTATGCGGTGTTTTAGGATCTTTTAACAGTTGCATGCTAACGGGTACATACGACGATGTTTCCTTGATCATTGCGAGGAGAACAATATATAAAGGATGCCTTAGTTCAGAATTAACATGTTTAATGGAAACAAACATTGAACAGGACATACAGACATACAGACATATCAACGCTAAACAGCATAATGGTATTAAACACTTTACAATTCCACATCCAAAATAAAAACAAATAACTATAAATGTCACAGAAGTAACAACTGTGGTATTTTACGGTTAATATCTGTTGTTTTGGCATATATCTAAACTTGATATAAGGTTTATGAAAATGGCAATTTAAACTGCTGGAGCAAATTGCGAGACCTATTACCAGGCTTGATTAATAATAATAATAATAATAATAATGAGGACTTTGTATAGCGCCTAATCTTTAGAAGCTCTAAGCACTTTACAACATTAGACAATACCTATAAGATAAAAAATATATAATGATATGATTACAGAAACAAACACCATGAAATTAGAAAACATTAAAAAACATGCTGAGAATATTTATGGTAGAAAACATAATTAGGTCTTTAAGTTTGTTCTTGCAGTCGAAATAAGTGAGTTTTGAGAGCACTCTTGAATGTGATCACTATGTCTTTGTGTCTAAGTTCAGTGGGCAATTCATTCCACGTTGCTGGGCCCTGGTATGCAAAAGAACGCTGTCCATATGACTGTTTTCATAGAGAGAATAATGAGTATACGATTGTCAGAAGAGGAGCGTAAGTATCTTGCTGGTGTATACACATGGATGAGGTCGGATAGGTATGTTGGACTAGAGTCCGAGAGTGAAACGTAGCAAAAAGAACACATTTTGTGTTTGATTCTCGATCGAATGGATAGCCAGTGAAGGGTACAGGGCAGTGGGGAGGTGTGCTCTAATCGTGGTACTCTAAGTATGATCCGAGCAGCTGTAATTTGTACTTTTTGAAGTTTTTGGAGTAGATATAGAGATGAACCAGACAGAATTGAGTTACAATAGTCCAGTCTTGAAAGTACTAATGAACGCAAAAGTGTTTTATTGGCATCAACTGAAAGATAATTGCGAATTGAGCTGATGCGTCTCAGCTCAAGATATGCAGCCTTGCATATGTTCATGACATGCTGGTGCAATGTGAGAGTACTGTCCAGAGTAACACCTAGGTTTCGTACTGATTGTGTGAATTTAATGTCGGTGTTGCTGATATTTATTTTTTGAGGTAAAGGATGCGAATGAGAAAGTCTTTGTGTTGTGATCAGAATGGCCTCAGTATTATCATCATTCATCTGCAGCTTGTTACATGTCATCCATGTTTTCACATCAGAAAGGTACCTGTCTAGACCTTGGATGGTAGCATCAACTTCAGTTGGGTGGCTAGATTTGTATATTTTCGTGTCATCAGCGTACAATTGGTGAGACACTGGATGATGATCTATGACACTTGAGAGCGACTGAGTGTACAGAATGAAGAGAACAGGTCCAAGAACAGACCCCTGTGGAACACCACAACATAGATCAACTGGGCTGGAGTGTATTCCATTTGCAGATACAATTTGTGTCCTGTTGACCAAGTAGGAATTGAACCACAGTAAGACTGTATCATGAATGCCAAATACATGCTGGAGAGGTGAAGTAATATATCATGGTCTATTGTGTCAAATGCTGCAGACATATGAAGGAGGGTGAGGACTGTAATCTTTCCGCTATCCAACGCAGAGATAATGTCATTAAGTACTTTTAGAAGAGTAGTTTCAGTACTGTGGCAAGGACGATATGCAGATAGTACATTGCTAAAAAGACTGTTTGAATTCAGATGAGATACAAGCTGGGATAGAACAACCTTTTCTAAGATATTTTATATGAATGGGAGATTAGAAACTGATTAGTTCTTTAAATCGTTATGGTCAAGTGTTGGATTCTTCAGCAGAGGCTTTACAATGGCTGTTTTGAAAATTGATAGGAATTCCCCAGATGAGAGGGAGGTATTATTAACATCAGTTAGTGAAGTCAATACTGGATCTAAACACTCAAGCAGCAGTGATGTTGAAATTAGATTAAGTTCACATGACTTTGGTGCACTCTTCATCAGGATTGTACGTACGAAATCCATAGAGACAGGTTCAAATGCTGCTAATGGTTGCCGCTCAAATTCTGTATCCCAACTGTATGGTGACGACGAGTCAATTGAAATTGTAGTGTTAAGCTTATCTCTAATGGTTTGTACTTTGTCACGGAAGAAATTTGCAAACATGTCCGGAAGGTCGACTGGAGAGAAAGTAGTTGGAAGTGGTGTAGATTTGTTCCTTGACATTAGCTTGTTAGTAATCTCGAAGAGCTCTTTGCAGCTGGAACTTGCCATGATCTTAGTAATGTAGTGGGCTGATTTCGCTGCATGGACTATATTTGTGACATTCTTCTTAGCGGCGTCATAGATTTGCTTATGAATAGTGAGTCTGGTGGAAAGCCAGAGCCTCTCAGCTTTACGGCGGTCTCTTTTAGCAGTGCAAAGCTGGTCTCTTACACTGTTATACCATGGAGAACACTTTTGAATTGATACTCTGCACTTGGTAACTGGGGCATGTTTGTCAAGCAATAAACGCAGGCAGTTATCGAGTTGTTCTGCTGTAGGAGGTAAGCAAGTTGTTAAGTTAGCTTGGATGTCGTGTATTAGTTTAGTTATATTTATCAAACGGAGCTTTCTCTTAGTAGCAGATAAAGGTGGAGGGTTAGGGACTGATACGTCAAGATGGCATATAATGCAGAGGTGATGTGACGCAAGGTAGTGGGATACCAGGGAGGACCATAGAATGTTATCATCAGGTCTATGAAGAATCCAGTCTAAAATGTGCCCGTGTTTATGGGTGGGTTGGTTAACTGACTGTTTCAGGTTGAAAACATTAATGTAATCTATGAGTTTTTATGTATTTATGTTTCCTGGACAGTCAATGTGAAAGTTGAAATCTCCAAGAATAACCAGGTTGCCACCTATCGAATTTCCAAAGTGGAGGAGATTCGGAAACTGCTCCAAAAAGAGAAAGACAACCAGCTTGTTTTTTTTCTACTAGAAGGAGGGCGGTATAGGCAGAAAAAATGGACTGACCTTTGCTCCAGTGTGAGTGTGGTTTGGACTAGTTCAAACGATGTGTGGTCGAAATTGAATGTTGTGGTGTGGTTAATACGTTTTATCATGGTGTTCTTTGTGATGACAGCAATTCCACCTACGCGAGAATTACGGGGGAACGACTTGATTGAGTAACCAGTGGGTGTTAGATCCGCACACTTGGGGCTCATCGCCTGATGTTTTTAGCCATGTTTCTGTCAGGAAAAATAGGTCAATATTCTGGTCGTTGATAAAATTACCTATTTATGTGCGCTTTTCTGGTGGTCCTACTGACTGGGCATTGAATAATGCAATACGCAGAGGTATCTCCTGGATAGTTGACACAAACGTTGACGAATTAATAGCGATTTGAATTAGATTATCTAAATTAACGGCCGAGTATTTTTAATTGTTGAGCAGAAATAAGGGAGATAACTGGAATTCTTCTTCCTGTTCTACGCCGGCCAGCTTTGAAACAACGTTTTTTTTTCGCTTCTGTTTACATTTATGTAATGATGAATGTAGTCCCATTTCCTTTAGTCTAGAGCACAATGTAGTGTGGAGAGCCAAGGAGTGATCATTTAAAGCATTTAAAGGGGGTCCATCGTAGCATAAACGGGTTGACTGGCGAGAATCACGTGATGACGGTTTGTTCAAAAACAATGGAGCAACACAGCTGAGAAAAAGTCTAATTGCTCACATTTCCAAAACAAGGAGATGAAGAAACACATACGAATTTAACAGCCAATACATAATGAACACAATAACGTGGATGAAAACAGGCAACAAGCACAAATATCATGAAAACGGCTGCTTCAAGCCGGTTAAGCGATAGCGACCATCTTGTTTCCTTCAACAACAACAAAAAGTTACAAAATCTGTGATTAGAAGACAGAGAACTGACGTATAATCTGTACACTGTGTTTCTATGTCGATTAACTATTTACTGTTTATCACAGAAGTATACGCCTTGGTTCGGTTGGAGATGGCATAAAGATGTTTAACTGAAACAAAAAATAAGGCGTTACATTTAGACATAGACAGTTATATACATATTTAATTTGTATTGTATTGATCCATAACTGAGAATAGGAATTGGGCCTATCTGTCTAGTGTAAACATGTTTACTGGGTTAAAGTTCTAGATACAGTCTTGCATCTGGATTTTGAATTTTCAAGAAAACAATTGTGCTTACAGTTTGATGGAAATTTCCATAAAGATGACCCTCATCCTGGTCTTCAAATTATACCTAAACTTTTTTTATTAAAATTGATTATTTTAGAATTATTATGTGCTATTTCAACGTCAGAGTTTAGAGGCATACATTTTTAGTTTTGTTTCAGTTAATATTTGAGAAGATTTTTTTATTTAAATTATTGTCTAGAATTAAACGGTGCTCATGAATACGTTCCTGACTTAATAACTATGTTTCGATTGTTCTGGACAAGATAGAGACATTTTAGATTATATCATTGTGGTACATCACAGAGTGTTTGCATATTAACACATTCCAGACTACTGGCGCATCAGCACTTTCAATAGTGACATTCGTTTGAAACACCATCTGAATTAATTCTGAATACTTTATAGTTTGGACTTGTGATAGAACATGTAGGCCTTATTCGGATTTAATTCACAATACTGTAAGTTCTTTTTATTAGTTTCAATTTATATTCTAGGAAAATCAATTAATTGTTGAGTTCTACAAAAGATGATCGCTTTCTCTCTTTTATGGTACTTAGTTGAAGACCATTATGTCGTAACAGAAAATATATGTTCACTCTCTGCGATACGAATTAAAATATTTCGGGAACTTCAAATTGTTTTTTAAATTTAAATTCACTTTGTTTAGGAATTCGTTTCAGTATTTTCATTTTGCATGTTTGAAAATTTTTTAGTGAATACAACATGCTCTCAAAATGCTATCTACATTGGAAAACTTTTAAATCCTAATCAGGAAGGGCTAGAATCCTTTAAAAAAAGACTAATTCCTTGAGCTTGCCAGGCAATATGATCTTTATGAGGAAAAGTTTTTTAATAAAGTGGAAAATATTTTTTGTGTGAATAAAAGTGCTTTGGGTTTAATAAGCAAGGTTGTATCTTGTTCGCCAAGGAAGGAAAATAATTGCAGTTACAAAACCAGATGGAGTTAGATTTAAGAAAGATTCGAGTTCGGAAAGAAATTATGCAATTACAGGGAGACAGAAAGAAATCTAAAATCAGAACGAAGAGAGATAAATGCAGATGCAAATGCAAAGAGGGAAAAAAAACAGATGGAAATATAGATGAAAAAATAAAGAAGAGAAATACAATTCAAATAAAAAATCCAAGCGAAACCCCACCCACCCACTCCTTATACACAAGTTCAAGTTTTGAAGGTAACATAAATATTAGGTTGGAACCTCCTTTTAAAAAAAAATGTAGATCAATATTTTCTCATTTGGAAAAAAGTGCGGACAATTTGAAATGACCAAAGGAACAATGGACTTTGCTATTACAGATTGTACTTACTGGCATAGCTCTTGTAGTCTACACCTTACTGTTGGTACAACAAAGTGCTAATTATCATGTGGTTAAATAATTATCTTAATGGATAAGGAGCTTGTACCTAAGACATCGACAAAGGTTTATGAACTATACAAAGGAGACCGGACAGACCCATATGGAATGTCCAAGGCAAAAAGAACAACTATTTGATAGTTGAAGGCTGAGTAAGATTACGATAGCCTCAGACAACTCATGTTAGTTGAAGACTTCAAGAATTCCGAATATAGTGATGTCAAGAAATATCATCATGAGCAACAGCTCGAAACTTTAGAAAATACTGCTCGTACACTTGACTATTATTCCATGACTCAGAAAGTTTCATTTGTCAATAAGTCTTCCCCTCAGAGGCCTTTTAGGTAGGAACCTATTTCTGTCTCATACGAGCAATTCCAAATTTCAATCTGGTACGACTTTCTGGAATACAAATTTAGATAAAAATGATAAAGAATTCCTTATCTCTTCCTACGAACACTTACTGTAAGAATAAATGACAGATCATTTTTGACGGCTGCAGATTAAAATCAAGCAACAGAATAATGAGATGGTTATTCCAAACACTCTTATTTCTAAGAGGTCAAGGTTTGCAAAGCAAAATATGTGCCGGCTCTAACAAACACCATACTGACATTAGTATGGAGATTTATGAACCGCTCATATCCAAATGTTCAATCTATCACTTATTTGTGATTCTACTAAGTCTATCCATATTAAAATATTAAGAGACACCGAAGATTCTCAGAGTCTTTTATTGTCAGGTACTTTGCCTTCATTTGAGAAGTCTACTTTTAATGATATTATTCTTTTTCAGGGAGTAAAGTGAGGCTCTATTCATGGTCCTTACCACTGTGTAAATTTGTCATCACACTTAGTCTCAGGAGCCATGACAGTCGGAATAGTCTTTACCTGTTAAGGCTAATCATATATTACTTGGTAATGATTTACCTCTAGATCAGGTTGTGGTTGATCCACTAGTAACTGACAAACCTTGTTTTGGATCAAAATGTCGATCGTCTTGAAAATGAAATCTTTTATTTATGCACTGCTTATCCGATTACTAAAGTTTTGGAGAAATGATTTGTAGGGAATGGCGTTAATCAGGAAATTATTCCTTTAGCTGGCATATTTATTACACAATCTTTTGATAAAGTCACTTTTGTTACTCTTATTGAGCCATAAGTAACATTGATCCTCATTTGTACAACTAATTTTCATTATTCAAATCAGATTCACAAAATATAATCACTTGCTGTCAAACAGGGACAAGATCGTGAGACCTCCTCTTCTTTCAGAGGGCTATTAGCGAAACTGAAGCTCCTGAACACATGTTGGTATTTTGTGAAGCATATGGTCCTTATGAGCAGAAAGGAGACTACCCGAGGTACTCGCTTACAACGAGTAGTCATTCAGGGTATGAAACTGTTATACCTAAGTCATATAGGCAGGAACGTTTTAGTCTAGCCCATGACATAACCTTGGCTGGTCATTTAAGGGTAGTAAGTCTTATCATAATATCTTATTGGCCTAGAATTAGTAGTTATGTTTGTAAATAATGTATATATTGTCATACTCGTCAAATGATAGGATAGCCCAATTAGAATGTACCTAGGACTCATCTGCAACATATTCCTGCTTTTTTTTTTGGACAGAATAATGGCAGACTGTGTTGGTAACGTACCTAAACCAAGTCAAGAAGCATATAATTGTTGACGATAAGGAGTATTAAACCTAATGACATAGTAAAAGCTTTGATAATGTGGTATATTTTGCTTGTTTTTGGTTTTGTTTTGTTTTTTGTGTTTCTTGTTAATTTTTTTAGCTTTCTATTTAATCCGATCAAAGGTCAAATTATATGTCTGGAATGTTCCAACAAGTTATGCATTAATTAGGCATAAAGCAATTTAAATCTTCTGCCTTTAGCCATGAAAGTCAAGGGTTTTTAGAAAGATTTCATAAACTTTTGAAGAATTTGATTCGTTCATATTTCTTTGATGCATTAAACCTTTGGGACCAGCGTGTTCGTTTGCTGTTGTTTGCTGTTGTGGAATCAGTCATTAGGTTTTAGTCCTTATTCACAAACTAATTTTCTTGATTACGTCTCTGATTTAAAATAGCTTAAGTTGTCAAAAAATAATATTCATTCTACTTAGTCAACAATGAAATTAATTTGTGTCTCAAAAGCAAAGGAAAGGAGTTTTCAGTTCTGGCTCTCATACTTCAGAAACGTTTGAAGCTAAATTGTATAAAGATGCAAAGTATATGTACATGCATGTGTGTGTGTGTGTGTGTGTGTGTGTGTGTGTGTGTGTGTGTGTGTTAAAAGGGTATGTTGATAGAGATAGCCTTGTTAATCATTCATTTAATGTAGCTGTACATGACATGTCCCATATAGTGAGATTTTAAAGGTCACTAGCCACATATATTGTACAAAACTGCAATATTATTATAGTCATTGAAAAGCGAATTTGTTATATATGCACACCATCAAAATGTGTAATTAGACTTACAAATCAGTTTTTAAAATGAAAAATATTTTTCGGCAATCTCTGTAAACAATTGGTAGTTTCCAAAAATAGATACGACGAACATTTATCCCTTCTATTCAACCTAGCTATTCAAGAGTTTAATTTCCCCACGTAAATGTCTGTGTGATATATCATACGATCGTGTTTTTGTACAGCAAATATGATGTATTGTGTTGCATATGGATGTAACCAAACGAGTGAAGATGGGAAAAGGGTTCCTTCTGTTTTCCGAAAGACTCTTATTACCAAAAAAAGTGGATTGAGGCTTTGGGGTCGAATAGGGTGAGGGATGGGAAAGTCGTACCATTTATGCCAATATCAACATTCCTCTTGTGAATACGGCATTTTTGAAGACAGTTGCTTTTTACACCCTCCTTCGGTGATGAAATCAATTGGTGTACAACTGAAAATGAATTTGTTAAAGAGAGCAGTGCCTACAAATTTTGCAAAGACTGTCAAATATAAGAAAAAATCCCTTCCGTCACTCCAGAAATTTGGACCTCCTACATCCTGTAGAAAGCTTTACGGTGCTTATGAGAAAAGGGATATAAAGAGCGCAAATAAAATATATGAAATAAAGATTACTTTACAGTAATGATATTGCAGATGTAAAATATTAATGATTAAAATAATCATAATAATTTTTGAACGTTCAGAATGAAGACTTTGATCTAACTTTTTATCTATCATTAATATAAACAATATGAACTCTAAAGGCTTTAAAAAATATATATGAGCTATTACTCTCTCTCTCTCTCTCTCTCTCTCTCTCTCTCTCTCTCTCTCTCTATATATATATATATATATATATATATATATATATATATATATATATATATATATATATATATATATATATACCTTATTTACCGTATAGATCAGGACGCGATAAAATAATATTTTTCTCCTGCCTCAGAACTTATTTTCATAAAGGTATATAGACTTAAGAAACGAAGTAAGTTTGTGTTGAATTTGGGACCCCCCTCCAACTGTACGGTACAATCAAACAGATAAACAAAACACTTATTTGAAAATGAAATGAAAGAAACAAACCTTGCATTGTTATCATTTATTCCTTCTTTTTCATCATGTGAAGCGGATGCCGGCTGCCGTATGCATCCTTTCTGTAGTCTGTATCCCTTATGTCAGATAACAAAATCGCAAAAGAGACGGGAATATCACCCGATTGCTTAAAGACAAATGCCATTCACCCATAATACGTTATAAGATGCAAAATGACCAAGATTATATTGTATATAGGTTAACTATACGACGGTATCTTGCAAATAAAAGTATTATTTGAAAATACATTCACTGTAAGTGCAAATGATAATCTTTTCGCTAGCATGGGTTACATAAGCATTATTAAAGCAAGTTATTGCTGTGTATGCTATTTACCCTACAAAGATCAATGCCCGTTTATATCAAGTATGATTACATATGGCAAACACATAGAAGTCCAGGTGATGAATAAACACAACTGACAACGAGCAATAAACTCATTGCTTAAACTTACCGACAGGATATCAAATGCAAAGTTAATTTAATTACAAAGCAATCCAAGCCAGACAGTGACTTTGGATTCTTTTTAAGTGTGCCGATATTTTATTTATGAAGTCGGCCGATATAAGGAATCCAGCTTTGGTTCCTTTGGATTCTTTTATGTGTGCCAATTTTTTTTAACAGAGTCGGCCGACATAGGGAAGCCTGCATTGATTCATTTTTACCTATATTAAGGGGAATGTTGAAAATAAATTGAAACAATGGAACAGTTTTGAAAGCGACACAATCTAGTGCGTCGTGCACGCAAATCGATATTAGGCTGAACAGTAAATTAGTTTTCAATAGTTTTATCTAAATGTTCCCTATACATAGTTCACAGTGTTTTAGTTTTCGACAACAAGAATCATGTACTACGTCTTGTGGGGATAAATATACATTTCCGGTTGGCGTCCTATGTGGGTGGGAAAGCGTACCTAAGGGGAAGTAACAGCCTTGTACTCTTCTATTTCGAGTAATTTAATTATTATTTCTTCTTTACACTTGATAATTTTTTTATTCTTTTTTGTGCGAGTATAACTACTTTTAATCATGTAATACAAATCTGATGTAAAAAGAAAAATGTGAGAGTTTGACCGGTGACCTTTATGCAATGGAATGTAATCTAACTGTAGTTACTTCGGGATAACCAGTCTTCGGAATTCATATATATTAAAAATTCTTGACCAGAAACTTTCACATCTACAGCCAAGAGAAATGAGTGAAGCAAAATAACTATGTTAGGATGAGCAATTGTTTCCAGTTGTTCCAATACGAAGAAATAACATCTATCTTGACTTTGAAATTGTATATTCTAAACTTGTGAAACAGAATCCTTACTTGATGAATCCTTTCAAACAGGAATGTTTGAAAAACAAGAAATTCAATATTTGCTGGAGAGTGATTTCATAATAGTACGACTCTATGATCTTGAACTAAGTAACAGAAAAGAACGAAAACAACCAAGTTTTGTAAAATTAAACAAATGACTCATTTCTTTATAATACAAAGTGAAAATTTAAAACGAGCTTATAATAGTGTGAATTAAATTCCCTCTGGTCCTAAAATTCTATCACATGTCCAAATGTATAAAATTCCAGCTGAATTCCAGTTGTATTCCAAATTCGTTTCAATATTGATTGTGTTAATGCATGTAGTCTCAAAAGTCGTACTATTTGTTAAAACTTTTATTGCGTTTATTTATATTATATTTGAACAAGTTTTGCATCTACTCGTACCACATTTGGTTATTCGGGCCTTTCTTTCAATTAAGTCAGATTTAGATCCGGTAATAATTTATTTTAAACTGTTGGGTTGTCACTTACTATTAATAATGTTCCTTTTTTCAAAGACATTTTTTATTTTAGAAATGAAATTGTTCACATATTCCTACCATCAAAATGATATTTGTATTCCGTGGATTATAGGTTATAATTAAAGGATTCTATTTGATGATGGGTTATGCTTTAATGGTTATTTCCATCCAAAGATCATTTTCTTTTTGCATTGCGTATTCCTTGGTTGATAACTTCTTCTGTGTAATTTTGCTTCCGAAGATCTTGATGTAACTCTGCCAGTCTTTGTTCTTGTGTATGTTTGTTCTTTACGATTGTTATCACTCTTAATACAAGGTTAAAAGAAATGTTCACTTTTATATTTTTTGCATGACATGAATTAAGGTTGAGATAATTATTTGTATCAGTTGGTTTACAATAAATATCAGAAGTAATATCAGTTGTAATAGGCGTTCTAGATAGTTTGACGAGAATGTCTTGGAAATTAATGCATATTTCACTCTTCTTTTTTGTTATGCAAGTTATTAAGTGCCTGGAAAAATTCTTCTGTTGGTATGTATTTGTTTCATATGATGGAGCAATCGTCTACAAATCTTTTTCAGTTCTTTCTCAAATAATCAAAGAGTTCTTCTCCGTGTCTATTATTCATTCTGTTCAATAATATTTCTTCCAAGTTTCCAAGGACTTATGTAACATAAGTTGGTGCTACCTTGGTGCCCATAGCTGTACCCTTTTTCTGTATGTTGTAATCTCCATCAAAATAGAATACATTGCACTGAAGTACTAGTTTAAGGGATTCAATTATAAATTCACGTCTGAATCGTGAATTAATGCATTTATCTTTCTGTTTAGTTAACATGTCACTATTTCTATCCCAAAGTCATGCGAAATATTGGTGTATAAGATTATTATATCTAAAGTAATTATAGTAGTTCCACGACCTGTTCAGATATAATAGAATAAAACTCAATTAAATTTAAAAATGGTCAGCTATTTAACGTTAAACGTGACATAAATTGCAATTCATGAAATGTAATTTATGCATTGATATGTGTGCGGTGTGAAGCCTTTGACATAGGTCAGACGAAGAATTAACTACGAAAGAGAATGATAGTGCATAGACAGCAAACAAAAACATATACATCAAAGTTTTTTTTACTTATATAAAGTACTGACTAATAATTAATTGAAGAAAAGGAACTGTATTTCATACATACAGTACATCCAGACCCTAATAGCTTGAGTTAATTATTTTAAAATTTAACACATGATAATTGGAACATTGTATCAGCAAACTAATATATTTTCATAAAATGATGACTAAAAAACTTCTTGTTTTAATTTATATGGATCACATTTTACACTGTATCAATGATGGACCTTCATGTCATTTCAACACTACACATTTAAGTTTGTGTACAAGTGGGGGATATAGCTATAGGGAAGTTGTTAATATGTCGCCGTAAAAACAATGACGTAATTACAACAACGTCAAATTGTTCATTTACAAAAATATTGTAAAGGCATGATTTCTGGACTTGAGCAGCATCCATAAAGATGATGCAAAGGCGCTAGAGTGAATAAAAAAGGGCATGTGCGACGGGTTTATTCCCGCACAGCGGGATGCTAAATGTTCTTTGGGGAAGGAATTAGTGCCACATCACCCAGGCGTTTATGAGCACTGCTAATTTAGCCGTCAGGTCGTAGGACTATATGTCCCTAACGACCTGAATGAAGGACTTTCATGAGTGGGAAGGTTCCCAACACACACTAGTGTTAACAAAGAGTTGATTTCAGTCATTCTTTGACTGTACTAGGTGTCGACCCAAGCAGTATGTAACGCCCGTTGCGATTGGTGGCAACGATTAAGTCACATCGGAACACCTAGCTTTAGGCGGGTGGAAATTGTTCCACATATCCGCCGTTATAATATGTCCGAGAGATGCACGAGGGCAAGGAACTCGGCAAGTCAGCCATGGATGTCGTGCACTCTCAAGAACGCCAGCCCATACTTAGTCACATTTTGTCTAGTTGTACTAATGGACAATAAAAAATGCCAATAATGTGTTAGCCACCATTGCAATTGGGTCAAATCAAATCAAGTTGTAAAATGTTTCTACGTCCTAACAGTCGTAAAAATTCTAGCATATAGTGTACGTTGTAGATGCCCTACAAATTTTTAATAACTAATATTTCTGAGCGACATATAAATTTTTTGGTCACTATTAGGTCATAAAAGGTTTGAATTTTGAAACGGTGGATTGAAGGATCAAGTTAGTGTACATAATAGTTTTATCGAAACGGGATACCAAACCAAATAGTTTCACTGGATAAGAGGCAATGTTGGTAGCCCTTAGATGGGCTTTTTAAGCAAAAGTTCACCGTTTTTCTTCTGCTTCTTTAAATATATCCGCAGTCCTTTTTCCTCTCAGGTAATTTCGGGTAAATGGTAGCTGTGTAGCGTAGAAATGTAGTTAGCTGCTTCTACTAGCTGCTGGACTGGGTAGTTCTTGTAGACCTCTTGATAGAATTGTGTAAGGATTCTGACACCATAGTGCCACTCGCTATTCATTTATATTTGCTTTTATTTATGTTAGGTGTTTCATACACGCGTTGCACGCTTATTTGTGTCCGACTGAGGCAAGGGAGGAAATGACCAGGAAGGCAGGCGACCAACTGCAGGCAGGAGTCCGCTCATTCCAGGGTACTGGTCTAAATGGATGTACTTTTGAGTTTTGGTTCTTGTTTCCGTAATTGTTCTAAAGATGAGCTAGGTTGGATTTGATTGAAAACTGCTGCTTTAGTGTTAATATGGTCTGTATTACAGAAGTAGGCCGCTGTATTTTACCTAGGCTGTCTTTCATGTTAGGGGTAGGTAGAAAGCAGAGAAGAAGATCTTTATATATATATTATTTTTGTTGATTTTTAAGTATATATTTGGGTTTTAAGAATAGGGGAACCTTTGCTGAGTATTCAGGTCCCTAGGGATGTATCAAAAGCACCCGTCTGTCTATGTATATTAATCTGTTTTTAGAGAGTATTTGGGTGGGTGAGGTATGGTTTGCAAGTTGTTAATTTTAAGCTAGAGAGACAACCTTGCTGAGTACTCAGGTCCCCTAGGACATGTCAAGGGTGCCCATCTGCTAGTGGACATTTATTTTTAAGTGAGGTCTGGTTGTTTTGTTTTATGTTTTTAGGGTGTTTTATATTTTTTCATTTTATCTTGGATGTGTATTGCAATATAAGTATGTTTCGGTAGGTCAGATTTATGTTGGGGTTGTTATTTTTAAGGAAATCTGGGTAAGTGGTAGGGGTTCCAAATGGGGGGGGGGGGGCTTTTTGAAATTCCATTCTAGCTACCTGGTATTTTGAGCAGCTATTGAATATATTTGGCAGGTCTTCAATGGTTTTGCAGTGATAGCAATTGATATTAGCAGGCTTGGGTCCTAGATGTTTGCCAAAACTTCCTGCTAATTTTGTTTTTCCGGTTGCGATTGATAATTTTTTTGGTCAAGGCTGTTCATTTATATGGATATATGCATATACACCACAGATCAATTATATTTTAATACATACAAATACATAAAACTGCATCTTAAAGATATATTAGTTATTTCAATTGATAACTATCTCAAAAATTTATGAACAGAGATAAACAGTTTTATTAATATTTTTATTATGTATAATTCACATTAAAAAAATTTAAAAATATTAATAAGAAAATTAAAAAATTAAATTAAAATTAAAAAGTAATAATATATTATATCTTGAAACATTGTTGACGACTCTTCAATATTTTATCAGTACTCAATTTAAATAATAAAAATTATGGTGTGCATAATACTTATAATCAAGTATTTTATACTTTATAATGCTTATAATCAAGTATTTTATAAATAATTAATCATAATGCATTGATAATAATTTAAAAATGCACTTTCATGTTTAAAGAATTAGTAACCTTGATATTAGTTTATACATTCTTTAGTTAAGTTATTCTGTAAATTAGAATAATATAATAATATTCTTAACTAATTGTAAACAGGGGACATAATTAATAATTATTAAAAAAGAGATTAATGAAAGTTGTAAAGTGTTTTGGAATTTAGACCTTTTGGATATACCGTATTAAGACGGTAAATCCAATATGTTTCCTTTAGTAGAAGTTCCATCTCAGAAACAGCTATAACAGTAGGTTGAATGGAGAAATCTTGCAAAGTATGGGAACTCTTGTTAAAATGTGCGGCAACATGAGATGAAAATGATTGACGGATATCATTTTTTATGTCTGATCTGTGTTAGTTCATACGTTTAGATATTTGTTGACTGATTGTCCAATATATTAGATGCCACATATTTTGCATGTGATCGAATAAATAACATTTGATGTTGCACAATCAGTGTCACAACGCATATTAAAATTTTCTTTCGTGTGTGTGTGTGTGTGTTTGATTTGGATTTTTAACGTAGCTTTAACATGTTTTCAGTCATATCGCTACGTTGTCTGCAGTGTGACAGTTTATAGTGATTTCTAGCACTGGGGCATCATGCCACAGACATGTAGCATGATGTCCCACCCATTCACATTATTCTGACACCAGGCCGACTAGTCCTAACTCTAACCTCTTAATGCTGAGCGCCATGCGAGGCAGCTGTTAGTACCATTTTTGTAAGTCTTTGGTATTACTCGGCCGGAGATCGAACACACGAACTCCCGCATCCGATGCGGACGCTGTAACCGCTATGTCAATGGCACGGTATTTTCGTTCGTATTATTACTATTGAAAGAAGTATTTTCACTAATAAAAGAACAGTGCGAACATCTAGGTCTTTTACATTTAGTTGATGATCCTTTTTATATAATGTTTTTTTTTTTTTTAATTTAGAATTAATTAGGAAATCTTTAAGATTTTTAGTCCTTTTATAAGCAAGTGTGGATTTGCTTCGTACATATAAGCTACCATATCGATACATTACAAGTACACAAATTGTCACGTGGAACCTTAGAGGGATGAAGTTGGGGGTTGGTAAATATTAATTTGTCCATCAGTGTTAATAGAATGTATATGTCGCTACGTCATTATTTTGCATTCAGTAAATATTAGTATTTAGATTACCCACCCACAAGCCCATGGAATAATTTATGGAACTTATTAATCTATATGTGTGACTAAGTATTCGGAAACACGAATGTTTAATTAGCTTTATAATAGCTAAAATGTTTAAAACTGAGAAGGTAATTACCAGGATCTATTCTTAACCTAAATCAACAAAAACCTGTTACAACACCACGTATTGGAGGTTGATCAGATTCATTCATTCATTTATTCATTCTTTCATTCATTCTTCGGCAGATATAAATGGAATTTTATGATGAAACAAATTATAAACAATAACTATCATGCCAGGACGACTTTATCTTTAGAAAAGGGGAAGAAATTATGTTTGTGGAATCAAAATCATGTCATCCCTGTGCAGGTAAAAAAGAAAACTGTTTCATCTCTCTCTCTATGTAACTATATATTTCATCTCTCTCTATGTCCCTATAGGACTCACGGTACTAATTCCACTCCAATGGTAAACATATGGAAACACTGTCATATTCAAAATTCAATAACTTAAAATTTATGGGTGCTGATAATGACACCTATAATTTTTCGTGCACATCTGACCTTGGTGCAAGCTTATGTGTGGAGAACACCATATGACCCGCAGCAATTTGTTTACATACATGTGCATGAAACACGTGTTATTGATTTTGCACCAAATGAATCAGGTGCTACTTTCAGTATTGAGTACTCCTGAGTCAAGCCTGTAAAAATGCTAAAATTGTATCAGTAGAAATTTGTCAATATTTTTTTTACATTACATATAGGACAAGCTCTCAAAAGATATTTTTCCTAAAATTTTAATTTTCATTATTAACCAATTATGGACCACCAAACCTGTAAATGCTCTATCA